>CM048929.1:15743685-16121832 GCA_026686955.1 Epinephelus cyanopodus
AGGCACCATTTTGACATGCCTCCTTTCATAACCCATTAACTGGTCTGCTCTGTAGGGAGGCATGATTGCACGAGTGACAAGTGCTTGTGAGGTTAGGTGTGTATGAATGCATGCCTGGGTCCATGTCTGTATATGGTCAAAGCTATGGCGACATGGCGATGGCGATAGCAATGACGATATCACACTTAACTAAAACCATGATTTTTCCCTTAACTTAACCCAGAAAAAAAAACATTTACTACACATAATTTGACACAAATTATTATTTTTAGGGAAGTTTTACAGGTACATTAAATATCTCACAGTGAGCTGGAGTGTTTTGCCAATGAGAGCAGCAGAGAGACGAATATATATTTTGTGCTGTTTGCAAATTGGTAGTATAGAAACCTAATTTCAAAACGAAGATCGGGTTGATGTATGAATTATTTAGCTGAATAAAGAAGATGGTTATGTGATGGAAGATGGTGGTTAACTGCCAAGAGCAGATGGAAATACTGCTTATTCAATATGTTTTTAGCTAAATAATTACTTTATAATCAGTGCGTTGGAGATGAGCAACCATTTCAAAACTTTCTTGTTACTGCATGCTTTCTTGCCAGGAGGTTTTTAGGTGGGTAGAAGTCCTAATCATTATTCCATTAAACATTACAACATGAAATTCTTCATATAATCCCTATGATTGCAGCCTACAGCTAAAGGAGTAGTAATACAGGGGATAACATGAGGAAAATCTGTGTTTTTCATGTCATATATTTGAATATCAACCATTTCTTATCAGACTGGAAACTAGCACATTGGTTTCCTGCTTCTTTAAAGGAATACTTCACCCTCAAACTGGCCATTTGCATATTAGTTACTCACCCTGTGTTCTTTTGAATTTGGAGAGAAAGCTTTGTTTTTCTCGCATGCTTCAACAGTGAACGAAGAATCCAAAAAACATGTACATTTATCCAGTTGTATGCTCGGTACACTTCTGAATAAACAGTCTTAAACATGGACGACTAGCGCACCGCGAAAAGCTTGTGCATTTGAACACGGATTTAAGGTAACATAGGGTGAGCAACTGATATACAAATGGTCATTTTGTGGATACAGTATTCCTTTAAGATTCCCAGAAACACGATGTTTCACCTAGAAACTACGTACATGTATGTTCCTCCTGACAGCCTGCAGGCGTTTGTGACTACGCAGATCTCCTGAGACCTTCAGGAATGGAGATCTGCTGATGTTCTCAATATCACTAACTGACATTCCCCCCCCCCCCCCCCCCCGAGGGAAAACACAATAATTCCTCATTGTTGGTTTATGTATAAGTCAATTTATGAGGAGAATAATGATGATCATGTTCCTCTGGCCTCGTTACATTATCAGGAGACAATGACAAGAATACTGAGAAGATTTTTCAAGGTTAGCTGGGGTGCGTGTGCTCGACTGCACGACAGAAACTCAGCATGACAGAGGTCAACAGAGAGATTAAATACATGTGTGGGGGAACCTGTGCCCGAGAGCCACTGTAAATCACTCGCCCTCCAAGATACCCTCAGGCCACTGTGTGTGTGTGTGTGTGTGTGTGTGTGTGTGTTACAGTGGTCTTGACCCACTCAAAGCCACACCAGGTTATCAATCATACACAATCATCATCCGCGAGAGCACTGACATTGATGCATCATGAGTTATGAGACAAGGAGAGAAAGTGTGTGTGTGTGTGTGTGTGTGTGTGTGTGTGTGTAAGTGCGTGTGTGTGTGAGTTTATAGCAAGAGGGAATGGGCGACAACACCTCAAGTAGTCAAGCTGCAGTTGTCCCTGTAGAAAAACCTAGTTATCGATGCCCTTGAGGAACGTTCTGGAGCCCTGACCTGCTCTGTCCATGCCATTCATTTCATATTTCACAGTCCTCACTTTCAGCAACATTAGCTGTCATATCTCTGAACACAATTTAACAATTCAAGGGTCAGGGCGAAGGAAAGTGGCCTAAAAATACTGAGGAGTCTAGAGAAGAAAATCCTGGTAACACACCAGACTATAAATCACTTTACAGAGTCTGGAATAGAAGACACAACGGAGGATATCTGGTTTTTCCAGCTCTTCTTTTCCTTTCAGCGCTGCCTTTTTGTCATGATTGAATCCTGTTTATATACACTGTGTGTGTTTGTGTGTGTGTTTCACTCTAGTAAGGAAGTGACAGTGAGCGGCCTGAGCCCCTGACCTATAATCCACTAACTGTCATCCATATCCCCCCCCACTTGATCTCCTCCATTTGTCTACGCATGGAGAGGGCTCGCAGCCCACACTAATCCTCTGTGTGCACACCATATAAAGAGATGTGCACACTCACAGCAACGCATGTGCATTATATACACACATACGCACAGATGCCTCCACAAGTGATATAGTGGAAGTAGAGAAGCATGAGGTATACACAGCTGGGCTGAGCCTTGCACCACTAACCTACTTTGAGGATCCGAATGCAGCATCCCCTTCCCTATCACTCTCTCTTTGAATCTGTGCCACCGCTGCACGTCTCCATCTCCATCTCTCTCACCTAAACATATACAAACCGACACACACACACACACGTGTATATACACACTGACAGGTTGCTCAAGAGCCCCTGTGTCACGTGGTCATCCTGCTGTGCTCTTTGTAGCCTTTCTCGGTGACAAACGGAGCACCGCTGCCACTCTGAATAGCACAGAGCCGATGATGGGGAAAGGAAAGACTACAGCTGCAACAACCTCTGCCGTCTTTACAGCACCGGCAGCGCAGTCACAGCTCATCCTCTTTCCCTATGAAAGAAGAATGAATTTTGCATGATGCAGCAGCATCTTACAGCAAAATAGGGGGGTGGGGGAGGCGGGTGAAAACATGCCCGTTTTGCAAAAAGATGAAAAAGAAGAAAAAGAAAACTGGCAAAGACTGAGGATGTGCTGTAGTAGTTTACTGACACATTGACCCCCTGAGTAACTCACAGAGTGTTACAAATCCCTTCTTAAAAGCACGCCTGGTGTTGGAGTGGCAGTGCCACAAGCCCCAGGGGGGAGACAAGAGGGCTGTAAGAGGCTGGAGGCTGGCCAGATGTTCCACGTACGTACACACACACACACACACACACACACACACACACACACACACTGGAGCAGGACAGAGCAGAGATATTCAAGAGTAAAGGCCATTTAGTTTCCGCACCAACATGTCGGCAAGGGTCCGTTTTAGTTCGTGTGACGTAAATGTCATCATCTACCCATGTCCTCAATTTCTGTGACCAGGTGGACTGTACGCAGAGCAAGCGCACTGACAGCACATGCTTCATTCTCTTGCTCCAAACTGTAGTCCAGTCCAAAATCCTGCCATCAAGCCAGCCACAGCTGTCACACAACAATGACGTTAAGGCTCAGGTATGCTTTTCGCCAGCATGGTTGCACAGCGATGAGCTGACGCAGGACTGTGACGGATAAACACTTGGATCATTTATACTCCAATACTTTCCCAAACTGGGGGGGACAGTGTATCGAAAAGAGCACGGTTCTCCGCCCATTCCTGCACACATAGTTAGAAAATGTGTATGGACAGGCGAAAAACTGCCACGTGGACCCTCCACGAAGGGCCATGCAGAGACTCGAGACTATGGTGGATGTGTCAAGCATAAACCAAGCATTAGTTTTAAGTCGGATATTCAACAGTACACTCCAGTTTCGCTTTGACCCGATATCGGCAGCAGGAGGACGGTAAGCTCACCTCCCAGCCCTCTTGTTGACTGTTTGGGGCTGGCGCGGACCCTATGAATAGAACCAGGTGCGAGTGCGTGTGACTGCAGCTGTCTAGGGACATTCAGTGGGGAAAGTATGACCCAGCATTTGAGTGGACTGCAGAGCTGAACACACAGGTGCACTGGAGAAAGAACCAGACCTGAATTAGAATACTCCAACAGGCTAAAACCCAACTGTATTCAATTTACCATAATGTAAGACAAGAAAAGAGAAAATCTGCTGGAAGAAAGTTTAATCTGTGTATCTGTTAAAAATCACAGCTGTGTAATGATATTGTATTCCAGCATGTTTTGGGGAGTGTGTGGTGTTTCCAGAGTGCGGGGCACTGGATGTACTGGCAGTCAGAGTGGGATACACCTTTTTCCTGCATCTTCAGCAGGTCAAACAATCTTACATAATTGTTCCAACCTTCCCGTTTCCTGCCCACTCTGCTCGACCTTCTCTTCCTTTTCCGACAGACCCCACACACACACACACACACACACACACACACACACACACACACACACACTTTACTGGAAGCCATGAACTCCCACAAAGGCCCAAGTGGAGCAGGACGTTCTCTGCCTGAAATTCACTTCAGCACATGACTTCAGACTCCCGGGACCTTTTAGCACGCTCTGATTTTTCTTTCCAAAGAGGAGAAAAATGGCTCGATTTGCCTCACATCTTCCCTCCACGAGCCCCTTGATGGTCTTAATGCGACAAAGACAGATCCCAGTCTGTGACTGCGTGGAGCAGTAGACCTTTACCACGCAGCACTGTCTGTTAGATGAAGAGGAAACTGGATACTTTCTTTAAAAACCCCCGCGTGTGTGCTTTTCCTCCTCTGCTCCAGACAAAAATTTAGTCTTGCCATCAGCGTCATAGCCACTTACAAAAGTATAGAGCGGAGGTCCACGCAGGATTTGCACGCACGCCTCATGTTCACTTTTATATTAGCTTTTATTCATGCAAGTGGATCAAGTCCAAATCCTGGAAGTTGACTTCCATATGGGTCAGTCTGACCTAATGTCTGTTGAGTCCAACTTAAACCTCTAAGGGGGTGTCATGGGTAAATGTAATGTGCTATCTGATATTCAGCCAGGCCAGACTGAACAAGGGCCCTCTGTGTTCGCTGACCTTTTTGTCGAAGGTGAACACACACACACACACACACAGACTTCAGTCTATACAGTAACGTCGAGCCACATACAGAAGCCAGAAGTCTTTTATCTCCACATCAGCTTCTCAAAGCAGTTACTGAGCCGTGCTGAGCAGGACTGGTAGCGCATGACAGTGTGTGAGAGCAGAGAGTGCATGGTAGTCAAAACAAAGAAAACACACACACTCTTTAACAGAGGTGAGTCATATACACAAACACATTGCCAAAAAAAAAAAAAAAAAAAACACAAACAGACAAAAAGAATTCTCACTAAGGTCTGGACTAATGTTTTGGCTATCGGCTGTTTTCTTTTGGGCAATTTTATTTTGCTAACTTTAAGTCTGCCTCCAAAAAACAAATAAGAGCCACTGTTTCAGCAAGACACCTGTGTAAACTACCAGTTGTTAGGATGGCAATGGTCCATATCTCCAAACCCTTATTTTCACTTGCAAAACTAACGCCTAATTTATAATCCTGCAGCTGTGTGCCTATGTGTTCTGTGCGGGATGGTGCGGGCACCTCAGCTGTTTGGAAATCCAACCTCTTGGCTCTGATGTCCAATCAAACTTCTGCGGTGTCTGTTGCAACTGGTGCATGCACAGCGACTCTCTGTGAGCCCCAAAAAAAGTTCTGTGCGAGCTTTTCCATAGAAGTATAAATTAGGCATAGCAGAGCCAATACAAATAAGCCTTACCCCCCAAATCCCCACCGTTAAAGTTGCATATTAAAGGAATAGTCTGACATTTTGGGAAATAAGTTTCGTTGTTGTCCTCCAAAGAGCTAGACGACAAGATCAATACCTCTCACATGTCTGTGCACTTAATATGAAGCTACCAACAGCAGCCAGTTAGCTTAGTACAGCTTGTCTGTCTCTGTCTGAAGATGACAAAATCCACCTGCTAGCACATATTATGTCTTATTTGTTTGATACATACAAAAAACAACGTGTAAAAATGACAGGTTATGGTTTTACAGGGAGTTGAGTGTCAAAATGTTGAAGTATTCCATAAATCAGGAAATATAACGTGGGAAATTGTCCATTAAAAACTCCATTAATTAGGCAGGTTAGGCTGACATCTCTGAGGTCAATCCTGTGGCTATGAGAGTGTGAAACATTTTCCACTCAGGTCTGGGAAATGGAGCACTCTCATGCCACAGGTTGCAGGAGGTAGGCCAAACATCCCTCAGTAGCCAAATGTTTCACCATCTATCAAAAGACACCTGTCTTTTGGCCCCAGATTTAACTCCAAAGCCTCCCTGAATTAGACAAGAACATTTTAAACATTGCAAACAAGCTTTGACACTAATCATACGTTTAATAAAAAGCTATAACGGCAGACTGCACGTGACCTTCCACTGTAAGTAACTAACTTTTTGTGTCGAGGTAACTTGTAAAGAACAGGGCCTCTACTGCAACGTCCCTCTGGTGCTCCCTAACATCCTGCAGGGCCCTCAGGTCCTTCACTGTCACACAGGCTGCATACGGATCCTTACTGCCTGCCTGAGCCTACTCATGCTTGAAGTAAACATCCACCACCACAATTATCTGTAGATATCTGCAGTACAGATGAACCAGGCGACCCCTCTTAAGAGTTAAAATAAGGGACAGATAAGATATTCAGTCTGAGGAGGTGCATACTATCAAAGCATGATTTGTTCCTATGCTCCATGAAGACTTCAGGACGCTCCTCTCTCAGCCACCTGACAGCGTGTGGGCTGCGGGGAAAAGACAGCAGCTGCAAATCTACTCCAAAGACAAAAACACAAATCCTGTAACGTAGCAGGAAGCTGCTGGCGCTGTCCTGCAGCCGGCAGATGAATGGCACACACATCTCAAAACCCAGCTCGTCGTGTGCGTCTCGCCTCGCCCGAGTTGGGCTGCAGTGTACCATAACCCCGCAGACCACACACTCACACACACACTCACACACTGAACTGCCAAGATTAAATGGCTGGTTTTCACAGTGTGTAAATAGAGCGGCATGTAGCCAAACTCGCAAGCCGTCGCAAGGCGTGCTGTGAAGCCAGTGTCTAGCATAAATGCTCTGATTCATACCATATGGACATCACTTATGAAGTCTCTATTGACGATGTGCACACAGCTCACCAACTACCAAAGATTACACTGAAGAAGAGGAGGCAGAGATACTGTAGGTGTGCATTTGTCGGACTGTCAGAGTCAGTCATGCAGAACCAGAATGTGTTACAGTAAGCTTCGCTCAGGCTGCGCAGTCAGACTGGCCTCGCTGTAGCAAAGCTTTGTGGGCTCTTGTTGGCCCATTGTCCATTGAGCTACTGTTGTGGCAGGAGGCATTGTGTTGTTGACTGTCATGCGTGTCAGATGGATTACTATGAACCCGTTTTCTCTAAGCCTGGTGCAGTTCGGCCGACTGTGGTCGCAGAAAAGTAACTGATATGAGAAAGACACAACAATAGATAAAGAATCGAACAAGAGAAAGAAAAGACACAGTGATGCAGCAGTGATGCTCGACTGACAGCCAGGGGGCCAGATAGGGTGCTGGGTGACCCGCTGACCATTTGCTAATTCAAAATGAAAATAAACTGATACACACTGGGATCTTTTTAGTCGATAAAAAGTAAATAAGTTGCCAGAGTGCATTACATAGAGCTTATTTACAAAGAAAAGTGCCAAAAAGTCTTTGAAAATAACTAAAGTAAAGGGGAGTTTCTCCATTCAGTTGCCTTTTTCCCGCAGTTTCGTAGATAAGCAAATGTACATGACGGTATGATAACCGTCAACTGATAACCATCAACTGTTATATCACAGTATACCTTAAAGGTATATCGCGGCAACCCTAGAGATAAACCAGTGTAATGGAAAAACTTTGACGTGATGATGACACTAGATAACAAGACACCAACGTTATCACGATTAATCCTGATTTCATGGCATTCCATCCAGTAGTTTTTGGGAAATTTCAATCAATACCAAGAACGTCAACCTCGTGGTGGCGCTATAGAAAACTTCTTGGGCTCACTATCAATCAATCAATCAATCAATTTTATTTATAAAGCCCAATATCACAAATACAATTTGCCTCACAGGGCTTTACAGCATACGACATCTCTCTGTACCTTAGACCCTCACAGCGGATAAGGAAAAACTCCCCAAAAAAAACCTTTACCAGAGAAAAAAACTAACACTAAAAATCATTACAATTAATCTTCTGGGGTCTGTGATTGTATGTACAAAATCTGGCAATCCATCCTGTAGTTGTTGAGATGTTTCAGTCTGGAATAAAATAATGGACCAACTAACCAACAATCAACACTACCATCCATATAGCCATGCCACATGGAAATGGAAATGGAAATGGTACTAGGTCTCCTTTTTCCAACACAGAGAACATTTCAAGGATAAAAAAACAAAGAGAAAAAGATGGAAAAGAAATGAAAGCTGACTCCTCATCAAAAGTACGACCTGGGTCTATGATAGTCATGGATGGCTGGACTCTGCTCAATGTTCAGTTGAGTTAATTATGACAGAAAAGGCGGACTTTCATTGAGAGAAACTCCTCTAACACACAGGAGGATTGATTCAGAAAGAATATCTAGTCCACCACCACTCTCCCTCGCTGTCTCTCACTGGCGGTGCTCCATACTTCTCTGGCCGTTTTCCAACTTTGCTCTGGCACTTCATCCCCCCTCCCCTTCCCTCCCCGTTTATCCCCCTCCACACACATCTCCTCCTGTCTCGCTCTCTCATTCCCCCTCAGACATCTCACCATCACTGCTACTACGACTGTGTCTCACTCTCGCTCATTGCGGTCACACGTTCTTTCCATCCTCGTGCCTTTCCCGCTGTCTGTTCTCCATCTGACACCTCGGTATCTCACTCTGTCCACCTCTCTCTCCTCTCACTCGACTTGTGTCGCGGAAAAAAATGTGTGTGTCCCTTCGTGGGGAATGAGTGTCAGATATTGAACTTTGTCAACCAACTTGCCACATGCCTGTAATCCTAACCAACACAATCGCTCATCATCTGCGAAGCCCTGAGCACCCAACTCTGCTGTGGGCTCGCGTGGGTGTTAAACTGTTATATAGCAATTTGTGGATAACGTTCCACACATTTCAACACAAAACAAAAAACAGGAGCACTGCAGACTCTCTTCCCTGCAGCATCCAGGACACTATTCATTCCAGATGGGAGGGCAGACTGTGCCGTAAATCACACACTCATACCTGCTCACACACACACACTTATCATTCTCTGTCAGGATCCATCCATCTATCTTCACTGCAAACAGTGCCATAAGGACAAAATTTAATTTGTGTGAGTGTCAGTGTGTCAGTGTGCAGCCATGAATATATGCAAGTGTGAATGTGTGTGTGTTTATACGCTCCCGGCTGTTGTCAGCTATCCCTGGTCGGCATCACAGCACCATATGTCTGTCTGTGGGGCTGTGCTGACGTGTGCCACCCCTGGAGGCCAGGCTGGCCGCAAACAGCACAATGACAGCTTTATGCCCACATGCCATGCATTGCAATACTCCAGCAGATAGCCACATCCTGCAGCTCTGCAAGCGGAGAGCATGTGGGACTGAATACCACTGACTTACTGAGGTGAGACAACATGAGTGATGGTTTCTCACCTGCAGGATTCAGTTTATGATTACAGGCTTAGTAGAGTTGCTGAACCAGGGGTGGGACCAGAATCTGATCCAACCAGAGTCATATGGTGAAAAGTAGTTGGTTTGTTAGTATCATGGCTAAATTACTGAGCAGGCCCACCTGCTACAGGATCACAGGCAGCTGCACCGAAACCTCTGGATCAGGTGACATTTACAGTTACAATTTCCACAAAGACACACAAAATCAACCACAGAGACTGAAAACACCCACAAAGAGAAACAAAACGACCACAAAGAGATGGAAAACAATCACAATGAGTTGCGAAATGATCACCAAGATAAAAGAAACCACCACAGATGCAGAACAACCACTAAGAGATGCAAAATAACCCCAAGAAGATGCAAAGTGACTACCAAGACAGACAAAACAACCACAATGAGCTGTAAAAGTGATAACCAAGATAAACAAAATCACCACAGATGCAAAACAACCACCAAGAGGAGCAAAACAACCACAAAGAAATGCAAAAAACCCACAAGGAGATGCAAAATAACTACTTGGAGATGCAAAATGACCACCAAGACACACAAAATCACCACATAGAGATGCACAATAACCGCAAAGAGAAGCAAAACGACCAGAGAGAGATGCAAAATAACAACAAGGAGACACAAAATGACTACAAAGGGATGCAAAACAAGCACAAAGAGATGCAAAATAACCACCAAGACACACAAAACAACCACCAAGACACACAAAATAACCACAAAGGGCCCCAAAACGACCACAGAGAGACACAAAATGGCCACAAAGGGACACAAAATGACCACAAAGGACCACAAAATGCCCACAAAGGGACACAAAACGACCACAGAGAGACACAAAATGACCACAAGATGCAAGATAACCCCCAAGACACACAAAACGACCACAAAGGGACACAAAATGACCACAAAGGGACACTAAATGACCACAAAGGGACACAAAACGACCACAAAGGGACAAAAATGACCACAAAGAGATGCAAAATGACGACCAAGACAAACAAAACCACCAGAGACACAAAACGACCACAAAGAGATGCAGAATAACCACCAAGACACACAGAATGACCAGAAACAGACACAAAATGACCACAAGGAGATGCAATACAACCAAAAAGAGACAGATTACACCACAGAGAATGAGATCTTTTACATGTCTGCGTCCAGGGGCTTGCTCTACTCTGCCCATGGCTTTAGGCTACTTCCTATCTATTGATAAAAGTTCATAATAGTACATGTATAGCTGCCTATTCTGCATTCTTTTTTACAAGTAATAAACAATGCAGCTATAATAATGTAGTAGTTACTATTGCCAAGAACCAGGGCTTTACACATGTTCCCACTCTCCACACATTTCACCTCAAAAGTTTCTCAACCTGCCCCTGTGCTGAACTGCGAGGAGTGGATGTAGTCTGCAGGCTCCTGTTGCAGTGACGCATCTGTGCCAACACTTCCACTCATGAGTCAATAAATGAATCCGTGTCTCATGGCTACGCTTGGGTGACAGTGAGAAGACCTGTTGGGCCAGAGTGACACCAGCCTGCAGCTGACAAAGGCTTAGATAAACACAAGGCTCCCGGCCGCGGCACTAATACTACAAGTCTGATGCACTGACAGTCATCATGCTGATCCATTCAAGCCTGATAATAACCTTGCTGAGTCTTAACCATCACCCTGAATGTAGGTCAACATTTGTACCTTCTCACATCAAGTAGGTAGGACTCTTGAAACACTGTGAGTCAACATGAGTGAAGGAGGTTTTGCTCATTTAGGAGTCTCTAGCAGAAAATGCTGGTGTGGGAAAGATGATTGGGTTTGACTGTGGACAGATGAGATCAATGTTGCTGCATGTGCCCAGGATAAAACTAACTCCACGTCAAGTCTAACATCATTGAGATCATAGGCCAAATTCAGGATCCATATTCTTACTATTATTATTACCATTATTATTATTATTATTATGAGCAGGCTGCAGATGCACATGTCTCCTGACTGTTGGTACTGAAAATAGCAACAAATCATTGGTCTGAATTGCACTGAATGAATCATACCTTGGTTGTCCTCGTCCATGTTTGCAGCCTATAAATCAAAGATCCCCCCCAACAAAAATCGGTCACAGAAACTTCCGTTGTGCGAAAAAGGGGGCTCTAATGCACACAGCAAAATGCGCGTCCTAATTTCCAGGACGCATTTGGTCACACACAGGTTGTCTCACGGGCAGCGTCTTTCTTTTGGGAAATGTTGTGGCCATTTACGCCTCACAGTCGCACGGCAGTCTCCCCGGTTCCCGGTGTGTGTGTGAGTGAGTGAGTGTGTGTGTGTGTGTGTGTGTGTGTGTGTGTGTGTGTGTGTGTGTGTGTGTCTGCAGCAGCGGCGGCAGCAGCGGTGTCTTTTCGCCCACAGTGGCCGAGCGTGTTATCGTTATCCCTCCAAATACGCCTTCACTCCACTAGTATCGGGAGAGTAGTTGACACGGCTGCGTCAAGTTGGGCAACACAGTCTGACAGCGACACGGGAAGGGTAGGAAATCGTGTCTTCAAAATAAAAGACTCACACCCGTGTTGTGTGGCTGTTTGTTGGTTTTATTTTGGAGCTAAAACAGGAAGTACATGTGGTACTCTGTGCGCATTGACCGTGGTGGTTAATCCCAGCTCCGCTCCACAGCCCGTGCTGCGCGTCAGCATTCACCGCTGATCACTGCTCACGTGACTCCAGGCAGCAGTGAGATTACACCCAACAAAATACACCTATAATGTTTTATTGATTAGGCGACATGATGTGATGTGAGGATGATGTGATATTTGTCCCTAAAATATTCATGGTAATTTAATTTAACATGTACTGGAATAGATTAGAATATTTTTTAAATTTATTTTAGGGGTCAAGTATAGTACAAGGCCACTATTAGTGCTGGAACAAGTTTTATTTATTTATTTTTTGTTTATTTCAGTTTATTTAAGAAGGGTCTTAAATAAATAAATTAATAGCTAAATATAATAAATACACATTGTATAAAAATGCCAGAAAAAACCCAAAGGCTATTTTTCATCTTAAGTCCCTTGGCCAAGATGTTGCACAAGGTCACCTAAAATTCAACAAAGCACAAAAACTAACAAAAAAAACAGCACAAAACAAAAAAAGACACAAAAAAGAAAGAGCATGCAGTTAAAAAAAAACAAAACAAAAATAGCAAAAAACAAACAAAAAAACAAAACAAAAAATTCACAAAAAGAAAGAGCATACAGTTCAAAAAAACAAAAAACAAAACAAAAAAGACAAAAAGAAAAGGAAAGAGCGCACAGTTAAAAAAAACAACAACAAACACAAAAATCTCAAACCACATGGCACTTTGTCGTCATAGGTTCTATTACCAAACGGGTCTGCTGGGCCCAGGCCCAGGAGCCAAAGGGTGCAGGGGGCCCCAAAACCAGAGCCTCTGTCAAAGGGCTTAGTCATTTACGTTGATTTCAGAGACACAAAAGTCCTAAAAAAAATATGAAGATGTAACAAGAAATAAACCATCATGACTTTAAATTAGTGTTTCAGTTTATCTTGGACTTCAGGGGCAGGGATTTATGTGTCCACGCCCACAGACCCGTTGTGTCATAATGTGCCCAAGATTGTGGTGTCAGTTTATTACAGATAATTTTATGCACTCAGTTGCCAGTTTATTAGGTGCACCTTGCTAAAACTACAGTAGAAAAATGTTTTAGATCTTTGAGTTCAGCTCATGAAAAATGGGAGCAAAAACAAAAGTGTTGCGTTCATATTTTTGTTCAGTGTATTTTCAGATGTGTATGAGAACAAGTCAACACCCAGAAGACATTTATTTGCTGTAAAGCACAGTGTTTTCTTTCATATCTCTCAGTGTTTCATTGGTGCAAAACATTGTGGTCAGCAGGTCTTTATAGAGCAAGGACAGCATTACACAGGCAACACATTTATAAGGTGAAAGGTTCGTGGAGAATGCTGTGAGCAACAGCTGCCCGCCTCTAACCTGTGTCCAAATGTCCAGACATGATTTAGCCAATTAAACTGCATTAATATACTTTGTAATAATCCGTACCAATCCAAAATATAAAGGACTGATTTCAGATCAGACTCTGAGGACCTGTGGACGAGACTCTTACATAAGCAGGGGGAGCGATCAGGTTGGGAAATAGTGGGATGAATTACACTCACACACACACACACACACACAGAAAGAGAGAGAGCGAGAGCTTGTTTCTACAGCACACGTGGTTTCAATTATAGCATTCCTGCCTCCGCAGAGAAGGAGGGGGTCTCACTTCCTGTGTGCATTACTCCGATGGTCAAGCATGAACAGATGTTTAAACATATTCACTCATTTGTTTATTCATAGGTGTCTCTTATGGACAAATGTTTCATTCTCAGTCCTCTGTCCTAAACAAAGTGACGTTCTCCAGACATAATACAAACAGTTCGGCTGATCTCTTATGATCGTGTGATTTAGGCAGTAACTTGAGGGAGGTTTCGACTGATGATTGCAACCCTAAACCTTTTAAAACTGCACAGCACCATCACTTGGAGTTGCATGCTCAGATTCACTTTCATGGCTTTATAAAAACAGAAATTAAAAGCCTCCTTCGCATTGAGATGGAGTCAGCATCTTCCAAAATAGTACTGTAGCAGAGCAGTCAAAGAAGCTCAAATGAGTCATTTTCTACAGCTTCACATCAGCAGGATTACACAATACACTGAACTCCCTCGAACCAGCATGATGCAGTCTGGTGCCAGATGACAAGAGCAAGAGTAACTGGAGCCCGACAGTAAGGTTACACCTGGATAAACTCCCCGAAGGTGATGGGTTAACGTGACAACATCAGATCTTTGACTTCATGCATCCAGACAGTGTTTGTTTTCTCTGCACTCTGGTATGAAGCGTAGGTTGCGAAGACTTAACCATGTGTTTTAAAGGAAACTTAATTCCTGGAGATGTGCGCCACTTAGCTGGGTGGAAAAGAAAAAAAAAAGAAAACAGGGAAAAAGGGAGTGTTTAGTGAGGGGAAATCTGTGTGAAGCCACTCCAGTTTGGGGCCCAGTAAGAGTCTTTGTCCCTTTAGTTCCACTAGTTGTGAGGTTTTACATACGAGGTGGATTGATGCAAAGCAGTCGTCACATAGAGAAAACCTTGATTTGAATGTTTTCTGTGCTTCAAGTGTAAAATAGGTCATATGCATAATGTCGGGCTTTGGGAATATGGTTATACAAATACGGTGTTGCTGTCCATTTCTGTCAGTGCTGGACCCGGTCAAGCAGAGCATCCTCACTGAAGTCGTAAGTTCCATTAAAAGCAATTAGATTCCTGAGTCTGTCTCTCTGGCACACAAACACACTCACTGTGCTCTACTCCACATAAATATCATGCTAATGTCTTTATGAGTCATCACAGAAACCTCTCGGTGTGGCCCAGATATCCTTGGTGATGAGTTTGAAGCTTTAAAACCAACAAAACATCAGTTTGGTTCATGCATTCAACGCTTTCAAACCACAAAACAAAGGCCGCAAACTAATCACAGAGTAAAAGTCTGTGGCTTGAAGTGAACATGTGTGGGGTTTTCGGGCTGTCTGAGTCTCGTGCCGCTGAGGGTGCATACATACCCCCAGGGAGACGCACGTCTGGCAGATTAGGCCGACCATCATGGGAAACGTCTGCGGTACTCCTGACCGACTTCACGTGACCTGATTGAGCAGTCATACCACTTCATATGCTTCAGTCACCACAGCGATGCCCGGAGGGTGATCACCTCCTCCCTTTAAAACTGCCCAAACCATAATTATACACACACAGACACAAGCAAGCAACCCCTGTTTCACCACCTCCACCTCCCCCAAATCACTCCCGTCATAATATAATCACATTTCGTAGCCTGACCCCTCTTAGAGGTATCTGAAACCCACATTTTTTGGTAAGTATAAATGGGGAGCAATGAGATCTCCATGGGAGCTTATAGAGTGGTGCAGGAATGAATCCTAAAACCCAGAAATGAGTTAGCATTTTAGCACTCCTGGTTCCCTCATCTTGAAGTCAATGGTGGGTTTTTTTTAAAAGGGTTTTGTGGTGAAACGCCTGAAATAAGGTCTGTGGTTAACACAAGCTCAAGGGACTTTCAGGTTTTATTCTATGACATGAAAATACATCAGTATAATACCCAACTTGGATTTAAGACTAGCTGTCTTATGAAAGCGATTGCTTACAAGTGGCTAAAAGAAACTGCAGAACGTCGTCATACTGAACACATCTTTTGGCGACTACATTTAAGCTTTTAAAATCGTTTAAGTGGTGTTAATTTGTGAAGATTAGTTTGGTGACCAACACGTGTAAGTACCACAGGGTGTATTTTCTGCAAAATCCAATGTAGAAATGAAAAAAATAATAATTTAATGAGGGAGCCAGGGCAACACTAACTTCCATGTCGGCCTACAAAAATCCCTGCATCACTCTATTTCAGAATAAATCTACATGTGGAAGTCAAGGAAGTCGCAGTTTGTTGTAAAATTGTTTAAGTATAATGCTGTGTTACATTTACCTCGGAAGGTGGAGCTTCGAGTTGATTGCGCAGATGTTAGCAATACTAGTTCATACTAGTTTTTTATGAGACACAAATAAGACAGAAGTGTGAATAAAAAGTAAATCACTACAGCTTTCACTACTGTTGGTAGTGAAAGCAGCTATTTTGGATTTTAAGGTCAGGGCTGGTGAGGTTTCTTTGACTTTCCGAGTGGCAAATCCGACTTCACTGGCGTACCAGTTGAAATAACCAAATCGGAAATTCTTACCTCTCAGTGCAAATGGAACGCACCATAAGACTGTGAAAATACATGTTAGAAAGACTACACAAGTTGCTTAAGTGACATAATGGCCTTCTCGCTCGCTGAAGCTATGATGCCTGTGTGTCTTGTACCGGGATACATGCCTACTTGGGCAACGGGTCTTGCTGGTTCTTCCGCTTTGTGGGTGATAAAAAGACCAGGAGTCACTGGACAAAACACACCAAGTACGATAATGTTATTGTGCAAGATGAGAGGCTGAAAAATGAAAGCCAACTGAGAAATGCCAAAAACTGCAATTCCCTGAATGGCCGCTAGAGGCTGGCTCCTGAAGCGAGTCAATCGCCATAGACTTTCATGTTAAAATACTCAACTTTACATCAGAAATAAACACGTTTACAGCCAGGTATTAAATGGTTTTGGTCCCTGTTGTTAATTTTGACATTCTTGACAGTTGCACAGGGTGAATTTTTATTTAAGTTATCCAATTACATTAAGTTAAGGCTTAAAGTTAAGCATATTTAAGAGCGGAGCAGCTTCAGTGAGGCTGTCTTCAAGTCGTTGCTATATCCTATAAGTCAGGTCCAACATTTGCTCATTCACAGCTCCACCCTTTTGTCCAAATATAGTCATTTTTGGCATAAATGCTGAACTTGAGGCTTCAAAATCGCCGTTCACAAAACAATGGATGACATCACAGTCTATGGGTTTCACACAAAACTAAAAGGTACAGTTACAACAACAAGCTGCAGCTGTAGTGACTTGCAAAATTAGATTTTAAATTGACTCACATCATGTGTGTAACTCATGGCACAATTCAAATGGGATCAAAATTTGTCTTTCGCCATTGATGACTGTACTGTACATATTTTTTCAGATATAAAGTCCAATGGGGGACACTGGTTGCCTCTCTTTAATTTAAGAAGGCTACGTACTATTTTGTGATGGCCTTTATGCTGATTCAGAGGCGACTTTGGGAGTTCCCATCTTCCTTTCTGTGTTTATCCTCCAAATCATGACCTAGACTGTCCTAAACCCGGGATGTGACGGGGGTTTCAAACCTCCTTCCTGTCGTGGAGGGTGAAAGGGTTAAACTTTACTGTGATGGCGTGTGTGACAGAAGGTCACAGGACGCCGAGTGCAGCAGGATTTCCTCTTTCCTCCGCTCTGGTTTTATATCCAGCTCTGCATCTCGACCGCCATCTGATCTAAGGGCAAAGTTGAGTTGATTTTCTGCACCCAAGGACACATATGAGTGGAGTCTTTATTTGGACTCTGTCCGCTGGGCACAAAGGCAGCAGTGTACACCCGAGAACTTTCACGTGAAGCCGTGTGTGTGAGTGTGTGTGTGTCCCTACATTTAAAATACAATCCTGCTGGACCTGCTGTGGTTACATAACAAGCTGTAAAGGTTATTCCCTTAAAGAAGTTTACTCCTGAGCTTTAGCAAAGGTTTTACATCCACACGCTCGGGTAGGACATGACACACACACATACGCACACAACCCCAAGCTCATGAGTTACCCAAGAAGTGATTATCAATAGAGAGATTATGTGATCAGGACACCACAGTGAAACAGCACAGAGGATTGCAACATGCTGGAACCAACAATAAAAGCATGATAAAAGCATTATTTTGACTGATTTTTGACGCTGTGCACAAAATGAAACTGCACTCATCCTACACATTAATGCAGGAATGCAAATTTCAAAAATGAAATTACAAAAACAGAAAAATGTCACACTAACACCTCCTAAAATAGACACACATATTTGAATGCTCTTTTGCTTGTATGACCTATTTCAGTGCCACAATATGACTACAGCAAATACACAAATCTCCCTCCTCCACATTTCCCTCTCACTCTCTTACGCTTCCTCCTCTTCTCCTCCCCCACTCACTCTCACTCCTTTGATTCAGTTTTGAGGTCAGCTCCGAGCTCATCTCAGCACCTGATCTCATCCCGTTTAACGCTTTGCATACGCCTCTTGTCCCCCGGTCGACGGCATTCAAATCGAAGGTGTAACTCGGGTCTATTTAAATAAACCACAGAGAGGAGGTTATGTGCCGTAATGCTCTCCGGTGGCAAAACCTCAAACTGAGGGTGACAGGGATCAGCATAAATCACGTTTAAAGACTAAAAGCACTGGAGATAAAAATCATGTGGATTAATGTTTGATTACATTTAGCATTCCTAATCCATTCTGTGTACATGGACGTGGTGTGTTAATGTGTGTTACTTATAAATGCCCAAGAGTGGCTTTCAGTCTCGATAGAAATGCTGTTTATTGCCAAATAAACAATTGTGATTTAACACAGCAGGAGCCACTTTGCAAATATGCAAAGTTTACGTGTTTTGTTTTTGTCTAAATTTGGGTACCTTGACTCAGATGTTGTGTCACAGGAGGTGCAGGAGCTGGCGACGAACAATACGTGACATTTAGTTGCTCCATTTAGGCCTCATTTCCTGTTTGGTTGTTAAATTAATGGAACAGTTTGGATTTCACAATGAAGTGTTAGGCCATGACACACCAAATCGACATCATCTCGCCCGAATGTTGGATCCTCTCATGTCACCTGTGTCTCGGCCAAAAGTTGCTCTTGAACACATCGTAAAGAGTACAGCCGACTGCCAACAAGCACGTACATTCTGTACCTGCGTGAGAGGAAGTAACTCTGTATTCATCATACAAGAAGGGAAACTGGAAGACAGACAAATGGATTTAAGATGCTAGTTAGCCAGGTAGCACATTAACAACACAACCCAATGTTAAAAGAACAAAGGATTTTTATCACGTGCTAGCAAGCAAACAGTTAAGAACTGTTTCTGCTAAAGAGCTCAATGACTAAAAATACAATCTTACCTAACGTAAAAAGTTTGTTTCGATCGCATACCCTCTTTTTATGCTCTGAGCTTATAGTGGCTGTTTCAACAAACCAAAGTTCCAAGGCCTCTTAGTTTGTGAGTTTGTGAGATTGTATATCTTGGTTTTGGCTTGTGTTTTGATGCTTTTCTGGAGATTGTATTACTCACATGAGGCAGGGAAAAAGTTTAACAAGGTTTCTTGAGAATCCAAAAAAGAAAAACAAAACAGCCGGCCAAGTCCTTCGAAAATTACATCTTTTACGGTACACTTCTGACTCTGTCCTGTTTCTATATATTCTCATCGTATTCTACTATACTTGAATACTGCATAACACAGTCAAAAACTATACAATCCAAATCAACACAAACTTCATGTTGTCTTTATGCACGACGTTGTCCACAATCTCCTGCTGTCATAAGCACTACAATGGATGCCTCCTGGGCGCCTCCCGCTGGAGGTGTTTCGGGCACGACCCACTGGTAGGAGGCCCCGGGACAGACCCACAACACGCTGGAGGGATTACATATCTCATGTGGCCCGGGAACACCTTGCGGCCACCGAGGAGGAGCTGGAAAGCGTTGCTGAGGAGAGCGACATCTGGGGTGCTTTGATTGGCCTGCTGCCCCCACGACCCGGCCCTGGGCGGATGAAAATGGATGGATGGATACAGAGTTGAACTACCAATCAGAATGATTTCACTCACTGATGTGCTCCGCCAGCTCTGATGCTGATTCATCATGTTGAAAATGGTCAACAAGGGCCAACTAGTGCCAATGAAAACGAAAATTAGTCGGACAGACTCAACGACGTCTTTGACCAATGGCCAGCCATCAGCGGTGTGTTGGGGCCTTGATCTAAAGGGCCATTATCCAAAGATTTAAATACGTGGTGGAGAATTTCACTGTAATTGGTTCGACTTCGCAGGGACGATAGCGAAAAACAAACCAAAGTTTTTTTTGCTAAAATAAATGAAATAGTGGATCGGCTGACCAAAGGATACCGTAAAGGAAAATGTCTGCCTCTTTGCTACAAGGTGCAGTCCAGGATTTCTGACTAAAATTAAAGTTTCTCTTTACAGTGTCACCTGGTGTGGATGTTAGTCTCAGAGGCTACAGGATATACGTTATTATCCCCAAGCAGTACGTTAATTTAAAGGAAATGTTGACATTTGGAGAAATACACTTATGCTTCCTTTTGCTGCCGAGGGTTATTTATATTTTAAAAAAAAGATTGACAGCCTACAAGTCTTGTGTTTGTACAGCATAGGCTACATTATGTAGCCGGAGCCTGCAGCTGGTTAGCTTAGTTTAGCATAAAGACTGGAAACGGGAAAACAGCTCGTTTGGCTCGATCCAAATGTAACAAATCCCAATGTGATACCTTGGTTGCTTAATTTGACCAAATCCAAAGTGTCGTACAGCAAATTAACCCCAATAACAATTGATGCTTGGACTCCAAAAACACAAGCTCTCGATAGGTTTATAAAGTTCATGCAGGCTACCAGACACCATCTCTAAAACAAAAGAGGAGACTTCTCTTAATTACACTGAGCATAAAGACAACATTAAACCAGTAAGAACTTATCGGCCCCCTCAAGACTGGTTCGGAGTCAAACCTGGATAAACATAACACCACTTAAGTTTTAAATACTGAGAAACAAAGTGAAAAGCTCAAAGGCTCTCAAGATCCCAATTGTTTAAAGTTTATGAATAATGTGTATGGAATTAAAAAAATACTGCATTGCAGCTTTAATTGAATCTCTGCCATTTCCATTCGCAGCATTATCACTCTTTCACACTCACTCAAATAAAACACATGTGAGCTGCCGCAGATGCCAAAGGCTAAAACTCTCTAATCTTTATTCCACAACCCCTTTTTTTTCCGAGGGTACAAATGGTGGTTGGCAAAAACAGAGTGATAACCCGACTTATCCTTCATCTATAGATCCCGCTCTCTCTTTCTGCCAGTCCTCTATGATAACCCTATTAAAATATTTTCCTCTGGCAAATCCCAGAGAAATAAATCCTCTCTCTCTCTCTTTTTTTTTTTTTTTTTTTTTTACAGAAAAAGTGGGGGGGTGGGGGGTGGGGGGGGGCAGGAAGGTTTGTCTGTCACATGGAGGAACACAGTTGCCTTGGCAACCCCCTGATGGTTTTACTCTGCAGCCTGGCATCACAGCGGCTGGTTGGGATAAGTTTGCTGGGGACATTTTGCACCGTGCGAGGGTGTCAGCAGTTTGAAAAAAATCTACTTAAAAGAAGTGCACATTGAAGGGAGGTGCCAAATGACTCTGCTGGCCAAGACTCCTTTATTTCAGTGGTCGCTCTCCATTTGAATAAAGATGGATCACAGAGGATTGTTTAATTGATGTAGATCAAAGACAGAAGAACAATTTACACCTCATAGTGCAAGTTTACACTTCCTTTCTACACTTTTGGAATAAAACTGATATTGTAAATCTTAACAATCAGCCGCACAGCAGTACAAATTGTGTTTTCACTGGTGTGGTGATGGATATAAATATGTTACAGCTTCATCACCTGCGTGTTTCCCTCTCTATCAGCTGCCATCCTCTTCACACAGGCTGACAGCCAGTGACGTCTGCTCTCAACATGCAGGGAGGTCGACAGGTGACAGGCTGCTTCCCCCGTGTGGACAGATCTGGTACTGCAACACACCGGCTGGCAGCCTTATAGTGAAGCTTGGGAGTTGGATTTGTTGGAGGAAATTTCCTCTGAGGATTGAAGGGGAGCAAATGTATAACTGCTTTAATATAAGTGGATGATGACTTGTGTATTAATATGCTGTTTGTTAATTTAATATTGCTTTTGAGCATAAAGTGTTTTTTTTGTTTGTTATTTTTAGATTCATGCTCTATGTTGAGTTTATTGATATAACACCAGCAATGTAAATGAAGTCACCTGCACTGATCATGATACTGGCATCGTTGTCTTGATTGAAATATGGCTCAGTTTGTGGAAATAAAGAAAAAAACAAAACACAATTTGAAGCTTAAGTCTCATGCGTGGAATGCTATGATATGAAAAACTGAACATTTTGTTTCCCTTAGTGTGTAGAGTGGAAACTGGTGACATCTTCCCTCTTTTGTTCTATTTAAAGGCCCAGTGTGGGATTTAGGGAGGGATATTTTGGCCACAATTGAATATAGTATTTAATCTTATTCAATTTTAACTGTGTTTTCAATAGTATATAATCACCTGAAACTAAGAACTGTGTGTTTTCATTACTTTACAATGAGCTGTTTATACCTACAAACGAAGAAGCTCCTTTTCCACGGAGTCCGCCATGTTGTTTCTACAGTAGCCCAGAATGGACACAGCAAACACTGACTCAGGGCCATTTGCGTTTTCATGCTGGCCATTGTGCTACATGCTTAGCACTCAGGGGAGGTAAGACGTGTATAGCTGCAGACACATCCCATTTGTAGTGTACACAACACACCACTACAAACAGCAATCACTCTGATTGGCAGTTCAGCTCAGTGCATGAGGAGAAACAGAAGTGAGGAAAGTAAACAAACAGCTAAAGTCAAGACGGAGTGAGACCAAAACGAACTTGTTACACTAAGATTATCATTCCTCTTTAGCCATTGAGCTCTTTCACTGCCGCACAGTACATACACTCTGTTCTTACAACATTTGATTGTATTGTCAAACTGTGCTAACTAGCTAACTATTGTCGAGACAGTCTTCCAGTTTCCCTTTTTGAATGACAAATACAGACTGTCACCATCTGCTGGTGTGGAGAGTTATTTCCTCTCACACAGGTGCAAAACGTACATGCTGGTTGACTGTAGGTTGCGGTCATTGCATTGTGTTCATGTGCAACCTTTCAGCCAAGACAGTTTGGTGTGTCTGGGCCTTTAACGTAACACTTCATAGCTAGCTAAATACTTATCTAGCATTTTCTCAGCTCTTCTGCTTCTGAACTACAGGGCGAAGGAGGCTGCTTGTGGCCTTCTTTTCCTCATTTACTGTTATCTCCTGTTATACACACAATATATGATTTAAATTTAAAGGTCCAGTGTAGCAGTTTTCAGTTTAGTAAATGTAGAAAATAGATGACAGGTTATTAGAATGACAGAAACAGCTGAGAACTGTGATTTCATTAATTTATTACTTCCCAAATTCAATCATCCTTACTCTCAATACTTTGACTTCAAACCCCCACACGCACATTTTTCACAGAAATAAAAATAAAATGCAGCTAAAAAAAAAAGTGTGGGTAACATTTTTTTTCCACTACCTCCTTTGCAGTGCCACCGATATGCAGAAACACGAGTGTGACGAGGTGTGTGCGAACACAAAGAAGACATGCAGTGATTCCCTTTGAGATTGCACTTAATAACAGACTGTAAATTTCCAGTAGTAGCAACTGTACTGTTCTCCTACAACAAACCTCTGCTGAACGACCGTGTACCGCTTATACGGCTAACTCCAAACAACACCTCCGAGCTACAGAGGACAAAAAAACATGCTGTCTGTGTCATGTGTCATGTGTCATGCGGTGTAGATATTTACTTTTTAAATCAAAGTGAGATGTTGACACTGAGCACCTAATAAAGATACATGTCAGACAATGAGGAGTAGCTACAAAGTACCACAGTAACAATCATCCATTTTCAAATCCACGCCAAAAGTCCTCGTTATCCAGAGAGAAAAGGCAGTGTCAAAATCCACCCGTATTCCGACAAAATCTCCACGGGCGGGACGAGCAGCTCCTGGATCTCGGGTGGCGAGTTAACAGGGTTGAGCATTGTTTCTGCCTCACCCTCGCACATCACCGCTCACCCCGGCTCATTTTTTTGCATACTTCACTGTCGTCCTTCCCCTGCGAAGGCACTGGGCTCGTGTGACACGGGCTGACCGCGACAACCAGCCGTGTCACTTTGTTGCATCATCACACAGAATGAAATGTCCTCTTCCTCCACATTGCTGTGCAGTGTCAGGCTGCTGCCCGCAGTTTGGTGATTTAAGCCCAAAGACAGGCGTTGAAGATTCAGTGGATTTCGATGTGGACCTGTAAAGAGATGAAGAGGCTGTCAGGGAAAATGAATGGATGAGACAGTCTGGACATGCTTGAAAATGTTAAGAGGTCATTGAGCTCAAACTTCAAATCAGCAGAATGCGTTCAGCTGCCAGTATATAAGGTATCAGGTTTATTCTGGAGGCATTAAAAGCAGTTGAACCAGGGTGTTTACAGGTTTTTGACAAATGGCACTGCTGCTTTTCAAGACCTTTAAACCAAATTTAAGAGTGATTTTTGGACAAATCATCTTTCTCTTATTCAAGCATTGCATGTAAGTATAAAGGTGGACTTTCACGTTGATGAGCTTGACTCTTTTAGACAAAAATAATTGAAAAAAGAATAAATTAAAATAAATAAATTGTTTGTGGCAATCAAGACCTCCCAAATTCAAATGTAAGACTATTTAATGACTTTTAAGGCCCTGATATTTAGAAAATAAAGACATTTTAAGACTTTAAGGACCTGCAGACACCTTGAGTTGAACTTTCAGTTAAATAGTAAACAATAAAGAAAGAAATTTTAATTGATGATGAAGCACCGGAGACAGTTAAATATCAGCCGGTATGTAACATCGACAGCAATAAAAAATGTGAGAAGTCAGTGAAATGTCAGTGGAAGTTTAAGATCCTTGTCCTAGTTAAATAGTTGATAATCAATAAATTTAGTTCTTCTGTGAGCAAAAATGCAATGAGCAGTGGTTTTAAAACATTTTGAGCCAAAGCCAATATATCACACCTGTATTTATATCAGTGCACAACAGACTCTATAGCGTGTGTTATCACTCCTATCACAACATAAATGTTTCTTTTTATTTACTATTATCAAATAACAATTGACAACAGGCTATTACGCATGAAATATCTATTAAAAAATGATTCAAGAATTCATTTTTAAGGATTTAAAATTCCATCAAAGCACCAATAGCACATCCATCTAAAGGGAAAATAATGTAAGACAGTGTAAGATAATGTGATGTGTCACACACTTACAATTCCTTGCATGAACGATGACAAGAGGGTTCCCTGTAAAGGTTTTTTAAATTAAATTTACTTAAATTTAATCAAAATTTTGGGTTGAGTTTGCCTTTTTACTAGGAAAAATGGGTGCTCAAAATATACAAATGCAGTCAACTAAAAATTAATTACAGATATATTAGTATCAGTGTATATATCAGGCAATAAGAAACACAATTGCAGCACAGAGATACCCAATTAGGTTAAAGAGAGAGAATTGACAATTGAATTCAACTGTAAAATAGCTCCCTTATGTATCTTGGCCACAACTGTAAAAATTAAAAAAATCTAAGTGCTGTTTTTCACCAATTATTTTCAGCCAATTCATCCTTGTGGAATATTTTAAAACTCCCAGATATCGATGTACGTAAGTAAGTAAGTAAGTAAACTTTATTTATATAGCACCTTTCACGGGTAGAAACCACAAAGTGCTTCACAAAAGTTAGAACAATAACATAGAAAAAACAAAACACAAAGTATAAGCATAAATGCAATGATGCATAGATATATGAGAAAAACAAACAAAAAAACACTTAACCGAATGCCAGTTTAAATAAAAGAGTCTTTAAATGCTTTTTAAAAGTATCAACAGAGTTTAAACAGTATCTGCCTCAAAAATGCAGCATCAGTCAGGCTACAGCAGATATGTTATGGGAGATATGAAGAAAATCAAATACCTCAACACCGATAGTTCGATAATATTATAGGGATCACTAGTGGTGCTTTACCAAAATATTTAAAAATGGAGATGTTTAATAAATAATCGTAGTTCATAATGGTAACTTACATCACTTTGCTATAATGCAGCCTTTAAAACCATCAAAAGACAGTACTTGATATCACATATTACCATAATCTAAAATGTAAGATGATACGCGCATATCATGATAATGATATAATATCAATATATTGCCCAGCCCTGACCCTAACCCTGCCATTTTCTAATATTTCACAGACCACTAATTGACAAAGTATCGGGCAGATTAGTCCATAATAATAGGAAATTGTATCCAATATTTAGTCTGCAGTCATTGATGTGAATAGGGTGGACAGAATAATAGAATAACAGAATTATATCGCAATACCTCTGAACAGCTCCACAAACTGAAGCCATCATCCTGATAGACTATTTTAAAAGGAGCCGTCTAATATCTGTGTAGATAGGACACATCTTAACAATAAACAAGGCCAGAGCCAACACTGTCTTGACTTTATTGTCATAAGCCAGCTGGTAAACAGCCACTGTGACTGACCAGCCGGTGTGTCTAACAGCAGGAGGGCTGAGTGTCGGAGTCATTACCTGTAATCTGACATTAAACATCATCGAAGCGACCAGGTAGACATAAGGGAATCTGATTCGCAGTCGCCACGCGAGATCAAAAAATATCAACAAAGTCCTCGTCAAGCCTTTGGAGAAAACTCCGTAAGTCCGACCAGCGGAGCCCGAGAAGCGGAGCACCAAATAAGACAGACTCGCCATCCGGGCGGAGTCTGTCCGGGCGGCTGCTCAGGTTACTGCGTCAGGTAGTGAGCTGAAGTCACGAGCAAAGTGCTGACTGATGGATGACACTTCATATTTCTATCGCTCACTGACACCGAGCTCCATTTTTAATTTGCCTGGCTGTGTTGGCAGGGCTGCTCCACCCCGACAGCTCCTCCACCGACTCCTGTTATGGTCAGCGGGAGGACACATAGCGGTGTGACACACGGAAGTCTGAGGCGCACAGGTACACGCTTTGCCCCGAGCGCAGACTCTCAGGCACATTTTTTAAACTTACTATCAAACAAATAAGTAAATAACACATAAACAAATAAAACTGATCATAACAAACGAGTATTAAAAATAGATACATAGAAAAACAACTTCATAAAAATAATCTAAAATAATATATTATGTGCACACAGTATTTTTTTATGCCTCAGTGATAGTCATGGCCAGGGGCATTATTTTTGGGTGTGATCTGTCTATCCATGTGTCCCATTCTAGCTCAAGAACACCTTGAGGGAATTTCTTCAAATTTGGCACAGACGTCAACTTGTCAACAATGAACTGAGCAGATTTTTGTGGTCAAAAGTCAAACGTCAATGTCACTGTGACATCCTTGGTCTCATTCCTGTGAAAGTGATATCTTAAGAACACTTTGAGGGGATTTCTTTAAATGTGGAGGAAATGGGGGCGTCGGTGGCTTAGTGGATAGAGCAGGCGCCCCATGTACAAGGCTGTTGCCGCAGCGGTCCAGGTTCGAGTCCAGCCCGTGGCCCTTTGCTGCATGTCATGCTAGACTGTCCTGTCAATTAAAGGCTAAAATGCCCAGAAAAATATCTTTAAAAAAATGTGGAGGAAATGTTCACTCAGACTCAACAATGAGCTAATTAGAGTTTGGTGGTCAAAGGTCAATGTCACTGTGACCATGTCCATCTAATCCAGTGAAAGTAATATCTCAAGAACACTTTGAGGGAATTTCTTTAAATTTGACACAAATGTCCACTTATGCTGAACAATGAAATGATAATAATTTGGTGGTCAAAGGTCAAAGTCACTGTGACCTTGCATCTCTCTCATTGCTGTGAATGTCATATCTTAAGTAGACCTTGAAGGCATTTCTTCAGATTTGACACAAACGTTTATTTGAGCTTAACACTGATCTGACTAGAATTTGGTTGTCAAAGGTCAAGGTCGCCGTGTGTTCATCTCCTTTCCGTGACAGTGAAATCTTAGGAACACTTTGAGGAAATTTCTTCAAATTTGACACAAACGTCCACTTAGACTTAACAATGAACAATTTGGATTTTGTTGGTCAAAGGTCCAGGTCACTGTGACCTTAAATCTGCCTCATTCCTGTGAAAGTCAAGTCATAAGAACACCTTGGGGGAATTTCTTAAAATTTGACACAAACATTCACTCAGACTTGATAATGAACAGTATTAGAATTTGTTGGTCAAAGGTCAAGGTCACTGTGATGTCACAAAACTAGTTTTTGGTCACAACTCAAGAATTCATACGCTAAATATGCCAAACTTGAGGATATAATGATGAATTCATGATGTTTTATTTCCAAATGGTCAAAGGTCAACTTCACTGTTACATCATAATGTTCTGCCAAAAAAACGTTTTTAGCCATCAGTCAGCATCATATCTCAGGAACAGAAGTGGAGACAATGGGTCAGATACTGAATTGGTGATGCTAATCTTGGTTACCCTTGAACTATGCTTATCAATCCTCTGTGTTGCTGAGGGGAAGATGGGTTTGGAACCTTCCATGTTTTTACAGACATGGAAGTAAACTACAGTATAAGTGCTCTGCAGAGGGTCTTAAAAACAACTTTAAAAAACCCCCAACAAAATTATCACTGCCCTCCCTCAAAAATATCTGCAGCTCATGGTGCCTCTGCAGAGTAATGAAAGTCATCAGAGACCATTCTCACCCTGGGCACCACCTGTTTAACCTGCTGCCCCCTGGGAAGTGTTTCAGGTGCTTCAAAAGCAGGACAAACAGGCTCAAGAACAGTTTGTTACCCTTAACTTTTAACTTAACGGCAATAATAGCATCTATTTAAGAGCAGAAAATGTGAGTATGTGATGTGTTAG
The DNA here is from genome assembly GCA_026686955.1 of Epinephelus cyanopodus. NCBI lineage: Eukaryota > Metazoa > Chordata > Actinopteri > Perciformes > Serranidae > Epinephelus > Epinephelus cyanopodus. The sequence goes on from CM048929.1 coordinate 15,772,546, forward strand.
TCGATGTTGTGTAATTAGTGTAATTTGGCATGTGTGTGTGCATAAGGGGGATAATAGTTTATACTGTGTTGACCCTTGAGCACTAGTAAAATGCAGTGCAATAAGTAACAATGTGACAAATCTGAAATAATACTCATTGGCCCAAAATCCCTTTCTACATCAACACAAAACTTTACTCTCAGCATCGACAATACCACCCTCTCTCATCCTCAACCTTGGTATCATCTTCGACAATAACCTCTCATTTGAACATCACATCAGCCGCTTTGCCCAAACTGCCTACTTTCACCTCAGAAATATTGCCCATGTCCGTCCATTACTCTCCTTCTCTGCCGCTGAAACTCTCTCATCCATGCTTTCATCACCTCAAGACTCGACTACTGCAACAGCATCCTCTACGGCTCATCATCCAAAGTCCTTAACAAACTCCAGTACATCCAGAACTCTGCTGCCCGCCTCCTCACCCACACCCGCTCCCATGAATATATAACCCCTGTCCTGCAAAACCTACACTGGCTCCCTGTCCCGTACAGAATCAACTTCAAGATCCTCCTCCTCACCCACAAAGCCCTCCACAGCCAGGCCCCCTCCTACCTCACGGACATGCTCCACCACCACACTCCCTCCCGCAACCATCGATCATCTGACAAAAACCTCCTCTCGCCTCCACACAGGACCAAGCACCGAACCTGGGGCAACAGAGCCTTCTCCATAGCCACCCCCTCCCTCTGGAACACCCTCCCTATACACATCCGTGACTGTCCAAATCCATCCACCTTCAAATCACTCCTCAAAACCCACCTTTTCAAATCCGCTTTTAGCTTTTAACATTAGCTTTTCGTGCTCTGTTTCTTATGTACCTTCCTTTTCTTTGTTTTGCACTATGCTATTGCACCTTGTTGTTGTATATCATCCTTGTCTTCTGTTTATCTCTTTGCACTTATATGTATGTACTTCTTTTCTGTGGTTTTAAATGTAAAGTGTCTTTGAGAGCTGTAAAAGCGATATATAAATAAAATGTATCATTATTATTATTATTATTAAAACTAATTAAAACATGGACAATAATACAAGAGGATGAAACCCCATTACAAAACAGCAGTTAATTGTTTTTTCAGACATCTTTTGTAACACTTTATAGAGATACATGTTTTTACCAGATAGATAAAAAATACTATATAAATAAATACTATTTGTATATATTAGATGATGATCTGTTTCTTTGTGTGGTATGCTATGGACCTTTAACTCTATTATTATTATCATTATAAATTCATTTATTTATGACCAAAATCTCTGAGTAATGTTCCCAGCGCGTTGTTAGAATTAAGGCAGTTCTGAGGGCAAAAGGGGCCCAACCTGGTGCTAGCGAGGTGTACCTAATAAAGTGGCCGGTGAGTGTAAGTGCTGTCCAGCAGGCTTCATTCATGGGACTGAAATGTGTCTCAGCCTGTTCGACAATGAGGAACTGAATTGTTTTTGGGGCAAAGTGCACAGCCTGAAAGGCAGAATTCAGGCAAAAGTCACAATATTAGGGAACGACCTGACGTCATTTCCTCAATCCGTGTCACACTCTTAATAGTCCGTTTTGATTGTTATTTTGTTTTATTTCTTTAATCCGCCGAGTAAAAAATTCCCTCTAAATAAACACCACTCCGACGCGTTTTGCTGCGTATATTCTGTGTTTTCAAAAAGCGGTGCATTACGAGCTTCCTGTTTCGAGCACGGTGCGGTGTCTGTGGGCGTGTCCTCCCGGCGCACCGGATGCACCATCTGGTGGCGGTGGCTAACTTCAGTTTTTTTTTCCTCAGGGGTGGTGGCCGCTGTTTTGCTTCACAGCTTCCCGATCAGCCCACGAAAGCATGGGAATGTTGCGAGGGAATTTCTGAGTAAACTTGTGCTAAAGTGCTAAATAAGTTACCGCAAGTTCCCCCCACGAGCTGTTCCACACCCCACGAGCTCCGCGGCACCACCGAAAGCCATTAGCGAAGCGCTGTTGGGACATTTCAGCGGCGATCAACTCCGGACAAAGGAAAAGGGACTTGTGAGCTAACGTTAGCTGGCTCCCGGGCTAACTTAGCATTCCTCTAGCTGCGGCGCAATGCAGGCCATAAAGTGTGTCGTTGTCGGAGACGGGTAAGTTAACGTAATCGAGCTGAATATCACTTAATGCTCCCCACATTACATTTATACCACGCGGCGAAGTGTAGCGTTAGCTTAAAAATGCTGTCACAAGACTAGCTAACGTTAAAGCCTTTTGCTTCAGTTTTTCTTAACGGGTAAAGTTAGCTAACAAGCTTCAACTTTAACTACCTGTTTATGCTACACTGCTATTAAGTTAACTTTCAGCCTTTTAACTACACGAGTCATTCGCCAGTAATTACAGGCAGTGTTATTGATATAGTAAACATTGCAAAATAGCTAGTATCTGTGACTTAAAGTGTTTTCCTCACTCTTGGGTGAGTCAGACATCACAGGGCAGTTCACCCATCCCTTCTAACCAGTTTGAGATTGAGTTTGGCAACATTTACTTAACAATGGTGAAATCTCAAGAGTTAAGCAGCTTGTTTGTGTATGTTGGTGTTAGTTGCTGTGTAACGCACTGCTGTGTTCAGCACGGGGCGAGTGTCTGTAAAGTACAGTTAGTAGGTTTCTGTCGGCAACAGATTGGTAAATGATTACAGCATGAAATGTGACTTGACTTTTATATGTGTAACAATATGTGGGAGGTAAATATAACCTACTCATAACTCGTAGTGCAGGGTGTGGTGGATACCACAGCAGCAGAGTCATTGATGGCCCATGACTGCGTCTAATTTATTATTTTCGATTTCGACTAAGGGGAAGCTTTCAGTAGAAGTGGTCTGACACTTTAGTTTCATGTTTGGCAGACACACTTCCTCTAGTAGTCTTCTTGTACGTACATGCAAGCCTGTCCTCCCAAAGTAAGGGTTCACTTACCAGTAACTGTTTTTGACTTGGAGGCTTGAGTGAAGATCAATGGATTGGTCGACTAATCAATTAGCAGATTGACAGTAAGGTACAGAGGGTAAAGGTTTTATTACAAGAAAAAAATGACAAAAGCGCACCGCTGCCAGACTCTCAAACGTGAATATTTCCTGGTTATTGTTTATTTATTTGCACAATAATAAGAAAATACAAGATACATAGATACATATAGATAAAGTACCAGAGAGGACGAAAGCTTGATTTTTTTTAACCTTTATTTAATCAAAAAAATCTGTTTGAGTGTCCTGGCAGAGACAGGCAGCAGCATAAGTTACAGACAGACAACGCAGAAAAATACGTAATAAAAATGCTGTAAAACAAGCAATATAATGCACAAAATAAGTTTACTACAAAGAAAAGCCAATTATGTCAATATATATACTAGAAATTAAGCATAAAAACACATGAAAGGCTAAGACACACTGTGACATTCACATAAAGAAGTTTGTGTACGAAAATCTTGCAACAGTGCTGGCTCATTCAAAGTCGATCTCATTTAAATAACAAAACAACCTTACATTACTCATCAAAATGAAACAAAATAAGCTACAAACAAACAAACATGAACCACTTAGCACAAAAATATCTCTACATGAAAAAGAAACAGTAGTAAAAGAGGAAAAACTGCAACAACAGAAAAAGAAAGCTAAGACAAGAAGATATAAATAACCAGTATAAGTAACATGCCAAAAGATTAAAAAATGAAGTTAGAAATTTCTTATAATGTGACCTAAAAACTGACAATTCCAGTGACACTATCAGTGAATCCCATAACACAATTCGACAGTAGAGTAAATGGAAACCAAGTAGTTTCTTAGTGGTTTCTTTTTTAAGATAGCAAACTGTAGGGATGAGCGAGTACACCATTATCTGTATCTGTGTCTGTTCTTGGAATGGGTGTATACCAGAAGTAGGTGGGGAATAAATCAGTAGTGGGTTGGGCCTAATTGGAAGTTGTTATTTTTAGCCTTAAATTTATACGGATTGATCGGAGATTGCAATATTTATTACCTTGAGAAAGGTATTTATAGAATAGCGTCAGTATTGGCACAGGAGTAAGAGATTCTTCTATCCCGAGTACAGATAATGGCACATTTTACTCATCTAATACACGTAATTGTAACAAGTACATTATTTGTACTGGTTTCATCTGAGTATTTGGCTCAACCCTAATAAACTGAACAGGCTGTCTTGGAGTTTTGGACTGCACGTTGGACAAACATGGATCTGTGTCTTAAGAAAAGTATGATGGACATTTTCCACTACTTCCTGGCATTTTGTTGAGTCGAATAATTGAGACATGAATTGACAAAAGAGTTGCAGCAGTCAACCGTGAAACTGTACACTGTGGTTATGAAATTGATGGTTATCACACTGCGTATGTTAGCTTATCTACTGTATTGGGAAAAAAAAGCCACCTCACGGGAATCTCACCTGTGCCCGCTTCTCATTTCCTCGTTGACTGCCTGCCAGTGTTTTTGAGCATACTTCCATTATAACAGTGTTGGTTCAACCTCCCAAAATCTTCTGTTTTCATTGTTTTAAAGCTACAGTTTGTAACTTTTATGAACTTTCTGTCATAGTTGCTGAGATTACTCTATTCTGAAAGAAGTACATGAGACAGATAGTCCATTAAAAAAGCCATGTCCCTCCTCCCTTACTGCTTCTGATGGCCTTCGCTCAGATCTACTGCAGCACACCGAAAACAATCAGAGCCAAGGAGTCTCTATTGCAGCTGTCAGTCATCATCATGTCAACGCTGATCACATTTGAATCATGATTCTGTCACTGCATTGCCTGTTTCTTGTCTCAAATGTTTCCTAAACATATTTTAGTGTACTGTTTAGCATGTAAAATAAGAACATTGTGACCCAGCCGCCATGTTGGAAACTGTCAACAGTAATAATAATAGTGTAGGAGACTGCTAATGTACCAGAAATTCTCATATCATTACAACTCTTCTGTCGTCCATTTGTACAAAAGAGGAAACCTATGAGTTCATACCAAGAACGCCTTGTTGCATGCCTGTTGTTTTATTGAAGGGGGTGATAATATAAATACAAATAAAGTCTTTTTTCCTCTTCTCCTCCCCTCCAGAGCTGTGGGTAAGACCTGCCTGCTCATCAGCTACACCACCAATGCCTTTCCTGGAGAGTACATCCCCACAGTGTGAGTATCCGAGACTGCAGACCTGATTTATTTATTTATGTCAGACTGGAAGTCGATGGACGCCAGCAGTCAATCACTCGTCTCCACCCTTGTTTCCTGTACAGTCCCTGCACGATTGAATTGACACCCCGATCCTGCTTTTTAGATGAAAGCGTGGTATCTCGCAGAACAGGTTACAACCACTGCTGATGGTAACTTAGCATGACAAAGATTCAGGGAAAATGGTGTTGCAGGAAGTTGCGAGGAAAACACGCACCGTATCTAAATGTAGACCGGCTGTGGACCCAGTGTTGTGCTGCATCGCCGTCAGCGTGGCATGGCTCCTCAGCAGGCAGTTGATAAACAAGATTTTAGCTCAGCAGGGCCAAATAATAAGTGATGAGTCATTTTCAGGAGGGAGCTGAAGGAGCAGAGCGGAACAGCAGATCAATCAAAAGCCTGTTTTTATTTCCTGCCACTCTTTATGCCAGTATTAATATTATATTTGTGTGTATGAATCCCGATGGGTTTAACTCACTCTCACATCATTACTTCTGTCAGGTTCGATAACTACTCGGCCAATGTTATGGTGGACGGGAAGCCGGTGAACCTGGGCCTATGGGATACAGCAGGACAAGAAGATTATGACAGACTCCGCCCACTCTCATACCCACAGACGGTACTATAGCCAGACAATGCTGTATTATATTTCACTTATTGTGATTCTCTTTGATGTGCGGTGTTTGCCTTGTAGTATATTCTGATGACTGTGGCGCTTTTACATAATCCGTTTGGAAAGTTTGGGAGCCTTGAATGAATAAGGAAGTCAGAGGGAAAGAAAAACACCACACCTTTGTGCAACATGGACACAAGAGGGTTTTTGCTTCTACTGTTCTTAACAGGAAATGATCATTACAGGCTCTGATTGCCTTGTTTTCCTTGTCTTTCCAGGATGTGTTTCTCATCTGCTTTTCGCTTGTGAGTCCTGCCTCCTTTGAAAACGTCCGTGCCAAGGTGAGTGGATGCGGGCGCAGGGGGAGATTTTGATCAGCCGCTAGTTTTTTTCCAGGGATGACTCAGATTTGTGAAGATTTGTTTTCACCCATAGCTGGAATTACTGGTTTCTGATGGGAACACAAATGCAGTTATTGGCTGGGTAATCATTATCTGGTTTTACGGCCTCATTATTAAAATTTGAAGAGCATTTTTTTTTTGCAGAATCCAGAAGGACAAAAGCACTCTAATAATTTTGCCCTGTTTGGTTACATAGTTTCAAAACAGGGTCTTTAACTTCAAGTTATCCATATTTAAAATACACAGTATTCCACGCTGCATGTCAATTGCACTGAGTTATTTACATTCCTGACGCTGACTGGCTCAGTGCAGCCAGCATTTAGCCTCTTAGGCCGCATTCAGATCAACTGCAGCTTCATGTAAACAGACTCAGCTGTTCGTTCATTTGAATGGAGCTAGTGCCTCCTGGCAGCGGGGGTAGCTATGCAAAAATGTTGAATCAGGCTCAACTTTTGCTGGCTTTCTAGCTGTAAACTCATCTGATATGCCTTGATTCGCAACTATCCGTTACTCAAATTGGACTCCCAAGGTTGTGTCTTATTGTGTCACTGGTATCTGGAAAAACACAGACCCACCAACGCAGCCCCCCGTGCTGTTTCATTGCAGAGCTGTATTTGGTCTGAGCGCCAGCTCATCCGGCACTGCAGCAGAGACCGCTTTGTGAATATGAAATCTTTACAGACTCAATGAGATGCAGACTGAGATGGCTGCCAGTAAATAATTAATGAGACACTTCAGTCCGATTGAGCTGACCAGTTACTCGATCAGTTTCGACCCCTTTTACTTTAAGCTTGATTTATGCAGTGAAATTATCTGTTTGTTTTTTTGTCTCTTGCTGTGGCGGCAGTAAGAGACAAACCCCTCACTGTAATGATGTGTATTGCTTTTTAATAGAAGTTTGTTCCTTATGAAACGATGGAGCACAAAATGCATCAATCCATTTATTTCCCATTAGAAGATTGTTGCTCAAAGTGCAGCCCGCGGGCCAGTGGCAGCTCTCGGAAACACTTTGTGCCACCCCCGAGCATGATATGAAAGCCTGCATTATATTTGAATCATTTGCAGTCCAATTCAGCACTTAAAATTTCAGTATCGTACATTTAATAGACTACTAGACAACTGCATCAGACTTCGCCACCCTAACAAGCATTTACCAGGTTAGGAATGACAGATTGTGGGAAGGTACTGTTTGCACCTCATGAGTGTTGCGGGAATTGTACTCTGTCATCAGTGCTAGTGCTTTTAGAGGAGGGAGAACTCAATTGCTTTCCTGTGTGGCCCACAGTCATTTGCTGGCTCCTTTAAAAAGCACTCAGTCATCAACGCTGGCCATATACCACATGGCATATACAGTTATCTCTATACCTTTTTAACCTTTTACTTTGAGAACTTGACTGAAAATGTCATTGTATTATGTAATAGTCCTATGTCTTCATGAGAGTCTGCAATATCTAACTGGGGTTAAAGAAATACAGAGTTAACGCAGCCAGTTGGTAACAAGCTGTGTCAGCTTGTACTGACAGTGGCTCACACGTCTACTTTTATTTAAAAGGAGTAGGGGTATCGCAATTTACATTTAAAAATTGGAAATTGGTTGAAATGCGCTTCCAGTACACTTCCAGTATCTCTACGTGTCCCTTTTGGTTTTTGGCTTTGGCTAATCCAACCCTCTGCCATCTAGTGGCTCGTCTTTTTGTTGTTGTGTTGAACTGTTTGACTAAGTGACTGGTGAAATAAGTTATTGTTATTTATTACATTTTTAAAGAAATTATTTAAATTCAGCCATATGGCCTTAGTGTCACCAAGGGTAGGCACGATATCAGATTTTCACCTCAATATAAAGAATATACAATAATGATATTGTCACGATATCTTTAGAAATTTTTGTCTCTCTTGTTGTTAATGAATTACAGTCAAATTAATATAAGACAATGGTAGAGAGGGAGAGAAAGTGAGAATAGAAAAACCCCAGAATTGATTCAAGAGGTGCTGAATTATTTACATGATATTATATGAATATTGTTGACATGATGTCAGTATTTTATTTTTTAAGTGTCATTGTTATTGTCAATACCAGTGTATTGCGACAGCCTCATGTGGTACATTGCAAAAGAAAAAAATATGGCAGTTATATCAGACTTGATACTGTGTAGGAGAGCACAGTTGGGGCAGCGTTTCTTGACTGAACCTGACCCAAGTCTGAGACCATTATAACCGAACCCGGCCCTTTCTGATTTTTTTTTTTTTTAGTTCGAACTTGACCCGAGCCTGACGCAGTTTGTTACCTGACAAAGTTATTGTTGTCATGGCTACCTCTTGACTCTTAACTAAGTGTGTAAATGACCATCAAAAAGCTGCGGTAATCCGAATCTTTCCCCAGGATCCTTTTATCCTCTGACCCTATCAAGCGTTGTTGCGTCTTACAGCTCATTGTTTTGGTTTTCTGTCCCACCACATCACTGTATTGGTTCACTCTCAGCTTCACTCTTGTGCTATCATGCCCTCTCTAAAAAATAGTTGTCTAAATGCACCCCTTGGTCATTTAAGAAATTGCTCGAGACCGATTTGGAAAGCTACACCTCTAACCTCTCCATGTTGTGCTGTCTGTGCAGTGGTACCCTGAGGTGAGACACCATTGTCCCAACACTCCAATCATTCTGGTGGGTACCAAGCTGGATCTGAGAGATGACAAGGACACCATAGAGAAGCTTAAGGAGAAGAAACTCTCTCCAATTACATATCCTCAAGGACTTGCGATGGCCAAAGAGATTGGTAATTGGAGTTTTCTCTGACTTGTTTCTTTTTTTCTTGATTATTTAAAGAATACAAATATTTGATGTACGGTTTCCTCAGGTTCCGTCAAGTACCTGGAGTGCTCAGCCCTGACTCAACGTGGCCTTAAAACTGTGTTCGATGAGGCCATCCGGGCCGTCCTCTGCCCTCAACCCGTCAAGAAGAAGGGGAAGAAGTGCTCTCTCCTCTAAGACTTCCTCCACTGGAATGGTTACAGGGGAACATGGCCGCTAGTGGTGAGGGGGTGGCTAAAGACACAGGAGAAACACACCAGTATACACACAAAAACCATGTACTTCAGATTCTTTCCTTCCATAAGTGTAGCTACAGCAGTTCTACCAACCGTTTCCATGACAAATTTGACATAGCGTCAGATTTAGGAGAAAGGGTTGGAAGATTATAGACCCTAGTTCTTTTCCCAACAACATATACTGTATAGACAAGACTATGAAATTCTTGAGGCCTTCTAAAATGGATTGGATGTTTTGTAAAAAAAAAAAAAAAAAAATGGACCGTGGAATGTTTTCAATTTGTTCTTCCACTGGTTGTCGACCTTTTTTTGTTTACAGTCTTGGTTGTTTGTTTTGAATGAAAGAAATATTGCCAAATACATCCTGCAGACGTGCTGTATTTTAAAAAGAAAACCTTTTGTTCTGTCGTCTCGAAGCTTCGAAACCTTCAACACACAGCTGACCATTTGCTGTCGTGCGCTGCCGTTTGTTCTGCTCCATGATCGATGGCATTGTGTTCATTTTCACTTTGCGACGGCAGTCATCGCACTGTCACCGAGGAACTTGAAGTAACCACCTGTGAAGTTCTTTTCGCCTCAGATTACTGTTTGTGCACCATAAATCTCTTTACCAGTCAGTTTTCAGTCCTAGCACACGAATCATGTTAATTCATGCTCATGGATTAAATGACGCCTGAGACGTACTGAAAACTCCTCTGACACCAACTGTGCTATTAAACCCTGACAAATCTAAATGATCCAGTATTTTATGTGTTTGGCTCCGATCGGACCGGTCAAGTTTATGGTATTTTTCCTTTTTCCTCTTCGCAATATTTCCCTCGTGTCTCTCAACTGTGTAGCTGCCCAGGAGTGCAACGCTGAGAACTTTATTAGCTATTGGATTAGAACGGTTTAGGTGTTTTGGTGGCGGGAACAAGAGCACCTTTAATGCTCTGTGGGCATTTATCCGAAACCTTTTGTGCAGCACATTTTGATTCTTAATAGCATCACTACTGGCTAAGCAATGTCACTAAGAAGAGCATCAAAGCCTGCTAATAACAGTAACAAAGCTACTGTCGGTTATGGTGTAGTATACAGTGTACTCATCTTTTTGTTATAATCATGTGATTTGACTGTTTTGTATCTTTCTTCACAGAAGTTACACTTCACTCACTGTATTGTCAAACTAACACTATGAATATCCTTTTGTTTTATTACCTCTACAGTTAACGCTACCTTAATCTTCCCTACAAGCCTAGCTTTTTGTAATTAATGCTGATAGCATGTATGTGCAACATATACTGAAAACTAAGATTAGAAATCGCAACAGTTATATTTTTTGCCTATTTACGAAATGTATTTGAACTACTAGATCAGGGGTTAAGTACATGTTGCTCATCTGTATTGTATTCAGACATCAAGCTGTGCTTTAATTCAAGCCAATGTTGTGACTCTTTAGTTTTATGGATAAAAGCTATTGTCACTTTTTGAAAAAGCCAATAAATTCAAGTAAAACAGACTCTGCTCTGCCTCTTTGTTGGACAGCTCAGACAGTTTTCCCTTCATGCAACACTTGTACTATCGACTAGAGATGCACCGATCCAGCTTTTTCAGTTTCAATACTGATCCCAATGCTGTGGCTTTGAGTATCAGCCGATAACCAATCCGATACCATGGTTGACCTGAAAAGCTATATACCTTTACATGTAGAACAGAAAAGACTAGAGGCATCAGGCATTGATGACTACACAGCTCTTTCCTAAGATAAAATAAACAGATTCATCTACATCTTGTAACTCTTGAGACAAGTGTTTGCTCACTTTCTCGTATATTTCTGGAAAAATATTTGCACGACGGCAAATTGTACCGTGGCTCCACGTGCTCCAGTAAACTGGTGCTCCATTTGGTGATGTTTTTGTAGATGCTTTATTGAATTGGTAGCATAGTACTTGGCAGTACGTCCACTTTGCGGACATTACAAACTGTCGTCGGGCTAGTTGGAGTGTTCAGTGTGAAATACCTCCACACAGCAGATTCTCTCCTTTGCTCCATGATGTATCCCGTAGCTCACGTCGCAATAGATTTAAAAGGAAAGGATCGAATCAGGTATAGGGTTGCATTTTCCGATACCTGATCCATCCATATTGATGATATCAGGGCCGATATTCGATCCAGATATCGGATCGGTGCGTCCCTACCATCGACTGAATCCTGCTTCAAGTAAATCTTTTGCCTTAGACTGGGGGGGTAAACTTATTTTAGTTTGTGGACAACATGCATCCCAATTTGATCACAAGTGGGCCACACCATTAAAACCACTGCATAATAACTTACTCATAACAAAGCCTCCAAACCTTCCCTGTCCTTGTAGTGTAAAGAAGTACATCCTGAAAACGTTCTCAGTGAATGAACAACCCATTTACAAACGAGTGCAATTTCAACATGTCTGTTTTTCCCTTTTCAGTTTACTCACAGTTGTAAAGTTCATTTTTTTCCCATACACGTCCACTCCTGCGTCGTAACACTGGCGTCAGCAAGCTAAACTGGAAGCAATTGAGGAAGCAGGTCAAGTTATCCCCTGCCCTACAAACCGTTGATAGACCTTGTGACAGTGCTTGAGCAACAGGGTTCCACTAATAGTGCTTGTGAGATAGAGGTCTGCATGTCCTTAAAATTTCATAAATTCAAATTTATTAAGTCTAAGTGGTCTTAAATTTGAAAATATGAGGTCTTAATTGCCACAAAAACTTTATGTAATTTAATTTATCCACCTTTCAGTTTCTTTTAATCAAAATGAGTCAAGCTTTCCTGCATGAAAGTCCAAATTTTTGATGTTACAAATCTTGAACCCATCATTTTTTTCACTCAATACTTGCACTTGTCTGCTGGCAAAATGTGGATTAACCTACCTCATTCAAATAACCATATTCCTACCTAAAACCTACCTCAGCACAGGAACATGTATATACAACTAACCTTTTTACTTTTCTGCAATGCTTGAGTAGGAAAGATTCATCCAAAAATCAGACCTAAAGGCAATAAAATTTAAGTGTGTGATTACTGGAGACACTGGATACAATAATTTTGACCTGAAGCTGCTGACTATATTTTTTCTATATTCACTAAATTTAAATGATGACAATTAATATTCTGGGTTGGGTTTTTTTTTCAGAGAACTGCGCTCTAGTCAGGGTGGAAAAGCCTCTGAGGCAGCGTTTTACATGAAATAGGATATTCCCTGTTTAACAAGTGCATCAACAGTGCATCAATATCAGGTGTGCAAACTCTCCTAGTGGACCAGATTGGACCCTGGGCAAATTGTGAGGCTTTAGGTTAAATTTTAGACACAGAAACTGTTGACATTTTTTTTTACAAATGGGCTATTGCTCCCTTTTCAGTTCATGATTTGGTTAGCTATGTGAGTAAACCCTGGTAAAAGTCTGTTTATATATGCTTAAATACTTTTCGTTTTTCGTCATTGTATCCATGGATGTAAAGACCTAATTACACAAATAAAACAGAACGGTTTAAGACTGGAATTCAGAGACAGAACATAACAGGAAATATCCTCTGAGTTCCCATTTTATTAGACACACTTGTAAAATCTAATGTGATCCAGTACAACAGCTCAGCCATCAGTTCTACGTTCAAAGATATTACCGTTCAGTTTGGATTGAAACTGTCAGAGGTAGTAATTCAGTTTTAAGTTTATTATTGAGACTGCAGTTTGCAGTGGTGTTGAACTGCTTTAATTTAGGTGTTCTTAATATTTTGCCCGCTAGGGGAATATTAGAAACACATTGCAGTGATGCAGTATAGTACAGCAACACCACTGACGACAGCCTGAGACTGAGTAATAAACATTAACACAGTTTAAACAAATTGAACACTATGATCTCCCTAAATGTAAAATTAAAATGACATGTCTTTATTGATCCCCAGTGGGATATTGGGTAATTACTGGCAGATCTGTTATACTGAATTGCTCTTACAGTGGCTAGGGAATGTTCATGTATTCATATATTAGACATCTGAAATTTTCTGCGACAGTCGAGCAGGTTTGAGGCTCTGATCTGGCAAAGCAATTCTGGCAACTCTGGTGACAGATCTCAGGTAAGCCAAAATACAAGCATCACTTAGGATAGTTGTGCTTTCATGGTGTGCACATAAATAACAGCTCTCACAGGGGAAGGAAACATCTGAAATCATTTTTATTATAAGATAAACAAGCACCTGACAAGGTCATGTCAACATAACTGAAAATTCATAAACCCACAAGGTTTTTATACTGCATTTGGCACAGATTCAAACTCTGAAATCTTAAATTAATTTACCATCAGTCTTCATACATAAACATTTTTTACAATCTTTGTAAATCTTCTCATCTTCTGTTGCACATTTGCTTCGACCAAACACTGGTTTCAGTCTTGTTGCTGTGGCTCAGGACTCAACAAATCGCAACAATGTCCCAGACGTTGTAGGTATACTGAGGAGAAAACAAAGGCTTTATTCAGTACATTAAGATGTAACGAGCAGCATAGGATTCCCCAAGAGCCTGAGATGAGTAATGAGTCAACTTGGTCAGTCACTGGTGGATATGGTTAAAAAACAACAGCTGCACTGAGCTATGATTTTAAGCAGTTATAGCTGTCTTGTCCTTTAAAAAAATCCATACTGCAGGGATAAAGCGGGCTGGCTTTTAAAGGTTTTTACAACCACGTATTTTAACACCAGTGAGCCTGCGTCTAGCCTGAGGGTTGTTCAAGCAAGTAACAAAACCCTCAATTACTGAACTGAGAGCAGCTGCACTAAGTACCTGCCCTTCTCATTTGACAGATAGGTAGACTCTGACCTACTGCAAAACCAACTCAAATAAAAAACACTTAAAAGAAACAGCAACCTGTACACAAGCAAATATTACCTTTCTACCAGCTCTGCACCAACAATGTCACTGATGTGGTATTTCATGTGGAATTTCACAAGTGTGGTTGTTTTCCGCTCCTCCAGCTCCGCCTTTAAGACTTCACTATATTTGGACTTCTTCACCATGCCGAGCACTGCTTTACGACCTAGCAGGAAAAGCGGTAAGCTGGTTAGAAAACAAACACTCCTCCGTTTAGCAAGGTACTGTCAAATATCTCAAATATCTAAATATCTAAAATGAGAAATTTACATGTGAAGCAAAGTATTGTTGTGACTGATTGTTGTAACACACACCTTGTATTAAGTACTTGGTGAATTTGCCAGAGTTGGGAATGGAAAGCCACCAGCTGCCTGCGTCCCTCACTGTCAGGACCCCTGACTTCACCAGCTGCCTGGAGGGTGAGAACAGGAAGCACGTGCTGATGTTTGAAATTTGAAATTTTGGGAGTAAAAATAAAACATGACAGATCGTCTTTCATACGTTATCTCAGAGTCTGTGAAGAGGAACTCCTTGAGCATCCTTTCTTTGCTGAAGCTCAGCTCTGTGCAAGGCGACAACAATTTCTCCAAGAACTTCTCCACTGTTGCCCGTGTCGCTCTGCCCTCCTCTCCCGCCAGCACTTTGGCCTTGTAATCGGAAGCAAAAACCAGCCCGAAAGCGTCTGCATCGAACCCGAGCTGGAACATCAGCAGCTCTCCTCGTTCCCGCAGCTTATTCTGTGGACCACAAGAAGGGCAGTGGGTTGTAGTTTCACATTTCCACCTACGCACATGAACTTCCTGCCACTAATGAGTCTTACCAGCTCCTTGTCCACCAAAGTCTTGTCATTGTGTATGCTGTAGAGCTGGTGCTTAAGAACAATTTGAGGCAAGGCGTCATTGAAGAGCTTCCTGGGGAACAGTGTCATGAGGTATTTAAGGCTGGATCTGATGTCAGTTGGTCCTTTGAAGCAAAACAGTAAATGCAAAGTGAATTTTACATGTTTTGATGACATTTATACGACTTTGTAATGCGCCTCTTAGCAGCCACACCTACCATCTCCATCACTGATATCCCCAAACGTTTTAGTCTCATGTCTTCTTTTCTTCACCTTGAAAGTGTCTGAAATCAGAGCCCGTTTTCTGTTCATACCTGGAGGAGGAAACATGGTAGAGAACAAAACCTGTTTACCCTGACAGCTGCTTTCCTCCTGCTGACTCAACTGAAATACACAGACCCCATGAGTTTGCATGAGTTTGGCTATCGGGAAACACATCTCCTCACTTAGAAATGTGTGTTGAATGAAACCGGTAACATGGTAATAAACAACAGTTTGTTCTCATTTTGTGAGACACTGGCGTTTGGGTATAAGGACGAACAAGTGTCAAATATAGTTAGCTAGTCAACACATAGCACCGGCAAAAACTTCACGTTAGCTCCTCTTTTTGAAGATACGAACGACAAGCTATTTTCGTTTTTCATCCAAATTATTATAGTTTTGAGAATAAAATAAATCTGTCACACTGACTGTGTGAACACATTTTGATGGGACACACACAATTAGCCACTATGTTCATTCACTTGGTGCTGTCTTTCTTGTTAGCCAAGCTAAAGCAGCTAGCCGACCCAGCTAACGCTACTTTATAAGTACACTAAACATATAAGCAAATACTTGACCTGTCAAACTTGTTCAAACGCTTACCTGATAACTAATAATAACAGTTAAATTAATATTCATATCGCTTCGGTCCCGTTCAATATAACTGCTCAAAGCTCAAAGCGACAACTTAAATATAAGCCGGAAGTGTCGCTGATACAGGAAGTGACGTCGGCTGTGTTAGCTTATGATGCTAGTTAGCTACCCAGCTAGCGACACAAGTACACTTTATATTTTCTTTCTTACCTTTTACGCAATGATTAGGAAAGATGGTGTAACATAGGATAGTCGTTTTTACACAAAGTCCGATTTATAATATTGACCGACAGGACACTGACAGAAACGTAACGTTAGCTTTACGCTACGTTAGCTTGTTTTGTTGTGTATGCTGGCTAAGGTACGTTCACGTAGGGTTTTCATCTATTACTGGTAATCTAGTTTTAGTGGTAATAAAGTACTTTTTATTACAGCAAGGTAACGCACATTGCCAAAGCTAAGTACACCTATTTTAGGCAGCCATTGCTCACCTAACATACGACACATGTTGTGTGTCAGTGTCTGTTTACAGATTGCAAACACACACTTACTGTACACAGCATGTAAAACAAACATCATCTTTTCATTATGACACTGTCTTTATTCACATACACTCTCTATAGACAGTCATTCACACAGATCATGATGTGATGTGCTCAGTTGTGGTGCATGTAAAGTGAAATAAGAAACTGCTGATCTCATGCAAGAACACATGCACAAGAGAATAGACAGGTAACCTTAAGGGGAACCTAAACCACCTAATTTAAGAATTGTAATATGTCATTTCCATTGCCGAGGAAAGCTCAGATAATATTTGATACTCTCTCTCAAAACCAAACCAGAGAAGGACGTCTCAAATTTGTGATGTCATAGGGTATTAACTCTGGGGGTGCTCTGAAGACAGTGACTGGGAGCCTGATTTTGTGGAGCCACAAAATGTTTGTTTTCTTTTTGATACTCAAATGACCTTTATTCTAGTGTAATGTACTTAGTTGTGAAACAGAACATGTGCCATTATACTCATAACATTCCTCTAGGTGCTCTCTGCAACCCTTTTTACACAGTGAGACAGTGTTGGCCTCTAGTTTGACATATAACATCCACATCAGCAGCTATTTCTAAACAGCAGTGTCATTAACGTGGTAACAACAATCATTTACCATCCCAGTTATGTTGTGGCCGATCTTGTCCTCTGCTCAGAGGGTAAGGAGCCTCCAGACCTCATTGTTTTCCCAATTTGTGGACTCATTAGCTGCTGTTCTTCTTTGAGTCAGCTGCTAACTGCTATCAGCTACCTTTAAAACCTCCCATGGTGGGTCACATGCATAACATGTCAAAAAATGTTACACCTGTGCCACCCATAATCCCAGAGGTAGTTTTGGAGCAGTTACTACCTCCGATGCTGCTTGAATGGCGAGACAACTCTGTCCCCCCCATTCTGGAATAGTGCCTTTTATACAGGACGGCAAGGCGGCATAAAGGCGAGAAATTCCTGCCTCTAAGAGACGGTGTAAAAGGGGCATGTGTGATCTAGAGCATTTTTCTTATTTCATTGTTGAGAAGCTCCAAAGTTTATACCCTATGACATCACACATTTGTGTTTTAGCACTCTAGTTTTTGGATTTGGGAGAGATATATTCATTTTTACTAATATTTTTGGACTGTCTCAGACAATAGGAGTAAAATGTATGGGTTTGGAAACTGGTTAAGTTCCCCTTTAAAGACTAGTATACTATGAGCATCTATTATGTTCAACATGAAGCATAACAAACAATAAAAGGTACCATATACACTATACACAAATAGTGGGTAGTCAGCTGCACTTTTAGCAGCATAAAAGAAAAAGGTTTGCACTGTCTTTTCAGTGACAACGCAAGTGATGGGGGCCTTAGCAGAGCAAGACAATCAAGAAGATATGAACAATCATTTATGTTATGAGTTTGTGTCATTGCACTTTTCTCCACTAGGTAGAAATGGACCAGCACAGATCCCAAAGTCCCAGGTCAAGATACCAGAATTCTCATTCAGCGCACAAAAGACAGAGAGATGGAAATGGAAGACATCACAGTGAGAATAAATACTCCAGACCAAACCACCACCAGCATCACTTTCAGCCAACTCCCGAGCAAAACCCACCCAGCTCTCGGGGTTTGAGCACCAGAAGGGAGCTCTATGAAAGAGACTTTCCTGTGTACAAACAGCCCGTCGAAGTTGGATGTTTCTCCCTCGACTCTGAGCGTAGATTCTTCAATGACAGGAGGCAGATGAGATATTATGTGGAACCTGACAGAAGTCCTAATTTTGACCTGAGAGATGGCTACAAGGACCGCTTCACAAAGAGAGACGATTGTGTGAAGGAAAAGCTGGATCACATCCTACGCTGGATCTTGGCCAACAGATCGAAGCTCAGCTCGAGGGCGACCACAGCCTCATCATGGTAAGTGTAATCAAAAGTTTTTGTCCTTCATATTCAGGGTAACACTTCCAGGTCAGATACTCACTTGTGATCGTCACCTCTCACCTCAACTTTCCTATTCTTTGATCAGCCTCTGCTCTTCCCAGTGCTCTAGATGTTGAATTTGTGACATGGCGTGGTCATCTGACCAAGCTGCTGACCACTCCCTATGAGACAAAGGAGGGTTGGTTGCTGGCGGTCACCAGGTTCAGTGGCACGCTTTACATCAGTGAAGTGGAAACAGAAGCTGCTCGTAGGGAACGAGAGAACCGCACTGAGAGACATGAAGAGATGATGTACTGGGGATACAAGTTTGAGCAATACGCTTGTGCAGGTAGGTAGGTTTATACAACTTTGTTTCAGATCTCAAATCATATAAAGGTACTTACAGTGATGAGCACTTGTATGAACGATAACGCTTCATTTCGTCCACTTCCTGTAGATAGCGCCCACAGTTTACCTGACCCAGGCGGAGTGGTCAACACCAATGAAGCCTTCTGCACGGTGGTGCAAACTCGGCTCGCAGATCACAGACTTCTGTTCTCCGGTGAGGTCGACTGCCGGGATAAAGATCCCAAAGCTCCAGCTCCTCCTGCATGCTACGTGGAGCTGAAGACATCTGCGGAGATCTGCACCCCCAAACAGCGCAGCAACTTCCACAGGTAGATGCTGAAACCGCAAAACATCACAGCTTTTATTTTTTCATGTCAGGGTGTTGATTTTTTTCCCCCAAGTCTGAGCTGTTTTAAAGTTCCCTCATTTTGGTGGTCCTCAGGTTCAAACTGCTGAAGTGGTGGGCCCAGTCTTTTCTCCCTGGAGTCCCCCGGGTTGTGGCAGGTTTTCGAGATCATGAAGGAGTGGTTGTCGCCGTGGAGACTTTTCCCATCTCAAAGATTTCACATATCATCAAGGTATGGTAAAGCTGTTTGCAGAGATGAACAACTGGTCATCAAAAACTTATCCGAACACTGAGAAATCTGTTTTGAAATCTGTCCAAATAGAAGTTATTGGATTTGAATAAATAAAACATTAACCCAAAATATTCTGTTTCATGTGGACAGAATGAGCACAACTGCTGGAGGCCGACAGTGTGTATGAACTTCTGCTGTGAGTTCCTGTCTTTTGTGAAGCGAATCGCCACTGAAGATAATCCAAAGTGAGTTGCAGTGACAGACTATGTTGCTAACCTTTCTTTAATTTTAAGTAAACTGATTTTATAAATCAGCATCATTTCCCTTTCAGTGTGGTGTTCCTGTTCTCCTGGGAGCCCCACCGAGATGTGACCTACTCCGTCCACAGGGACTCCCAGTATTCCTTCCTGCCACACTGGTATGTGGACGGGATGAGCAGTGGTGAAGACTCACACCAGCAGTCGTAATTTACAACCAACCTACTGGGACTGTCAGTTCAAACCTCCAATGGAGGATTATTAACCAAAGTACGTTGGAATTTTAGATGTTTACAGTTTTACAGTCTCTTTTTGTGTCACTGATCATCTCCACGTGATTCTCTGGTGCTTTTTCTTTTCTTTTTATTTTTGTTAAGCAGTAAGAACTGCAGCATCTTTTTCATCTTGCATGTGGTGAATTGAAATAAAACAGCAGGTAAGCACCATTTAATATTGTTTCTCACACTTTATTGTTATAATAATAATTCAGACCTCAAACAGTGGTTTGTTAATTGAAACAAAGTTAGAAAGCAGTGTGTTTAAAACATTGTGATGTAAATAAATGAAGATAACTTAAAGCAGATGTTGTGTCCACAGATACAAAGTTTCTTTCATGTAAACTGTTCAGTTCAAAACATTGGTAGTATTTTATTACGGTCCTTATTAACAATTTTCAAAAAGGAATGCGGATAATAAATAATTATTACCGTACAGCTACGTTTGAAAAAAAAACCAACAAGTGGTCAGTGCGAGATAAAAGTTATGAATGTGCACTGTGTCATCTAGTAATTATTGCCTTTGTCGTTATTTTATAATGAATAGTGACACATTCACCAGCTTTGGGCTCCTCAGCTATTAAATGAGGTTCATGCTGTCCCTTTGCCTCACCTGAGTTAGTGATATTTTCGTCGTGCAGAGCTCTCTGCTTTTGCACACACTGTATATCACAAGATTTTGCAATTTTCTCGCAACAGTTTCAGTTTTTCTGCCTTACTGGTAGGAGTACTGGGGAAAAAAATCACTACAGCTTAGTGGTGATATTTTGTAGACCAACATTATATCGATACAGACTGCAAGTATAACTTTTCAAATATAAATTATTACTATTGCAAATTAAACACAAGGCACAAACTGGTGCATAAAAATAACCAGAATGCAAAAGAAATTAAGTGGTTGACACCAAAAACTTTCTGGTCTCTCTTTACGCAGGTATATAATTCATTGATACTCAAATATATGGTGTAACTGAGAACAGGAAGTGTGTGAGACAGCAAAAAGGTCTGAAACTTAACAGTGGAGGAGCTCATCTGGTAAATAACGTCATTTCTATTGTCATTAAGTTGACAGTATCCCCACTACTCGCACCTTGGTTACACACAATTGAATACAACAAACAGACAAAATGATTTTCTACATGTGATGTTACAAAGTAATATTGAGAGCAGCACCTCTGGTAATAGTTAAAACTCACGTTAACAGGTTGAACAACCAGTTCATCAGCAACCAAAGAAGTGAATCAAGTGTCAGTGAGGTTTAAAGGTGAAAGGCAGCAGAAACGTCCGTTCAGTAAATCAGAAAAAAGAGCACTGTGATAAACAAATACTGTAAATTAATGCAAAACCCTGAATAACCAACACCACTAACAGGACACTGTGAGACAAATGTTCATACTGACCAATACAGTCGTAAAGACAGTCGACAATTAAGAGCATTGTGAGTTTAAGTACAGTCACCACGGCGTTTACATCAGTTCATAGTACAGTTTTTCAGATATATTTAAGAGGCACTTAGCACCTACTGCAGTATTTACACACATGTACGTTCTACTCTCAAACTGTATTCCCACCCACTTATTTCCATTTATATTAAATTCATTTTCACTTAATATATTATAACTGTTAAAATCAAGACCTTGCTGAGCTTGACACAAAAGTCTATTAATGAATAAAGGAACGGGAGATCTCCTCCCTTTCACCATCAATATTATTATTATTATTACTGCTAATGTGTGTGTAGTGATGACATCACAAGTCAGAATATTAAAAAACATTAATCTGGCAAAAATTTCATGAGGTTTCTATCAAACTGAGTTAAATTCACAGTTAAAACATAAGACAGTGTGTGAAGAATGGTCCACTATCTTAAGTCAAGGCAATACCAGAGTAGGCAGCTCAACTTATTGGTGTCATCATTTCCATTAGACCCCTAATGTCGAAGGAAAAGTTCCACAGTTTGGGAACAAAGACTGTTCACTTTTATGCTGATATTTCGATGAGAGGATTGATAGAAATTTTGGTTTTAATCAAAGTGCAATCAATTTACCT
This sequence comes from Epinephelus cyanopodus, assembly GCA_026686955.1. NCBI lineage: Eukaryota > Metazoa > Chordata > Actinopteri > Perciformes > Serranidae > Epinephelus > Epinephelus cyanopodus. The sequence goes on from CM048929.1 coordinate 15,794,342, forward strand.
AAATGTCATATCATGTCAACTTTCCCTTCACAAAATAGTGTGATTTGTTTCCACACTAGTTTTAAAATCTCAGCTGGTGACATCACTTAGAGCGTCTCAACAGAGATTCACCAGTGGAGGAAATCAAGGCCAGTCTGCACAAATGGAACCATTTAAAGACCCAGTGAAATGAAAAAGTAATTGCCCCAGTTTTAATCCTTTACCCCTGTGTTAATTGATCGCTACATGCCAAATATATGTTGAAAAAAAAAAAAAACATAAACCCAGTCTCTTTTCCTTCCGCAAAACTAGGTAATGTTTAAAATGTTGAATGACTCTTCTTGTACCCAGGGGTGATAAGGAAACTTTGGGCAAGACTTTGGACTAGCTAGCTACAGTGGTAATATAAAACAGCAGTTCACTGTTTGTAGGTTGTAATCACAGACTAAAAATAGTGGACGTAGGCACCATAATGTCACCTACTGGTTTGTGGACTCCAGTTTTAAGCCTCAAGTTCGGCATTTCGGTAGTCACCATTTTGGTTTTTCTCTGGAGCCAGAAATGACCATATTTGGGTGAGAGGCTGGCGCCGTGGAGGACCGCGGGGTGGATCTAAATGAGAAGCCAAGGATACTGTCACTCAAAGCAGCCTTCCCTTAATTATGCGTAACTTTAAGCCTTAATAAAATGTTGGTGAATTATATAGAAATTCACTCTTGAACAGTTGTCATGGACAGGAACATTAACGGCAGAGACCAAAACTGTTTTTGTACCAGGCTGTAAACATGTTTACCCCTGCTGTAAAGGTGGGCATTCTCACATTGGGGTCTATGGGGACTGACTGGCTTCTGGAGCCAGCCCCAAGTGGCAATTAGAAGAATTGCAGTTATTGGCACTTCCACGTTGGTTCTCTGTGGACAAAACAGCTAAGGTCTGTTTATTCGTCTCGCCCTTGTACTCTTCCTGACAGGGTGAGGGTGGTGTCAGCGGAGCCAATAGGCCACTATAGCTCTGTTTCACGCTAAACTCGAAGCCTGCCTTTACTTTTAAGCAGTCAAATCAAATGCAAAGGATTCCCTCTTGAAACTGTACACCAGTGTTGTAGCACTTGGAATCGGTCTTTGTCTTGAGACCTCTTTTTGAAATTCTTGGTTGTTTAAGACATATCTCCATTTTTGCAAAGAGGACTTGGAATTTTGTCAAAATAATATCATCAAATGTCTCAGGCAAGACCACAACTACAGGTACATCACTTAATTGCTTTTGCATAAAAAGAAAAGTTGAATAAAGGTGGTTGAGTTCAGCTTTCAGATCAATTTGAGGAGTGCTTAGTCATGTTTCACAGTATATCGCAAGTATGTCCTGCAGTGTGGAGCTTGCACTGGTCTTGTGTTGTTCACAATACACTGGTCTTGGTCATGACTTGGTCTCAGTTTAGGTGGTCTTACAACACTGCTGTCCCCTGCCCAAATATTCTGCTTCACTGTGAAATAACTTCCGCTTCATTGGGACTTTAAAGGTTAAGAAAAACGTTATTATTACGAGTCTGGTTTTGGTGTATTTTTTGGGCAAGTGTGGGAATCTGTGGTCCTAAAAGGCAACTGTCCCCTTTCTTATTTTCTCATTTTGGTGACTGAAACAATACCTGGCATTAACAAATCATTAGCAGCCACTGATGCGACCTACAGATGATGAGTGTACTAATGCCATACTGTATTCAAGTAGGCGTGTGTTCAGTGCTTCAGCTTCTTGTTCAGGCCCATGACCTTGAAGGTAGCAGCAGTGATCTTCTCGTACACGACAAACATGAGGGCAGCCGTCAGCACCGTCTGTAGCAGCTTGGCCTCCAGGCCTTTGTACAACCCAAGAACACCATGCCTCCTGTAATGAAGGGAACAGACGTGTGTTAATGATGAGCTAGTGTAACATCTCACTGTGTCGGTGAATGTGTTCGTCGCTGTACTCACTTGATTCTGTCCATTAGCAGAGAGAAAATGTTTGAGAGGCTTCCAATCAGTCCGCCCTTGCCGTCACCTTTGTACTGGCCGAACTGATGAGAAAGCATTAAGCAAGTTAATTATAATCCTTGAGATATGATGAGAGATCTGAGACTGAATATCTGACACTGTCATGAGATCCTGAAGACATGACAGACAATATAATATATAATCTAATAGCACCAGGCTTATCTGTCAACAGTGGCAAAATTTTCAGACCCCTTTGAAAAGCAAACAAAAGGGTGACATTTTATGTAAGATATTATTTACCCTCAGGATGGCCTGAACTGTCTGAAGAGGATACGTCGCTGTGGTAGCGATGGCCTTGGCGATGGCTCCAATGAGAAAGATCTCTGCTGAGGATATCTGCGGCGGGAGACAAAGATTTAACCAACTCATGATCAGTGTTTTCATTAGTTGTTAGAGTAGAACATGACTATCTGATGGATGCTAGCAGCATGGATCCAGGTATGGCAACGTCGGTCTATCACTCGACTGGTCCAGCAATTTGGTCCAGATCGAAGACAGTCATCTTTTCATCTAGCGCCACCAAAAGGTCAAAGTTTAATTTGTCCAATTCATTGGACAACATTCCCATCAGCTTCAGCTGTACTTTGAGTTTAGCACTAATTAGCAAATGTTAGCATGCTAAACTAAGATGGTGAACATGGTAAACACCATTTTAGCATTGCCACTGTGAGATTGTTAGCATGCACACATTAGCATTAAGCACAAGTTCAGCCTCACAGAGCAGCTAGCATGGCTGTAGACTCAAAGGCCGCCCACGCCAAGAACAATAACAATAACTACTAGGGTTGAGCTGAGTACTCGGATTAAAGGAGTATCCAGTACAGATTACGTACTTCATACAAATATGAGTGCTATAAAAGTAAAATGTGTCAACATGTGTACTTGCGATGATGGGAAATCTTCACTTGGGTACCTGTGTTCATTGTCGTACTTTTTTGATAAAAAAAAAAAAAAGCTGAAGTTAAATTTCCGGGATTGTTGTATGTAAATAGTTGTAACTATAGCAACTTCCGATTAACTCGTAATAATTTCAGGCTTAAAATAACAACTTCCATTTAGGTCCCACGCAGTTTCAATTTGAACTGAAATGTAGTATTCAACACAATGCTGTCTTTCTAGTACCCTCTCACCTTCTTCCCTCCCCTGCCTGCCCTCCTCTTCATGGCCTCATAAAACATGAATTGTACAGCCGGGTTGACGACGAGGATGAGCGAGGGCAGAGTGCCGTTCCACAGAGTTCCCACTCCCTCATTGGCTATGATCTGTGAGAAAGCATCTGAGAGGGAAAGCCCAAACACAGCAGGGTTTTTAAAACTGCACAGTGACAACAAAACAAGCATACTATAAAACAGATATATATCACACACCAAAGATGCCTTTGTACTGGGTCTGATGGAGATCTTCGTTCCTGAACTTTACTCCCTGCAGCTTCAGTCGAGTGTTGACCACCCACATGGGAGTGGTCGTAATCACATTCACCACCCCTGCAGGAACAACAAATCGTTAGCTTTCTAGAGTCACTGTTAGAGGTACCACATGGCTTTTTTGACCTCTGGTAGCTCACATTCATCAATATTGAAAAAAAATATAATAATACAGTTTTAAAAATGTCAACATGTTTATTTATTTACAAGAAAACTCCACAAGGCACCTTTAAGTCCTTCACTCAACACCTTCAATACTTGACAGTTTCCATCAGGTCATAAATAACCACTCGTTTGGCCGTGCTTACCTGCTACGACCCCCATGAGCAGGTCTTTGCCAGGTCTGGACTTCCCCGGACCAGATGCCGCCAGCCTCTTCAGCGTGTTGAAGGTGTAGAAGTAGACAAAGTTGGAGCAGCAGAGGCTGGAGATGACTGGTAACCAGCCTCTGTACAGAGACAGACTGGGAGAAGTGGCAGAGAGTCAGACTTCGAGAACCAGCAGATATTACGTTAGAGAAGCTGAAACCAGAGAATTATTAGCATTTTCAATGTCAATCGATCATCTGGTAAACTGAATGTTTCAGCTCTAGTTTATGCAGATTTTACTGATCAGAAATGTCTGCCGTAATTACACTGCAGTTGTACTTTACTCAGTTCAAATTAAGTCATAAAGCTTGTATTTAAACCAGCAGAGAGCTACACTTACAGGCCTTCTTCCTTTGCTATCTCAGCCAAGATGATGGGGGTTGACTTTGACTTTCTTTTCTCATCCACTGAAAAGCAAACAAGAATGGGAAAAGTCAGTGAACAGGTCCCCTGATCTGGGTGAATGTATTAGAGCAACTAGACCAAGATCAGTTCACTGGTGTTTTCTGCGGCTCTGAAGAACCTTTTAAGTCTGAATAAATCGTACATGTGATGCCATCAGGGTAGGGATGGGAATCAAGAACGAGTTCCAGTTGAGATCCGGTTCTAAATTGTCAGATCCATCTGAATCGTATACCTCAGAGATCATTGATTCCTTTTATCTACGCTGGCATCTTTATTTCTGACAGTTACGCACTGCAAAGCAAATTCATGCGTCTATGCTGCTAGAAACTTGCAACAAGAAAGAGTCATGGCAGAAAGGAAGAAACGGTTCAAAGTGTGGCTTCATTACACAGAGAAAGATGTCAATAGTGCTGCTTGTAATGTCTGCAAAGTGATAAAACATATGTGTCTATGCAATGTGGGGTTAAATTCCAGGAATACCATGTATCTGACACTCTACGCACAAGTTCTAAGCAGCATGTCTGTTACAGATTGGAAATAACCTGTTATAATAACATTAGTGCCACGCAGGCAGGCTCAGCATTTCATTTCATAGACTAGGAAAACCTGAATGAAACTGAATGCTGTGCAAACATTTTCTCATTTTATCCATTTGAGATATTGTTGAAAAACTTTGTAGGTTTGAATTTTCTTGAGTTTAAGTCCATCTTTTATTTCCCGTTTTTATACACCAAAGTGTTTTAATCAGTTCTTTTGAAAGTTGTTGTTTCCATGTCTTGTCTGCTTTAATTATTGACAAGTAAAGCACTTTGTGCCTCTGATCTGATTTGAAAAGCACTTTATAATTAAAGATCATTATTAATATTATCATTATTATTATTATTATTATTATTATTATTATAACAAACCAGGCACACACCAGAATGTGAACAAGGCATGGACGCTCTCAATCTAGCTCACATTTGCATGTGGGGCCCATGTGAGTAGTAAATGGGTCGAAAACTGGGCCCTATATGAGATGAGCCCCATGTCAATTACCCACATCAATGGCTTTACCCAAAGGGGCCCCACATGGTTATGCTCAGACTACCTTGGTAACAAGTGGGTATCGGCCCAAAATGGGCACCTTATATCGGCACGTTATCGGTATCAGCCAATATTGGCTTTAAAATTAACTGACAGAATCGGCTATCATGCTTTTTCTTAATTTGCACAATGAATACGACATACATCGAAAGAATTGTATTTCATGTCTTTATCTGCTGGTGGACCATCACTATAAGAGTATGTACGCATAATATGATGTTAATTCCATTACAGAAGAGACTTGACGATCACTGAAATTAGGTAGGGAAAAAAGTGGGTATATCAGAATCAATATGGTTATCAGTCAAATGAGTTGTTACATATCGGATATCGGGAGAAAATCCAATATCGTGCCTTCCTGATATCCTCACAATGAACTCGTCCACCTCTGTTGAGAGCTGCTGCTATCAGGTAACCTCTGTCCAAGATGATAAGACCTCCAACTCACCCTGCAGTCTGCTCTTGGCTGTGTCCAAAGGGAAGAAGACGGTCATGGCTGTCACACTCCCCTACAACACAATGCATTATCATGAAACTAAAATATAAACAGTAAACAAAATGTCAGAAGGCTCAGTCACTCCCCATGTTCTGTCTCTTCAGTAGCAGCGGTGCTAACATCAAACTAGTAAAATAAAAAGCAGGCTCACCCACATTAATGTTTGACACCTGCTTTATCGCTCTTACTGATCTCTGCTCACCATTGCACCTGCCACAGCGTGAACCAGCGTCTCGTAAGACAGAAGGCCGACAGCCGAGCCCCCGTTGCCCGACATCTCTGCAGCCTCTCCCGGTCACACCACACACACACACAGACACCGGAAAGTAACCGCGGAGACACCCGGAGAGAGGTAGCCGGTGGTCGGTCTGGTTTTTCTGGTAGCGGAAGTGTTTGGGGAACAACAGGAACTGTCACAGCTCAGACTTCATGGTGTCTTCAAGACTTCAGGCGGCCAGAAAGACGGAGGAGTGTGAAGAGAAAAGTGTCAGCGATGTTTCCTCCCAGTCTCCATTCATTGGTGGAGCCGGGTTGACAACTTCTTCTTCTTCTTCTTCTTCTTCTGTAGCGTCTCCGTTTTCTTCTTCTTCTTCTACTGCTGGTTTCAGCAACCCGGAAGAACGTATTACAGCCACCTACTGAAGAGGAGGGTGAAGATAGATAGATAGATAGATAGATAGATAGATAGATATTGGTTATAACCAGCAGTGCAAACAAATGGTTGGAGTGTAACTATTAAGCTATAGAGGACCATATACATTGGCTACAGTTAGGATAAAGTTGTTGTTGTTGTTTTAGTTTGCTTGTCTTTCCAACTTTTTTTTAATGCAGGGCTTTTACATGAAGAATGGATTATTTTTACAGAGTGGTATTTAAATGAAGGATTTTGCTTTTAACCTATTTGACTGTTGTTCAAAATAAAGTAAAAGAAAACAAGAATTATGTATATATATGTATATATGTATATATATATATATATATATATATATATATATATAAAGAAAAGAGCAAACACGTGAGCACACAAATAGAAAAAAAATTAATGAGGTGCACGGCCACAAAAAAATAGAAAATATCAAAGGATATATATATATATATATATAGTTATGTGTGTGTGTGTGTGTGTGTGTGTGTGTGTGTGTGTGTGAACTAATGTGTCTACAATCCTTTAACTGTCTAATGTGAGCACCTTATATTTACAGTGTCACTTCACAGATTTATTTGAAAACATTTGTAAAATTATTATTTTTTTCCTAAATTGATTAGATATTTGGAAAAAAAAGTTTTCCACTTTGTGTTTGAAAGTGAAAGTAAAGTTGTTGTTGTTGTTTTAGTTTGCTTGTCTTTCCAACTTTTTTTAATGCAGGGCTTTTACATGAAGAATGGATTATTTTTACAGTGTGGTATTTAAATGAAGGATTTTGCTTTTGACCTATTTAATTGTTGTTCAAAATAAAGTTTAAAAAAAACAAGAATTATGTATATAAATATATATATATATATAGTTGTGTGTGTGTGTGTGTGTGTGTGTGTGTGTGTGTGTGTGTGTGTGTGTGTGTGTGTGAACTAATGTGTCTACAATCCTTTAACTGTCTAATGTGAGCACCTTATATTTACAATGTCACTTCACAGATTTATTTGAAACATTTGTAAAAAAAAAAATTTTCCTAAATTGATTAGATATTTGGGAAAAAAAAGTTCTCCACTTTGTGTTTGAAAGTGAACAGGGTGTGGCTGAGTATGAGCATGGTGAATAGCATAGGCATTTCTTTTCTGCCGCAACTGTCCCCCTGTGCCAACTGACTGCACTCTCCCCTGAATGATCTTGATAACTGTCACCACTGATAATATCTAAAATATTCCAAAACAAGTTAAAGTTCTTCAACAGAAAGATTCTTTAAGTATACATAATGAGTCACTATGCAGTGTGTTATAATATTTTATCGTACATTTGTTGGACTATATCTTTAACATTATAGCTGGTTGATATAATATTTTATAGTACGTTTGTTGGACTATATCTTTAACATTATAGCTGGTTGAGGTGAAGGTTATTTTAACTTTTAATTTTATGTACTTTAAAATCATATTTTATAAGGTCATTGTCATTTGTATGTTAAATCTTAATCTGTACGTAGTAGCCATAGCTGTAAAAATAAAAACAAGCATTATAAAGTTGCAGGAAACGTGCCTCAAACGTGTTACACTGGAAATCTTGCTGTGTTTGCACTTAATAATTAAGCTCTAATTAACTCTTGATGATGATCTCAAGCAGTAATGGTGAAATTGTGCAGCGGACAGCAATGACCTGGACTTTGCTTTTGTTTTATGGCTCTGAGCTGCTGCTGATATGTTGACGCCCAGTGATCACTCTTTGTTTGCTCTGGGTCTGTGGTCGACTCAGTCTGTGCATCTGACAGGACTGCTGCGGGGGAAAGAGTGAAAGAAAGTGCCAGATTTGTTTGGACCTTTTCTGTTCTTTTGAAGAGATGACGAGGTACCACAAAGCAGCGATTGATGGAAACTTGGACCTCTTGAAGGAGGCCACGAGGAAGGACCTGAACACTGCGGACGAGGATGGCATGACTCCCACCTTACTGGCTGCCTTCCTCGGACATGTCGATGCTCTTCAGCTCATATGCAGCAGAGAGTAAGTATGACACACTCCTATCTATCGCCTGTGCTTTATCTCAAATATACCACAGCAAGCTTTAACTCCAATTATTATCTCAGCCCTTTATAATTACTAAAATGTTTGATTTTTGGCTTTGTTTTCATACTAAGACATAGAAATATATACATTTTGTTGCAAATCTTGCTACAGTATTGTATGTATAATGCCCTAAAATGAAACAAAACTAAAATCTACAGTAGAACCATAAATAGTGTTCACCGAACAAAGGTTAATATATTATCCAATGAAATCTATGACTGAAAAATAATGTGTTTTAAGCATTTTTCTTACACAGAGCATCAGTTATTTTGGATATCATCTGGGTTTCGACAACACAAGATGGTGTTCACATGTCATTCACTGTGATATAATGAGCTAAAACTTAATTCCACTCTTCCGTGAGCAGAGCCAAATGTTTAATCAGCCAAAGCTGCCCTGTAAAACAAAAGAGCTCTTTATCTGTCACCCACCACCCCCACCTCCATCCTTCATTCAACACAACAAAAGACAGGCTTAAATCTAGAGCAGCATTCTGACTGAAAAATGAAGTTCAGCAAAAATGTTTGGAGGATATTTAGTAGGGCGTAACACACGCCTCACCTACGTGGCCAGAAATAACTGAAGCTTTTCCGCTTTGGTCATTGGAATTTATGAGAAGTTGTTGCTTAGATACAGCAATCAAGATTTTTATGGCTGTGACAATGACGCACCGCACTGGAGGACTTTAAATCTTAATAGTTTACCAATTATGTACAGCCATGTTTGGTGGTACGTACAATGCTGTGAGATTATTTTGAAAGTCATTATGTTAATTCTTACCTTACATTTAAGGAGAATTTGGTAAATGCACTTACTCTTGGTCAGAGCTGGATGAAAGGATTGATCATTTCTGTGAATATATAGCTGAGCGGAGACTCTGGGAAGTTACTGATCCCTGCCAAGACACAGCCAGGCCGCCCCATTATAAGGAGAATCATTGTTTTTACACCTCAGTTTTTTTCTTCGATGAAACGGAAGATCTTAATTAGGGAGCTTTGATGTGCTCATATGTGAATGTTGTTACAGTTTAGACAGAGCCTGGCTAACTGTTTCCCCCCGTTTTTACGCTAAGCTAAAATAACTAGCTTAACTTAAAGTTCCAGTATATGGGATTTATATGCATCTTTCACAGAAATGATACATAATATTTAGAACAATGTTCTCATTAGTTTGTAATCACATAAAAAGAATAAGAATCATTGTGTTGTGTTGTGTTTTGTTACCCTATAACAAGGTACGTGGTTTGTTTACATGAGCTTGCTGTTAGGGGACAGTTAGGCCTACATATTTGCAGAGGGAAATATTTTAACCGGATATTGTGACAGAAGAAATTTAAATCTGTCGCTGTTCAACAGATTTTCCTGGTCAAAAGCCAAAAAATGGAAAGCCTGAGCACAGCAGCACTGACTATAAAGCTGCTTGCTGTGTGCGAGAAACAGAGAAAGAGACGGAGATGGAGATGGAAGTTGAATTATTGCACATTTCTGTAAGTTATTAATAACTTACTCAGAACGCTGCTTTGTCACTTCATGACTCGCCTGCCCAACACCCCCAGTATTTTCTAATAAGTTTATCCGAACTGCCCCACCTGTGGGTTGTGGGTGGACCCACGCAACCTTAATCCACACTGCTTCTGCACTTTGTGGCTCATGTAGTAGGTGCACCAGAGACTTCTGCCGGCCAAGCTGGCTACTTCAGTTGAATGGGGATAAAATGATTCAATTGTTATAGAGAGTGGCTAAAAAAAAACAAGTTGCAGATCATTACTTTAAATCGAATCTTTCTTTTGTGTCACACAGAGGAGACCCCAACAGGAGTGACATCTGGGGAAACACACCGTTGCACCTCGCTGCAGCCAATGGCCACATGCACATCCTCAGCTTCCTGGTCAACTTTGGTGCCAACGTTTTCGCACTGGACAATGAGCACCACACAGCTATGGATGTCGCTGCCTCTCGTGACCACATGGACTGCGTGCGGTTCCTGGATGCTGCCGCCTCACAGCAGACCAACCAAAATCCCAAGAAGGTTGCCAATCTAAAGAAGGAGGCCGTCAAAGAAGCGGAGAAGCGTGTGAAACTCTGTGAGAAGGTGAAGAAGAAACACCAGAGCAAGATGGATAAAATGCAGCGTGGAGCTGGCAATACTGGGCCTGTCTCAGAGGCCAGCATGGCGTCAGCACTCTCAGATGGTGGCAGCATGTCCGGCGTTAATGAGCAGTTCTCCAAGCTTATTGCTGCTGATAAATCTGGCTCCCTTACAGCCAGGGTTAAAGGCACGCTCCAGAAGAAACTCGGGAAGAAAGATAAAGGCACGCTGCAGAGCGCAGGGGGAGATGGGAATGTTATTTTCCTCAAACAGGAGAGTGTAGCGTCAGAACAGCCGGAGTTTCTGGGTGTCTTCAATGAGCAGGATGAGAGCATGTTAGACGAAGAAGGAATGGCAGACTTCGACGACTATGACAATGATGAACCAGGCCAAGTCAAACAGTCTATCTTCAACCGGCCCGGCCTTGGAGGTCTGATTTTCATGAAGAAGATGGGGCTGGACTCGGAGGACATCCCCAGCGGAACCAACGAAAGTCTCGGCTACCTCGTTCAGAACGAGTTATTTGAGGCAGAGGAGGACGCCGCCGGCTTCGAGGGGAACGGTGACACCGATTTGCCCTGGGATCAGGAAGATCTGGGACTGGATGATGACGACGATGAGGAAACCTCTCCTCTGGATGTGTTCTTATCTGCCATCTCCTTGCCAGAGTTTGCCCTTGCATTCAGCAGAGAGCACCTAGACCTGGAGGCGCTGATGCTCTGCTCCGACGAAGACCTAAAAGGCATTCGCATCCAGCTGGGACCAAGGAAGAAGATCCTGGAAGCTGTTGCTCGCAGAAAGAATGCACTGGAGACACCTGGCAAGATGAAGAACAGCTGCTTGTGATCTAAAAAACACATGGACAGTGGTATATAATCCCGTTAATGCAACAGTTCCAACCAAATTAATTGGACTGACGGCATTCAATGAGCGCCGATATAGAGTATAACAGCACTGGAACTTTAACTATGCATGTATTACTCCCCTTTACAATTGTTCCAAACCCTTAATTAAATCAACCATTACCAAACCTTGCACCACACAGGTAAACATATCTCCACAAACAGCATTTGAGTTAAATTATAAATGGTCTTCAGAAGAGGACAAAGGGAGGGAAAGCAACATGGATACTTCACTGCAAACCTCCAGGACGCAGGTGTGCATGAAGGTTTATGTGTTGCTTAACAACAGTCCAGTCCCAGGACAGCTGCAGAACTATTTGTGTTGGCGGGGCAAAATAAATATTTAAATGAACATCCATCCATTTTCGTAACCACTTATCCTCTTGAGGGTTGCAGGGGGGCTGGAGCCTATGCCAGCTGACATTGGGCGAGAGGCGGGGTCCACCCCGGACAGGCCACCAGACTATCACAGGGCTGACACATAGAGACAAACAACCATTCACACTCTCAGTCACACCTATGGACAATTTAGTCACCAATTAACCTGCATGTCTTTGGACTGTGGGAGGAAGCCGCACAGAAGGGCTCCCTCCTGGGACTGAATCAAGAACCCTCTTGCTGTGAGGAGACAGTGCTAACTACACCACCGTGCCGTCCATTAAATAAAAAAACAATTCATAATGCATTGTCGCTTATTATTGTCCTCTTTTGGCCCGCGGCTATGTGCCTACGACCTGATTACAGTCGTGATGATGTTCAGTATAACACCACTCCTTCTCTGTGATTTTGCTTAATTGCCACCAAAAATGAGTCTGTATCTTTTGTAAGGACAGCAAAGAGTTTGATTTTCTGTCTTAAATAAAGGTGATTCAGCAATCTATTTCTGCTACAACTTTAAGAAATGAGCTTATGTTCATGGCTGTGGAATAACGGAATTATAAACAATTTTCAAACAGCATGACAGATGTGTCAAGGACTGACAATATCAACAATACGCTCTGGAAAGACAATACAATTATAATATTAGCAGCTAAATCTGAATCTATATTGTCATGCTTTTTATGATAATTTTGACAAGCAACAAACAATAATTTTCAAATAAATAAAATATAATAAAACAACGTCTCTGATCTAATATTCTCTGATCCATATGTGTCTGTTTGATCTCGTATTCATCATATTGGTGGGACCAAACTTCTATTTGTGGACTGAAAAGTTGGTCCCCACAAGGTATGGTAAAAAAAACAGTAGTCAAAATAGCTCAATTTACTGCAAGTGAAGAAAACAGACAAATAAAGAAAGAAATTCACCAAGCTGACGGCACTTGTGCAGCAGGGTTAAACGAGTGAGTGTTGAACTGGGAGGGATCTGTCCAGCCATTCATCTGAAACCACATTAAAGTCGCCTGCAACAGTTACTTTGTCTGTTGAATATTGATTCACCCAGTCATCAATCATGGTACCTAAAGCAGAGAACAATCTCATTTTTTAGCTTGAATATTGAAACCATATACACTCAGAAGGATGTAGTTACATCATTCATTTCAACAATAACCGTAAGCCAGTGGCCCTCATTATCGCCTTTGTGATCCATAACCTTACCGTCCAGTTGTTTAAATAAAATAGCCACTCCAGCTGACTGTGAAGAATCGTGGGAGAGAAATATGTCACCACAGCCCCATTGGGATCTCTAAAAGTTTACATCATTATCAATAGAATGTGTCCCCTGTAGAAAAACCAGCTAGTCCTTGGTTGCTCCTTGCAAAAAAGAAAAATTGCCTTGCGCTTTGTGCCGTTCCTCAAACCTCTAACATTTAACCATAATAAAGAAAATACCGTACAGAGATTAAATGCATTCTGAAACTTAATGTAGGGATAAGAAATCTGTAACCTTCCAAAACTGATACAAATTCAACCAAAATAAAATTCAGCCTCAAGGCTTATTTCTTATAAAGAACATGTTATAAATACTATTTTCCCCTTATTATTATTTTGTTTTTGTGAATATAAAGAAAAACAAATAAATAAACAATAATAATAAGCAATTGAATTTAACAGTTTGAAAAATCAGTCTCACTGCTTGGACGAGGAGAGAGGAGATGAAAAGGTGCTTCTCAGCCGGCCACTCGGCGCCCATCAATAACAGCATGTCCGTCTCGCAGATAGGCTTTCAGGCCTCTTTTCCTCGCCTCCTCCACCTTTGGCCAAAGGCAGGCATGGGCTTCTCGGTCCTCTTTGCAAAAGTCCTCTCTGAAACAGATCTTCATTCATGGCAGATCTGGGCATTTTTGGACATTTTCCAAACTTAGTCGCGGACTATTCTCATGGAAAACTGGAGAATGATCTGCCTCGGTCTGTCGGTTCTCACCTTCTGGCCCAGCCTGTGGACTGTGTCAACGGAGTCACGTAGTTTCTCAGCAGAGAGGGGGACAACCTTGGACAGGATCTTGATCGCTTCTTCCCGGGTGTTTTCGCCCTCTTGCTCGGGGAGTCCGTTCAGCCGCAGTAACCATCTTTGCTTGTACCTTGCATGCTCCAGACATGCATCTTTCAGTGCTTCGTTTTCTTTCTGAAGTGAGGTCACCTGCTTTTTCAACTTGTCGACCGACTCTCTGATTTGAATAACCGCATCTGTGTTTTCCTTCAGTTGCCATTCAAAAGCTTGGAAATGTTTGGTGTGGGTGTCAGACTTGCGAATGAGAGTTTGAATGGCAGCATAAAGGACGCCGGTGGAGATTTCATCCTCAGGAGCAGCAGGTTTCTTGCGCTTCCTGTTGTTCCATCCACTCGATATCCTCATCATCACAGGCTTGCTGAAGAGTGTCTAGCTCCAGCCATGCTTGAAACTTCGTACGTTAAAAGAGGAGCCTTAGAGAGTGCTGGGTGATTCTCTTGTGTACAAAAATGGTTAGTTCATGACAGCAAGTGCTATTTTGACTTTGGGCTGAGGGTCAACGGTGAAAGTGAAGGTTTAAGTGAATCTGACATAAGAGCCTGCAAAAGTTCGGCCGCTCACTCCGCCATCTTGGTGCGCCCCCTGGATGTCTTGCCTCTGCAGGTGCGTCATAGATATAATTTGCGGAAGAGGAAGTGCAAGAAGGTGCCTGTTAGTGTGTGAATGTGTGTGTGGATGTGTGTGACAGAGAGAGAGGAGAAGGAGGAGCAAGAGGAGGAGGAGGAGGAGGATACGGTGGCTCCCAGCAGAGTGTGCACAGAGCTCTGATGAGGACAGTGTGGAGAGGATGTTGCTTTCTTTGCACGGCGGCTCTTTTCTACTTTCTGCGGTGCATCCATCGCCTTAGTTTGCCCTTTCAGCCTTTTTGGCAATGTCGGACATGTTTTAACATTTTGGACTGATTGGGACTTCTGCTGACTTTGGTTTTCATTGATCATGGATCGGTCTAAGGCTTTCCAGCCGGAGCAACCTGAGCGCAGTGAAACTTCTGAGCCTCAGGATGGAAGTACCTGTCATGTTTTTGCTGTTCCACCTGACCCATACTGAGATCAGAGGTAAAGACAAATGGCAGAAGGAGGAGGTGACATGACTATTCTTTTGACATGATACACTGTAGAGCACTTATCTTTAATGCTGTTGCATCACTGGAGACTTTTTGTAATATTTGTCATGGATCGTATTTTATGAATGCAATTGTTAGGCTACAGGATGTATCTTATTTATATTATGGTTACAGGCAATTTCCCTATTTTTATCACAAGATTTGTTTTGATCAAGTGGTTCAGGCTGCTTTCATGAATGAACACTGACATCAGAGGAAGAGACAACTGTGCAGAACATTAAACTGTCAAAAAATCAATATTAACTCCACAGTGAGCTGAGGGCTCTTCATGTTTTAAAATCCTCAGTGGATAGTTAGCTCTAAATATGGCCTGTAGATGTAAGAGTTGGATAGATTCATAATTAAGTACATTGGGGATGTGAAACCAACAATGTTTCTCTGTCACATCTCAGTCTTCCAGATTTTGGTGTCAAAGAGGGTTTCCCAGAGAGCAGGACTTTGTTATGCTGCAGTAGTGCAGGCTTTCAAATTTGCCGGGGTAGTAGCGAAGCGCCTCTTGCTCCTCTCCTTCGGCTTCTCAGTCACGCAGCGCTGGCCTGGCTCTCAATGAAAATGCAGAAGGCGGGGCTGGATGTCTCTTGCTGGCGGATGTATTCTCAAGATGGTGAAACTTTATGGAAACCCCCAAACAACTTACCCACACAATGTACAAACAAATCTGAAATTCTCCTTTTATGAGAATAGGTCAGATTATTAGTGGAGGTAATAATACACCAATGATGACATATTTCTGAATGTTTTTTGCCAGTAAACAACTGAACATGCTACACAATGTCCGTTTCAGGTTTCATTAGATTTAGGCACAAACATAACTTGACTAGGGAAAGATCGTGGTTTGGGTTAACCTCCTGCGACCTCGACCCTCTGCAGATTTTGTCGCTCTTATAATAAGGTCACAGTACTTCCTCCTTTCCTCCCAAAGGACATGCGTCATGATTCCCACAGTTGCTAGTGCATGTGCATGAATGTCATTTGTAGGCATTTGCTGAAATGATGATGATGCTCTCCCAAACTTCCCAACATATTTAGGTATCAGCTACCTTCATGACTTTATTCCCCGTGGAAAAGAGTGGGTGAGCCAGTGTTCTGCTTTTTATATCTGACTGTACTATGTGTGACTCTGTCTCCAAAGACACACATACAAGGAAGTTTTGAGCAGGAAAAAGACGTTTATTCATACAGATTTCAGGTGTATTAACATAATATGCCCATCAAGAATCCACTGGGTTATGTGAGTCCAGTGAGAGGTGACACTGCTGCATTACACTTAATAATAAATTAGCGTCACTTTTAAAATGACGCGCACAATGAACAGGGATGTCTCATATGGCAAATGTGTCTCACCCTCACGACAGCCTCACAACATAACTAACTGAACTCTGCACCAGCGATGATGATGATGATGATCATACTTTAAATGGCAAATGAAGTCTAAAATTTTCCTTGCCTCACAGCACCTCCATTTGCAACATAAAAAGGACAAACATTTAAGACAGGAAACAAAGGTACACACATTTAGCAGCAATCAAGACCCTGTTAACATGCATCTGTGATTATGCTCCATATTTAGTTTTAGGACTGACTGGTGCACAAATCCTGCTGTTCTTGTCTTTGTTTTCAGACTGATTTTTCTTTCTTTCTTTATATTTATATTTATTTATTTATCTTATATTTATATTCTCAGCTACTCCTGTCTTTACTTTGGTTCCCAAGGAAGGGAGGATTTGTTAAATTACTTTCACCCTCTTCAACCTCCACTTTTCATGTGGAAAGAAACGGCTTCTAAACAGAACAATATGACCAGCTTGACTTTTGTAGGGCAACAAAAATATGACAGTTAACTTCATGAACTGAAAACACACTGAAATAGCGACAGCTACACCTTTACTATTCATATGAATCTGGGGTTAAGCTTGTTTGCTCCACCCTTGTGTTCCCCTCCACACTCTTGTTGTTAGTCAATCCCCATTTCCCTCCATGTGGCTGTGCCCACCCACTCCAGCTGTGTCTCATTCTTGTGATTACTTTTCTCTGTGCATATATATATGAGTTAAGCAGCTGTGAAAATGATTTTGCACTGACAGGTTCAATGAAGAATTATGTTTTTCTTCCCAATCCAAGTTCAATGAAACTGGTGGGGAGGCAGGTTGCTCCAAGGCTGTGTTCAGACCATAGACTGTATAAAATAATACAGTCATTTCGGCAGACCCCTGCCAAAATGTGACTGCACCCTGTAACTCAGGAATACAAGGGGTGACATTCACAGCATTTTCTGGATTAATACTAGCAGTCACCAAATGCAGGCACAGTTAATTTGGTCAACGTCAGCTCTTGTATTCCTGAGTTACAGGGTGCAGTCACATTTCGGCAAGGGTCTGCTGAAATGTGACTGCACCCTGTAACTCAGGAATACAAGGAATGACGTTCAAAGCATTTTCTGGATTAATACTAGAAGTCACCAGATGCAGGCACAGTTAATTTGGTCAATGTCATTCCTTGTATTCTTGAGTTACAGGGTGCAGTCACATTTCGGCAGGGGTCTGCCAAAATGTGACTGCACCCTGTAACTCAGGAATACAAGGGGTGACGTTCACAGCATTTTCTGGATTAATACTAGAAGACTGACAGCATTGCCTGAAAAACCCTTCAGCTCTCAACACATTGCAATGTGAGGTCATCCAGTAATCATAGAGGTGTACGCAGCCTCATAGCTTACATTGTAGCCGAATATCAAAGGTGTATTCCTGCAGTTACCTTGTAACCCATGTGACAACCTTCCAGAGTTGTAAAATCCTGTCTTAAACTAAAGGATCAAAGAAATTATCTTTGAGGTCATGAAAATGAATAATGAGACATCTTTTTTTTCTTAACCCTCTGAAGTTCCTAAATTTTGCTTAATGCAACAGTGTCTCTTAACCGAAAGAAACATCTGCTCACTCCTCATGAACAAACATTAGCTTACATGTTTGTTCTTTTGTTCAAAAAATTATACACCTCTGTGATGCTTTGAGTGCAATGGACCGTGTGTGTGTGTGTGTGTGTGTGTGTGTGTGTGTGTGTGTGTGCAGGTGGTGAGGGTTGATCCCTGGTAAAAGTCTGACAAACTGGTGTGAAAACCCAGGTTTCAATTTAACCTCTGAGGAGGTCTTCACAAGGCCACTGATTTCGGCAAGGGTCTGCCGAAATGTGACTGCACCCTGTAACTCAGGAATACAAGGAATGACGTTCACAGCATTTTCTGGATTAATACTAGAAGTCACCAGATGCAGGCACAGTTAATTTGGTCAATGTCACCCCTTGTATTCTTGAGTTACAGGGTGCAGTCACATTTTGGCAAGGGTCTGCCGAAATGTGACTGCACCCTGTAACTCAGGAATACAAGGGATGACGTTCACAGCATTTTCTGGATTAATACTAGAAGTCACCAGATGCAGGCACAGTTAATTTGGTCAATGTCATTCCTTGTATTCTTGAGTTACAGGGTGCAGTCACATTTCGGCAGGGGTCTGCCAAAATGTGACTGCACCCTGTAACTCAGGAATACAAGGGGTGACGTTCACAGCATTTTCTGGATTAATACTAGAAGACTGACAGCATTGCCTGAAAAACCCTTCAGCTCTCAACACATTGCAATGTGAGGTCATCCAGTAATCATAGAGGTGTACGCAGCCTCATAGCTTACATTGTAGCCGAATATCAAAGGTGTATTCCTGCAGTTACCTTGTAACCCATGTGACAACCTTCCAGAGTTGTAAAATCCTGTCTTAAACTAAAGGATCAAAGAAATTATCTTTGAGGTCATGAAAATGAATAATGAGACATTTTTTTTCTTAACCCTCTGAAGTTCCTAAATTTTGCTTAATGCAACAGTGTCTCTTAACCGAAAGAAACATCTGCTCACTCCTCATGAACAAACATTAGCTTACATGTTTGTTCTTTTGTTCAAAAAATTATACACCTCTGTGATGCTTTGAGTGCAATGGACCGTGTGTGTGTGTGTGTGTGTGTGTGTGTGTGTGTGTGTGTGTGTGCAGGTGGTGAGGGTTGATCCCTGGTAAAAGTCTGACAAACTGGTGTGAAAACCCAGGTTTCAATTTAACCTCTGAGGAGGTCTTCACAAGGCCACTGATGTCATTAGTGCTCCTGCTGCAACGGTAGTCGTTGGAGTTGCTGGAGTCACATGAGGCCATTTGTGAAGGACCATTGTTTGAGGTTAACCTATTAAATCTCCTGGGCAAGCATGAGAGGACAGCATGATAGGTGAGGGATACGGTAGGTGGTGTCGCAGACCTCCTCTGTTGAGAGATGGTGTTACGACCCAGCTCAAGTGACCATAAGAAAAGGCAGACACACCATGATTAACAGTTAAAGGATATTTTATTAGAAACAAATCAAACCAAATTAGACCAAATTAGACCAAATCAAACCAAATTAGACCAAATTAGACCAAATCAAATCAAATTAGACCAAATCAAACCAAATCAAATCAAATCAAGCCAAATTAGACCAAATTAGACCAAATCAAACCAAATTAGACCAAATCAAACCAAATTAGACCAAACTAAAGACGACTTGGGGGGGCAGGGGGGCGCTTTGAGTTTAAACAATGCTGCACTTTAGCCAATCAAAATTGAGGGGGCCGAGGGGGTTGACTGGCTAAAGCGCAGCATCGCTCAAACTCAAAGCGCCCCCCCGCCCCCCCAAGTCGCCTTTCCGAGAGCAACATATGGAGTGTGAATGTCAGTGATATCAGTACTATGTGTACATATTAAATGATGAGTGTGTGAGAGTGTGTATGTGCAGGTGTTGGAGGGTGCATGAAATAAAAGAACCTAAAACATTACAAAATCCGATCCGAGTGGTTGCCTGTAGGGAGAAGCAGAGGGTGAGTGAATGAATGAAGACAGCTTTTATCACTTTCAGTGCACCAGGCCCAGGTGCATTAGCAAGTTGAGGCGCATAACTAGTAACTCGCATGCAGAAGGGCCCGTCACCATAGTGTGTGCTGGGGCCTGTTTTACCTTCCTTACTTACAACAGTTATGTTGTGATATTCCAGATGGTGGTGGGAGGTTCAGGATTGTGTGAGCCAGGGGTGCTGCTGCATCTGCTCCAGAGTGGGCCGATCCTTTGGGTTCACAGCCAAACACAGGTTCAACAAATCCAGGCAGCCTTAGAAGAGAGAGCGCAGAGAACGAAGCAAAGATTAGGGTGGGAGCTGCAGCTAATGTCAGTACCAGAGCTCAGGTGCTGTATTGACAACTGCATTGTCTTACCTCTAGACAACTGCTCGCTGCACTTTAAACCTTGGCGGAGAAAGGTGGAGGTGGTGAACTGATCCACCAGCATGTCATACAGCAGCGTGCCCAGCTGCCAGACTGTGGTGGGACCGGCCTCATATTTTCTGTGTCTTAGGAACTCTGGTGGCACGTATTCAAATGTTCCTACAATACACAGAGACACACACGGAGACAGAAAGAGACAACGAATGAGGAGTGAGTTTTAAGCCAAAGTCATCGCTCCAGAGATCAACAGATGGATGAAGAGCAGGAGCAGAAGGCAAACATCGTACCAGCAAAGGCACGACAGGGTCCATTCTGAATGAAGCAGCCACATCCAAAATCAATGATGCGCACTCGGGGGACATCGGAGCCGGTCTCAATGAGGACATTGTCTGATTTGATGTCCCGATGGAAGACTCCCACCGAGTGCATCTTGATGCAGGCTTCCACCAGCTGCTTCATGATGTTCTGAGACAGAGACAATGACAAACAGATGAGTTATAGTGGAGTGATGAAGAGTGTCGGGTGGTACTTTTACATCATGTGACTATGTTGCAGCTTCCACACAAAACTGTTGCTCAAAGTTCAGTTACGTCCATTTGAGAACTGAGCTGAGAACAATGACATTTAAACGCTGGTGACACCGAAGATAACACAATGTGAGGGCGCCTGGGTGTAAAGGTGTTTCTGAACGGAGTGTGAAGCCGGACTGCAAACTAAGTCCACGTTGATGCAAATTTGGATCCACAAAGGGCTGCACAAATTGAGGCAAGAAAATGTTTCTGCTCCAGCAGAAGCTTTGCTCTCATCTTGAGGCTTTATGACTCCAATTCATGCACTTACAGAGACAAGACAAAAAGGACTGCTGGCAAGCTTAGAGCTGACATTGGCTGTTTGGGACGACTCAACACACACTGCAAAAACAATCCAGCATCACTATATAATCTATTAACTAATAATTAAGCCATTACTTACAACTTAGGAACCCTTTATAAAGACGGACTACTAGACAGTGGTAACTAAATATGAAACAAGTTCAAGATTTAGGTTTTGCACCAAATTTTAAAAATGTAGGTGTGATAGCAGCCCTCAACTCTCCACAGACACTGACAACATTGAAAATTGTAAGCTTGGCACAGTTTTAAGGGAACAACACACACACAGATGTAAAAACATGCTCCAACCAGTTTCAGTACCTTAGCCTGGTCTTCTGTCAGACAATCAAAGCTGTTGATGTAGTCCAGCAGGTCCACAGAGGGGACTGGTCTCTCCATGACCAGGAGAATCTCCTGGTCCAGAGCGTACCAGTCCAACAATGTGACAGCAGCAGACTGTCCCACTAACTGTGGTCCACCTGCCACCTTCATCATGAGGACCGCCTCCAGAGGGAGCAAGTGCGACATCCCATTTATGGTCTGAAAGAAAGAAAATACAGAACAAAATTTGTGGTTGTGGTTGTGAATGTGTGTTTTAATAGAGGTGGTTGTGAATGTGTGTTTTCCTCGTCAACAACAGAGTAACAACAAAGTGAAAAAAGTTCAACCATGATTTTAACAGTTGGTGCTGAGACATCAGATGAAGTCACTCACCACTTGATGATATTCGACGTGACCTTCAGGGATGCGTTTGATCGCCACCTACAGGACAGAATCACCAGTGCTTTGGTTAGTACAGGGTGTGATGACTTTGTGTGTATGTGTGACGTGAGAATACGGATGTTATACTTACCGGTAAATTGTCGGACTTCCTCACTCCAGCAAAGACCGAACCAAAGCCTCCTTCTCCGAGCTTATGAAGCTGCAGGTACTTGGCCTCAAAGTTGGCTGCACACACAAACACACAACAGTCATGTTTTAGCACAGTTGTGAGGAAAGTCTGACATTGAGCCTGTTTACATCTGGTATTAACATGTATCTGGAGTGATCTGATCACAAGTGGACAGGGCTGAACACAAGTGTAAACAACCACCAAGCAAGCAGTTAGCGAAGAGTGTGGACATAGTAACTGTACATGGGGCTGTCTCGGCTGTTCACTTCACAAACACACACTCGCATACAGTCATTTCTCACACTATCAGCTTACCTCTGCTGGAGCTGACTGAGTCGGACGCTGAAGGGCTGCTGGAGCTCGGGGAGACTTCACAGCCGCTGTCCCTTCTTGGCGTCCTGGGAGTCTCTGTTGCTGGTATGTTCTCAGCAAAGGCCTCCTTCCGACCCTCAGTCTGTGTGACGCCCACCACTGACACCTCAGTGGGCTTGTTGGTATTAGCGCCACAGTGGTCACCCCTCTGCTTCTTAGTGGGGGTCTTGGTTTGGGTGCTGGCCTTCCTCTTGTTCCCCTTGGCCTTGGGTTTGAGCTCTACAAACAAGAGAAATCCACTTTACATCAACTTGCTGATCTGAAATGATTCTGTGAAAGTCTGTATTAAGTTTAACAACATTGTTTTATAATGTTCAGTCCCACCAGTTTCAAATTTAACTGTTTTCCCGACAACATCTGCACATGTAAAATACTGTATGATGAGGTCAGGTAAAGACTGTTACAAGGTCACAGTTTACAAAGTGAATTTCAGGTCTGTGACAAGACACAAAGTTTGATCTCCTGCATAAGTCAGATGTCCTACATGACTACCCACCATCGCTATGTCTACACCGTTAATCAGTGTCAGCAAGTAACTACGTACATTTAAGTCACTGTACTTAACCCTCTATGGTACGATGTTGCCTTTTGGTAACAAACCCATTGAATTCCTTCTACACACACACACACAGTACCTCCCCTTTTATGATGTAGTGCATTGAAAGAGAGGTGGGGTCCTAAGAGAACCAACAGAAGTGTTTAAATTTGTCACAAGACTTTCTGGAGGGAATTTTGAAGCCCTTTTCTGTTCACTATTCTGTAGTTTATTGCACTGTACTTGATCATTTAATAATGTTAAACTGTTAAAAAAAATAAATAATAGTAATAAATAATGGTACGGTGTTGCCATATGGCAACCATTACCATTATATTATTACCATTGAATTGCTAGCCTGGCATGTTGATAGCATTTGAATGTTAGGTGTAGTAAAGTTAAAGTTATTAGCAATTACATTGGTTTACACTGATCTCGAGAGTCTACTATAATAATGCACTTTGTGAGTCCTTTCCGCATTGCATATGATTATATTTGACATTTTTTTCTTCCATTTACAGAATGAACACAGCAATGTTTTATGGTTCCTCACAGAAGAAAGCCAAACTAGGCCTCCTTGTAGATGGTAGTGAGGATGAATTAGGATTTAGTGATAAAGAAAACGAGCAGCTTGCAACCAAGAAATTATTAAAAAAAAAAAAAAAGTTTTTTGAAAGTGTCTCTTGATTATGTTTACTTGGTCTATTTTATGACAAGAAAAACCATCCCAAACATTTTTTTACCAACTGGCATCATGATGCATACCATAGAGGGTTAAAGGAAGACTCGACCCATTAAATGACCATTTATAAATCAATTTGTCGTGCTTTCTTACCTTGAACTCGTGGAGCTGTTTTCCTCAAAGGCGTCCACAGAAAAGGATGAACAAATCGGTTTTCTGATGGACCGGGGAACTCGTTCAGCAACAGCACAACTGTATCAAATATTCAGACAAAATTAAGTTAATTACTTTGTAAACAGGTTAAAATATTTTGACTGCACTGACAAATATTCAACTTTTTGCATGAAAAACACACTGAACTACGAAGAAGTGACAATTAGTAACTTTTTGCATGTAAAAACAGGTGAAGCTGTTTGACAGGATTTCACACTTACATGAATCCTTCTCTGGGTTCAGAGAATGAAGATGTTTTGATGTCTCAGCGTCCATGTTGTATCTTGATCGTACTCGATGAAATGTCTCCAAAAAATCGTGTGTGTCTCTCTCCAATACTTGTGCAAAACTGAGGTCTGCTCACCAGTTTCTGTGTGTTCTGACTTCTTGGTGATTCCGAGTTTCATTTTGGAGCATCACGTTTTGATGGCAGGCTAAAATACCACGGCAACCAAAAAACTACCATTGGTTCTAAAACACAGAGCAGGCAAATTCAAAAAGCCAAAGTCTAACAGCAAGATTATTACACATTTATCATGTGATTATCATGATGTTATTTGTGTATTGATGATAAATTATCAATGAGCTAACAAATGGAGTCTGGTAACATCTGGAGTCAGGAGTGTACATGGACTTTTTATGGAGCCTCCATATTGTCAGTTTCTGTGTTGCATCTTTCATTTAACACCTGATGATAAAACACACACAGTCTTGTGTAGTGCATGTTTCTTCTAAAGAGATATTTCTGATTTTTTAAGTGGGGTCGTATGAGGTACTTTTCCATAGTCAGTGTATTACAGACAGTAGTTGTTGGTCAGCAAGCCCCCAGTTTAGAGAAGCAGATGTGAGTAGCACCATGAAATGTGCTGCTGTGAAGGGGGCAGTACAAAACATATTTCAGCCACCTAAAAAATATCAATAACGGTTTCAATATTGCCTATATTGAGAATATTTTCACCATGTTACCTTGACACAGATGTTATTTGGTTATTTGGACGTTATTTGGTCAGTCCAAATGAAACCTTTTAATCCCCAAAGTCACACAATTACACCAACAAACTGATTGAGGCAGCAGCAGACCAGCCACTCCTGTGTTGAGGTGAGGTGAAATGACTGTTTTTGCAATATGACGGCTTCAGTTCACAGTCCAAAATTGTCTGATGGCAAGGTAAAGAGATGAATTGAATACTATAACTGTATAGTATACTTAAACTGATACAAGTTCTGATATAGATTTTTTAGTTGTTTAGTGTTGTTGTGTTTTAGGTGGCTGAAATAAATGGTGCTGCTGGCCCAGTCCACAGCAGCGTACTGCTTAGCTTCCTTGGTGGTTCTCCTGTCTGCTTCTATAAACTGGGGGATAAGTAGCTGGTAAAGAATGGAGGAGAAACTGGTGGTAGCAGTTGCTGGACCAACTGGTGGTTCTCCCTGTGATCCACCCTCTTTTTTAGGGTCTCATGTATTCACACAGATCTCCGTCTCCCTGTGCCCAACAAACTGTTTGCTGACAGCCTCTCAACCAGAGCTGGAGGTAGTAATCTGCCTCAACATTTTAGTAACAAGCCACTAATCAGTGTGAAATTTTAAAAAAAATGGTAGATTGATTACACAGGAAGGTTAGTGTAAGGACATGATGGGGTTGTTGCCGAGCAAGATGCAAGTGTTTTTTACTAGTGGCATTCGATTTTGGAAAACACAAACAAAAAACATACTGTGCAACCTGAAAAACACCAGCCATGTGATTGGGTTCTGACCCTGTCGCTCCACGCTGCCAACATGCAAAGAGCTGCTCCCTCCTGACAGCTAACAAACATGTTAGCCACACGCATGTTGCCTAAATGGTCTGGCTCAGATTCAGATGTTGTCAGGGTGCCCAGAAGGCCAGTGACAACTCTGAGTCCTCCAAGCAAAACACAGAGCAGCCCTGCAACATGTGCTCAGTGTTTATACTGACTGGAGTTACAACCCTGCTGTGTCTAGCTCTTCTATTGTAATATCAGCTTCGGTTAGAGCTTTGAAATGCTTATCAATCTGCGGGTCCATTGCTTCATCAAATTCAGGAAAAATCCTGCCTCTTGCTTTAAGAATTTAGAAATGTATAAGGATTTGTAAAAAAACAAAAACAAAGTGATCTTCAATCAAGTGCTGATCCTCTTCTCTAAATTAAACAAGTAAGATGAGTTTTTCTCGCCATCTTCAATCCATCTTGCCCTAGAGCGGATAAATGCTCATTTTGCCTTATCTATATAAAGGTCGTCTAAACTTGACTGCAGCTGAAGGAGTTCAAGGTTATCTTCATCATTAAGATGAGTGTTATGACGAAGAGTATTTATTTTAGACACAATGTCAATCTGTTGTTTTTGTCTCAGTTTTGCCAAAGTTTTACCTTTGTTAATGCCAATTCTCCAAACATTAAATTTAAGCCATTCACATTTACTCGTGGATGGTAAATCATTAAGTTGCTTAATTTCACTGATTAAAGAAACACTTTGTTTGCAACAATGATAAGCGCACGACGTCAAGTGCTATTTTGACTTTGGGCTGAGGGTCAACGGTGAAAGTGAAGGTTTAAGTGAATCTGACATAAGAGCCTGCAAAAGTTCGGCCGCTCACTCCGCCATCTTGGTGCGCCCCCTGGATGTCTTGCCTCTGCAGGTGTGTCATAGATATAATTTGCGGAAGAGGAAGTGCAAGAAGGTGCCTGTTAGTGTGTGAATGTGTGTGTGGATGTGTGTGACAGAGAGAGAGAGGAGAAGGAGGAGCAAGAGGAGGAGGATACGGTGGCTCCCAGCAGAGTGTGCACAGAGCTCCGATGAGGACAGTGGGGGAGGATGTCGCTTTCTTTGCGCAGCGGCTCTCTTCTACTTTCTGCGGTGCATCCGTCGCCTTAGTTTGTCCTTTCAGCCTTTTTGGCAATGTCGGACATGTTTTAACATTTTGGACTGATTGGGACTTCTGCTGACTTTGGTTTTCACTGATCGCGGATCGGTCTAAGGCTTTCCAGCCGGAGCGACCTGAGCGCAGTGAAACTTCTGAGCCTCAGGATGGAAGTACCTGTCATGTTTTTGCTGTTCCACTTGACCCATACTGAGATCAGAGGTAAAGACAAATGGCAGAAGGAGGAGGTGACATGACTATTCTTTTGAGATGATACACTGTAGAGCACTTATCTTTAATGCTGTTGCATCACTGGAGACTTTTTGTAATATTTGTCATGGATCCTATTTTATGAATGCAATTGTTAGGCTACAGGATGTATCTTATTTATATTATGGTTACAGGCAATTTCCCTATTTTTATCACAAGATTTATTTTGATCAAGTGGTTCAGGCTGCTTTCATGAATGAACACTGACATCAGAGGAAGAGACAACTGTGCAGAACATTAAACTGTCAAAAAAAATCAATATTCACTCCACAGTGAGCTGAGGGCTCTTCATGTTTTAAAATCCTCAGTGGATAGTGAGCTCTAAATATGGCCTGTAGATGTAAGAGTTGGATAGATTCATAATTAAGTACATAGGGGACGTGAAACCAACAATGTTTCTCTGTCACATCTCAGTCTTCCAGATTTTGGTGTCAAAGAGGGTTTCCCAGAGAGCAGGACTTTGTTATGCTGCAGTAGTGCAGGCTTTCAAATTTGCCGGGGTAGTAGCAAAGCGCCTCTTGCTCCTCTCCTTCGGCTTCTCAGTCACGCAGCGCTGGCCTGGCTCTCAATGAAAATGCAGAAGGCGGGGCTGGATGTCTCTTGCTGGCGGATGTATTCTCAAGATGGTGAAACATTATGGAAACCCCCCAAACGACTTACCCACACAATGTGCAAACAAATCCGAAATTCTCCTTTTATGAGAATAGGTCAGATTATTGGTGGAGGTAATAATACACCAATGATGACATATTTATGAATGTTTTTTGCCAGTAAACAACTGAACATGCTACACATTGGGTTATGTGAGTCCAGTGAGAGGTGACACTGCTGCATTACACTTAATAATAAATTAGCGTCACTTTTAAAATGACGCACACAATGAACAGGGATGTCTCTTTCTTTCTTTATTATTTTTTTCTGTTATATTCTCAGCTGCTCCTGTCTTTACTTTGGTTCCCAAGGAAGGGAGGATTTGTTAAATTACTTTCACCCTCTTCAACCTCCACTTTTCACGTGGAAAGAAACGGCTTCTAAACAGAACAATATGACCAGCTTGACTTTTGTAGGGCAACAAAAATATGACAGTT
This sequence comes from Epinephelus cyanopodus, assembly GCA_026686955.1. NCBI lineage: Eukaryota > Metazoa > Chordata > Actinopteri > Perciformes > Serranidae > Epinephelus > Epinephelus cyanopodus. The sequence continues at coordinate 15,822,492 of CM048929.1, forward strand.
AACTTCATGAACTGAAAACACACTGAAATAGCGACAGCTACACCTTTACTATTCATATGAATCTGGGGTTAAGCTTGTTTGCTCCACCCTTGTGTTCCCCTCCACACTCTTGTTGTTAGTCAATCCCCATTTCCCTCCATGTGGCTGTGCCCACCCACTCCAGCTGTGTCTCATTCTTGTGATTACTTTTCTCTGTGCATATATATATGAGTTAAGCAGCTGTGAAAATGATTTTGCACTGACAGGTTCAATGAAGAATTATGTTTTTCTTCCCAATCCAAGTTCGATGAAACTGGTGGGGAGGCAGGTTGCTCCAAGGCTGTGTTCAGACTGACAGCATTGCCTGAAAAACCCTTCAAATCTCAACACATTGCAATGTGAGGTCATCCAGTAATCATAGAGGTGTACGCAGCCTCGTAGCTAACATTGTAGCCGAATATCAAAGGTGTATTCCTGCAGTTACCTTGTAACCCATGTGACAACCTTCCAGAGTTGTAAAATCCTGTCTTTAAACTAAAGGATTAAAGAAATTATCTTAGAGGTCATGAAAATGAATAATGAGACATCTTTTTTTTCTTAACCCTCTGAAGTTCCTAAATTTTGCTTAATGCAACAGTGTCTCTTAACTGAAAGCCAAATGATTGGCCCCGACATCTGCTCACTCCTCATGAACAAACATTAGCTTACATGTTTGTTCTTTTGTTCAAAAAATTATACACCTCTGTGATGCTTTGAGTGCAATGGACCGTGTGTGTGTGTGTGTGTGTGTGTGTGTGTGTGTGTGTGTGTGTGTGTGTGTGTGTGTGTGTGTGTGTGCAGGTGGTGAGGGTTGATCCCTGGTAAAAGTCTGACAAACTGGTGTGAAAACCCAGGTTTCAATTTAACCTCTGAGGAGGTCTTCACAAGGCCACTGATGTCATTAGTGCTCCTGCTGCAACGGTAGTCGTCGGAGTTGCTGGAGTCACATGAGGCCATTTGTGAAGGACCATTGTTTGAGGTTAACCTATTAAATCTCCTGGGCAAGCATGAGAGGACAGCACGATAGGTGAGGGATACAGTAGGTGGTGTCGCAGACCTCCTCTGTTGAGAGATGGTGTTACGACCCAGCTCAAGTGACCATAAGAAAAGGCAGACACACCATGATTAACAGTTAAAGGATATTTTATTAGAAACAAATCAAACCAAATTAGACCAAATCAAACCAAATTAGACCAAATTAGACCAAATCAAATCAAATTAGACCAAATCAAACCAAATCAAATCAAATCAAGCCAAATTAGACCAAATTAGACCAAATCAAACCAAATTAGACCAAATCAAACCAAATCAAATCAAATCAAGCCAAATTAGACCAAATTAGACCAAATCAAACCAAATTAGACCAAATCAAACCAAATTAGACCAAACTAAAGACGACTTGGGAGGGCAGGGGGGCGCTTTGAGTTTAAACAATGCTGCGCTTTAGCCAATCAAAATTGAGGGGGCCGAGGGGATTGACTGGCTAAAGCGCAGCATCGCTCAAACTCAAAGCGCCCCCCCAGTCGCCTTTCCGAGAGCAACATATGGAGTGTGAATGTCAGTAATATCAGTACTATGTGTACGTATTAAATGATGAGTGTGTGAGAGTGTGTATGTGCAGGTGTTGGAGGGTGCATGAAATAAAACAACCTAAAACATTACAAAATCCGATCCGAGTGGTTGCCTGTAGGGAGAAGCAGAGGGTGAGTGAATGAATGAAGACAGCTTTTATCACTTTCAGTGCACCAGGCCCAGGTGCATTAGCAAGTTGAGGTGCATAACTAGTAACTTACATGCAGAAGGGCCCGTCACCATAGTGTGTGCTGGGGCCTGTTTTACCTTCCTTACTTACAACAGTTGTGTTGTGATGTTCCAGATGGTGGTGGGAGGTTCAGGATTGTGTGAGCCAGGGGTGCTGCTGCATCTGCTCCAGAGTGGGCCGATCCTTTGGGTTCACAGCCAAACACAGGTTCAACAAATCCAGGCAGCCTTAGAAGAGAGAGCGCAGAGAACGAAGCAAAGATTAGGGTGGGAGCTGCAGCTAATGTCAGTACCAGAGCTCAGGTGCTGTATTGACAACAGCATTGTCTTACCTCTAGACAACTGCTCGCTGCACTTTAAACCTTGGCGGAGAAAGGTGGAGGTGGTGAACTGATCCACCAGCATGTCATACAGCAGCGTGCCCAGCTGCCAGACTGTGGTGGGACCGGCCTCATATCTTCTGTGTCTTAGGAACTCTGGTGGCACGTACTCAAATGTTCCTACAATACACAGACACACACACGGAGACAGAAAGAGACAACAAATGAGGAGTGAGTTTTAAGCCAAAGTCATCGCTCCAGAGATCAACAGATGGATGAAGAGCAGGAGCAGAAGGCAAACATCGTACCAGCAAAGGCACGACAGGGTCCATTCTGAATGAAGCAGCCACATCCAAAATCAATGATGCGCACTCGGGGGACATCGGAGCCGGTCTCAATGAGGACATTGTCTGATTTGATGTCCCGATGGAAGACTCCCGCCGAGTGCATCTTGATGCAGGCTTCCACCAGCTGCTTCATGATGTTCTGAGACAGAGACAATGACAAACAGATGAGTTATAGTGGAGTGACGAAGAGAGTGTAGGGTGGTACTTTTACATTATGTGACAGTGTTGCAGCTTCCACACAAAACTGTTGCTCAAAGTTCAGTTACGTCCATTTGAGAACTGAGCTGAGAACAATGACATTTAAACGCTGGTGACACCAAAGATAACACAATGTGAGGGCGCCTGTGGTGTAAAGGTGTTTCTGAACGGAGTGTGAAGCCGGACTGCAAACTAAGTCCACGTTGATGCAAATTTGGATCCACAAAGGGCTGCACAGATTGAGGCAAGAAAATGTTTCTGCTCCAGCAGAAGCTTTGCTCTCATCTTGAGGCTTTATGACTCCAATTCATGCACTTACAGAAACAAGACAAAAAGGACTGCTGGCAAGCTTAGAGCTAACATTGGCTGTTTGGGACGACTCAACACACACTGCAAAAACAATCTAGCATCACTTTATAATCTATTAACTAATAATAAAGCCATTACTTACAACTTAGGAACCCTTTATAAAGACGGACTACTAGACAGTGGTAACTAAATATGAAACAAGTTCAAGATTTAGGTTTTTGTATGCACCAAATTTTAAAAATGTAGGTGTGATAGCAGCCCTCAACTCTCCACAGACACTGACAACATTGAAAATTATAAGCTTGGCACAGTTTTAAGGGAACAACACACACAGATGTAAAAACATGCTCCAACCAGTTTCAGTACCTTAGCCTGGTCTTCTGTCAGACAATCAAAGCTGTTGATGTAGTCCAGCAGGTCCACAGAGGGGACTGGTCTCTCCATGATCAGGAGAGTCTCCTGGTCCAGAGCGTACCAGTCCAACAATGTGACAGCAGCAGACTGTCCCACTAACTGTGGTCCACCTGCCACCTTCATCATGAGGACCGCCTCCAGAGGGAGCAAGTGCGACATCCCATTTATGGTCTGAAAGAAAGAAAATACAGAACAAAATTTGTGGTTGTGGTTGTGAATGAGTGTTTTAATAGAGGTGGTTGTGAATGTGTGTTTTCCTCGTCAACAACAGAGTAACAACAAAGTGAAAAAAGTTCAACCATGATTTTAACAGTTGGTGCTGAGACATCAGATTAAGTCACTCACCACTTGATGATATTCGACGTGACCTTCAGGGATGCGTTTGATCGCCACCTACAGGACAGAATCACCAGTGCTTTGGTTAGTACAGGGTGTGATGACTTTGTGTGTATGTGTGACGTGAGAATACGGATGTTATACTTACCGGTAAATTGTCGGACTTCCTCACTCCAGCAAAGACCGAACCAAAGCCTCCTTCTCCGAGCTTATCAAGCTGCAGGTACTTGGCCTCAAAGTTGGCTGCACACACAAACACACAACAGTCATGTTTTAGCACAGTTTGAGGAAAGTCTGACATTGAGCCTGTTTACATCTGGTATTAACATGTATCTGGAGTGATCTGATCACAAGTGGACAGGGCTGAACACAAGTGTAAACAACCACCAAGCAAGCAGTTAGCGAAGAGTGTGGACATAGTAACTGTACATGGGGCTGTCTCGGCTGTTCACTTCACAAACACACACTCACATACAGTCATTTCTCACACTATCAGCTTACCTCTGCTGGAGCTGACTGAGTCGGACGCTGAAGGGCTGCTGGAGCTCGGGGAGACTTCACAGCCGCTGTCCCTTCTTGGCGTCCTGGGAGTCTCTGTTGCTGGTATGTTCTCAGCAAAGGCCTCCTTCCGACCCTCAGTCTGTGTGACGCCCACCACTGACACCTCAGTGGGCTTGTCAGTATTAGCGCCACAGTGGTCACCCCTCTGCTTCTTAGTGGGGGTCTTGGTTTGGGTGCTGGCCTTCCTCTTGTTCCCCTTGGCCTTGGGTTTGAGCTCTACAAACAAGAGAAATCCACTTTACATCAACTTGCTGATCTGAAATGATTCTGTGAAAGTCAGTATTAAGTTTAACAACATTGTTTTAAAATGTTCAGTCCCACCAGTTACAAATTTAACTGTTTTCCCCACAACATCTGCACATGTAAAATACTGTATGATGAGGTCAGGTAAAGACTGTTACAAGGTCACAGTTTACAAAGTGAATTTCAGGTCTGTGACAAGACACAAAGTTTGATCTCCTGCATAAGTCAGATGTCCTACATGACTACCCACCATCGCTATGTCTACACCGTTAATCAGTGTCAGCAAGTAACTACGTACATTTAAGTCACTGTACTTAACCCTCTATGGTACGATGTTGCCTTTTGGTAACAAACCCATTGAATTCCTTCTACACACACACACAGTACCTCCCCTTTTATGATGTAGTGCATTGAAAGAGAGGTGGGGTCCTAAGAGAACCAACAGCAGTGTTTAAATTTGTCACAAGACTTTCTGGAGGGAATTTTGAAGCCCTTTTCTGTTCACTATTCTGTAGTTTATTGCACTGTACTTGATCATTTAATCATGTTAAACTGTTAAAATAATAATAATAATAATAATAAATAATGGTACGGTGTTGCCATATTGGCAACCATTACCATTATTATTACCATTGAATTGCTAGCCTGGCATGTTGATAGCATTTGAATGTTCGGTGTAGCAAAGTTAAAGTTATTAGCAATTACATTGGTTTACACTGATCTCGAGAGTCTACTATAATAATGCACTTTGTGAGTCCTTTCCGCATTGCATATGATTATATTTGACACTTTTTTCTTCCATTTACAGAATGAACGCAGCAATGTTTTATGGTTCCTCACAGAAGAAAGCCAAACTAGGCCTCCTTGTAGATGGTAGTGAGGATGAATTAGGATTTAGTGATAAAGAAAACGAGCAGCTTGCAACCAAGCAAGGGGAGAGTGAGAATGACGAAGACTATGAGCCAGAGAATGAGGACAGTGGAGACAGCGAGGACAATGGAGACAGCGAGGACATTGGAGATAGAAGTGCAGCTATTATTTATGTAACGTTATTGCATTAAATTGGTAGATTCATAACATACTAAGGATATTTGTTTGTTTTCTAGGTCCACCTCCTCCACAGGAAGCACCAAAAAAGGCTAAAGGGCTGGTGTGGAAGAGGAGCAGTAAGGCAATGAAGGCAAAGACGGCAGTATCACGACACTCACATCAACTCAAAACAATTATTCAAATGATATAGCACAAACATTTGAATGAAATGATGAAAAATAGCTTTTTAAATGGTTTTAACTTTCAAATGAGATGCATTTTTAACTGTTGATGTTACTGGGGACTGTTGAGACTATAACCTGAGTTTTTAAATAAAGGTTTTTACAATTATTAACAAAACGCTCTTGTTTTCATTCGTTTCCACTATCGTTACGGTGTTGTCACATGGCAACATCAACATTACAATCAAAAAAAAAAAAAAGTCTTGTATCTATGTTTACTTGGTCTATTTTATGACAAGAAAAACCATCCCAAACATTTTTTTTACCAACTGGCATCATGATGCGTACCATAGAGGGTTAAAGGAAGACTCGACCCATTAAATGACCATTTATAAATCAATTTGTCGTGCTTTCTTACCTTGAACTCGTGGAGCTGTTTTCCTCAAAGGCGTCCACAGAAAAGGATGAACAAATCGGTTTTCTGATGGACCGGGGAACTCGTTCAGCAACAGCACAACTGTATCAAATATTCAGACAAAATTAAGTTAATTACTTTGTAAACAGGTTAAAATATTTGACTGCACTGACAAATATTCAACTTTTTGCATGAAAAACACGCTGCACTACAGAAAAAGTGACAATTAGTACTTTTTGCATGTAAAAACAGGTGAAGCTGTTTGACAGGATTTCACACTTACATGAATCCTTCTCTGCGTTCAGAGAATGAAGATGTTTTGATGTCTCAGCGTCCATGTCGTATCTTGATCGTACTCGATGAAATGTCTCCAAAAAATTGTGTGTGTCTCTCTCCAATACTTGTGCAAAACTGAGGTCTGCTCACCAGTTTCTGTGTGTTCTGACTTCTTGGTGATTCCGAGTTTCATTTTGGAGCATCACGTTTTGATGGCAGGCTAAAATACCACGGCAACCAAAAAACTACCATTGGTTCTAAAACACAGAGCAGGCAAATTCAAAAAGCCAAAGTCTAACAGCAAGATTATTACACATTTATCATGTGATTATCATGATGTTATTTGTGTATTGATGATAAATTATCAATGAGCTAACAAATGGAGTCTGGTAACATCTGGAGTCAGGAGTGTACATGGACTTTTATGGAGCCTCCATATTGTCAGTTCTGTGTTGATCTTTCATTTAACACCTGATGATAAAACACACACAGTCTTGTTTAGTGCATGTTTCTTCTAAAGAGATATTTCTGATTTTTTAAGTGGGGTCGTATGAGGTACTTTTCCATAGTCAGTGTATTACAGACAGTAGTTGTTGGTCAGCAAGCCCCAGTTTAGAGAAGCAGATGTGAGTAGCACCATGAATTGTGCTGCTGTGAAGGGGGCAGTACAAAAACATATTTCAGCCACCTAAAAAATATCAATAACGGTTTCAATATTGCCTATATTGAGAATATTTTCACCATGTTACCTTGACACAGACGTTATTTGGTTATTTGGACGTTATTTGGTCAGTCCAAATGAAACCTTTTAATCCCCAAAGTCACACGATTACACAAACAAAACTGATTGAGGCAGCAGCAGACCAGCCACTCCTGTGTTGAGGTGAGGTGAAATGACTGTTTTTGCAATATGACGGCTTCAGTTCATAGTCCAAAATTGTTGTCTGATGGCAAGGTAAAGAGATGAATTGAATACTATAACTGTATAGTATACTTAAACTGATACAAGTTCTGATATAGATTTTTTAGTTGTTTAGTGTTGTTGTGTTTTAGGTGGCTGAAATAAATGGTGCTGCTGGCCCAGTCCACAGCAGCGTACTGCTTAGCTTCCTTGGTGGTTCTCCTGTCTGCTTCTATAAACTGGGGGATAAGTAGCTGGTAAAGAATGGAGGAGAAACTGGTGGTAGCAGTTGCTGGATACCCAGAGCGATACGGCCCGACGATAGACAGCAGGTTGTCAAACTGCCCCTGAGTCATTCTGAAATATGCCTGAAAACAGCCATCATCGAGGCGAAGCTCCTGGACCAACTGGTGGTTCTCCCTGTGATCCACCCTCTTTTTTAGGGTCTCATGTATTCACACAGATCTCCGTCTCCCTGTGTCCAAGCAAAACACAGAGCAGCCCTGCAATATGTGCTCAGTGTTTATACTGACTGGAGTTACAACCCTGCTGCTGCTGCTGCTGCTGCTGCTTATCTTACCTTGTCAGAGGGTTCATGAAAACTTTAGTGAAGCATGCTTTGCACCAGAAGCTCCCTCTCTGCTCCTTTGGAAGACTTTGTGACTATTTCAAAGCTTCTTCTGTGGAACTCAAACATATCTGTATATCACACCATCCAAAACAGAAATGACAAGCTAAAACACAATGATGAAACTTTTATTAACATGAAAAAAAAAAAATCAAATGAGATCAGAAAACTGTATCAAGCCCTTTGAACGCAAAAAGAAGAAGATTTTCAAAGTGTCAGTATAAAAGGACAATGACATAAACGGGTACAAGCTTTTAAAAACCAAATGTCTCCAATTATGTCCAATAAAGCTCAACTCTGGCAGGTTTTTCAAAACTGGACATTTAGATAATTATGCTTATTCATTTCACTGAGAGTCAGAGGAGACGATGGATACCAGTATTCTAAAAGTGAGAGGTCTCAATCAAAGTAGCCGACTCATAAAATCAAAATGAACTCACTGTTGAATAGAGGAATAAGCCAAGGCTATTTCTGCTTTGTCAATTCTGGTCCTTTATTCACAAAAGAAAAGATGTAGAGGCAGTAAAAAACATGATTTGTTCCAAGAATGAGAAATACAGCAGGTAGAAATCATAGTGTGTCCTCTCTGCCGCTGTCAACTCCACTGTCCCTCAGCTGTACCGTCAGGAAAAGGAGACAGTGTGGTCACAGTCCAGCATGTCCTGTAACAGGGGAGCAGTCTTTAGTAAAAAGTAGCAATACCACAGTGTAGAAATACTCAAGTACTCAAGTACAAGTAAAAGTCCCAGATTCAAACTCTTACTGAGTAAAAGTGTTAGTAAAAGTAACAGTATTCATCATGCAGAATGGCCCGTCTCATCAGTATTTCATCTTACTGAATCATAATCATCAATGTATTCATCACTTGAATGCTGTAGCTGGTAAAGGTGGAGATCATTTCACTTTTTTGGGTTGCTAATTCTGTGATAAGTCTTAGGGCTGCTGTCAATCTGCGCCTTCTCAGGGCAACAAAAAAGTTTATCTTGGGTGCCTTGGTACAATGGACAACAAGCAAGGACAGCAGAGAAGGTACCCGCACACCAATGCAACTGGTCTGGACAGCCACAAAAAAGGTTCACAGGCTGAGGTCAATGCAAAAAAAAAAAAAAAAAAAAAATTCAATTTTTGTGGCTGTCTCCGCCAGTTGCACCAGTGTGCTGGTGTCCCCTCTGCTGATTGAAATCTGTGATAATACGTCTTATTTTTTATTTATTTTTGGTTTATATTCTGTGTGATCTGAATCTGCAAAATATTGCAACTACAGATGTCAGGCGTAAAAGTAGAATATTGGCATCCAGAATGTAGTGGAGTTTAAATATAATGTTGCATAAGACGGAAAAAAGTTAAGTACAGATACCGTTAAATTGTTCAGTGCTGTACTTTAGTAAATGGCCTTGACATTCAACCACTGCTGCAGACTGACTTCACAGTTTGCCTGGCTCAGGACAGGTGGCAGGAAGTGATCATCTGCAGGTATGTCATAGAAATAATTTGCGGAAGAGGAAGTGTAAGAAGGTGCCTGTGTGAACCATAGACATATACACACTTAGACATATATACATAGACGCTGCATTGACTGTCTGAGCGCGTCCCAGCCGGCCGCCATCTTGGATGGGTCTCACTTCGCCTCCACAGTGCATTCACTTCTATTGAGGAAGGAGCTGTTTGCATAAGTACAATAGAATAACTCACTGAATTTTCACCTGATTTTCACGCGATTTGGTTTGTTACAAACGACACACATGTAGTTATGATACAGGATGCTTTCTACATCAGAAATGCGGGATTTCATGCTTTAATACTTTCTGCAGATAGCAACAGCATGTTATTATGTTATTTAGGTCACAACACAGTTCTTTTATTCACCTCAACCCCAGAGTGGAATATATACATATATATACATATACATACATATATATATATGTGTGTGTGTGTGTGTGTGTGTGTGTGTGTCTGTGTGTACAATATACACAATACAAAACATAGTATAGCAAATTGTGTATAGCACACCTTTGTGCACATATTCACTTTTCCACCAGCTGTGCTGCAAATATCTCCTGCTGCTCATCCTTCTGTATCTTTTTTCAAATGATCTTGACCACAGTCCCATTTTCATAGTTATAATACCAAGACCAAAATTAATTTCAGTGTTTATGTAAATATTGAAAATGTTTTGGGTTTTTTTACTACTTTTGAGGTATCACAGCAGTCAGTGTAATAAGAATAAGAAGAACTTTATTAATCCCCAAAGGAAAGTTCAAAGAAGTCTGTAAGATCATCTATTTAACAAAGAATGATGAAGTCTGATGGCTGTGGGTATAAAAGAGAGTGAGAGTGTGTGAGAAATAAACTCAATCAACAGTCAAGCATTTTCTTTATTAAAATATATTAATACATGTATTAATATGCTATACTATGTTTTGTATTGGTATATTGTGTTTATACAGTATATATATATATATACTGTGTGTACATATATATGTAAATATTCCACTCTGGGGTTGAGGTGAATAAAAGAGCTGTCTTGTGACCTGAATAACATGCTGTTGCTATCTGCAGAAAGTATTAAAGCATGAAATCCCGCATTTTGAATGTACGAAAGCATCCTGTATCATAACTACATGTGTGCCGTTTGTAACAAACCAAATCGCGTGAAAATTAGTTGAAAATTCAGTGAGTTATTCTGTGTTACTTGTGCATATACAGCTCCTTCCTCAATAGAAGTGAACGCACTGTGGAGGCGAAGCGAGACCATGGACGGTCTGTGGTGACAGCTCTTGCCCAGTGGGCGGGACTTCCGGTGAGAGGCTTTAAACGCTGACAGTAACGTTCACGTCGCTGTGTGCGGAGAGACTGGACTCAACAGCGGTCACGATTATGTCTTACAGGTAATGCGCTTCATTCTCACAACTTGTGAACGTGTAATGTCACCTGTGTGTACCTGCTCTGTAGTCTCGTGCAATGGCGGATTAGTTTGTGTGGAGAGCTAACTGCTCCTCGGTGCCGCTAAGCCTCATTAGTAGCTAACGTTAACTGATAGTCAATCTCAGGTCGTCTCTCCGCCTTGTTGCTTCTCCCGCTACTTTTACAAACGTCACTCTTAAATTGAAGCTAACTTACTGAGAAGTACTCGACCAGGTGTTAGACACTGTAGATAAACAAACGACTTTAACATTAGCTGCGAGTGTTAAAGTCGTTTGTTTATCTAAAGTGTGCATTAGCCGTCCTGACTGTCTTGTCTCCTTTGCCTCCACTCACCTCCCAGGCTCGCCTAGAGTAGCGAGACATGGCTGAAATAATCGCCGTCAACGCCGGTTTGCCTTCACCGTCCACTATAAACGTCACCTTCCCAATCCAGGAGGACGCCGGCGCCGCTGCTGCCGCGCCCGCAGCCTCCCTGAGCAGCGAGGACTATCTGTTTGTGGAGTCCAGGCACCCCAACACTGTCCTGCAGGGCCTCAACAGCCTGCGGCTCAACAACGCCTTCTGTGATGTGACCCTGTGCTGTGGAGGACAGGAGTTCCCCTGTCATCGCATCGTGCTGGCCTCCTTCAGCTCCTACTTCCAGGTAAACACAGCTCCCTGCATAGTCATGTCAGTGACAGGCACAAAATGTCCTGATGGTCCTTTTGTCTCCCCAGGCAATGTTCTCCACTGACCTGATCGAGTCCAAACAGGAGCGTGTTGCCATCAATGGTGTTGAGCCTCAGATGATTGGCATGCTGGTGAGCTACGCCTACACATCAGAGGTCTACATTTCTAAAGCAAACGTTCAGGTAAAGTATCAGCGCTTGTCTTTTCTTCTTCACACCATCCTTCATCGAGGCGCGTGTGTTCTAGAAACCAATCACATTTGCGTCCAGGCTCTGCTGGCAGCAGCCAACCTGCTGGACGTGATGGCAGTTCGAGAGGCCTGTTGTCAATTTATGGAGCGTCAGATGGATGAGATGAACTGTGTGGGGATCCACTGCTTTGCCGAGGCCCATTCTTGTAAGGTGCTGGAGAAACGCAGCATGGACTACATTCACGAGCACTTCGCCAGTGTTTCTCAGCAGGTGAGAGCCTGATTGAGACATATTGATATGTAAGTATGTCACTGTTGACTCTAGCACATGGATGTATTTGCAAAAGCGGTCAAATGCAGCCTGATTCCAAAATGCTGGGACATGACTGAAAACAGAATTCAATGATTTGCGTGTCTTGTTGATCTATAGTCAATTCTAGAGAAATCTCTGCACGTAAGGGGCAAGTCTGAAAACCAACACTGAATGCCTGTGACCCTTGACCCTCAGGTGGCACTGCATGAAAAACCCACATGATTGTATAAAGGATGTTGCTGCGCGGGTTTGGAAACACTTTGGAAAACCACTGTCAGTAAATGCAGGTCTTCACAAGTTAACACGCTACCACGCAAAGCCATGTATCAACAACATCCAGAAACACTGCTGACTTCTCCGAGCCTGAGCTCATCTGAGGTGGACTGACCCTAAGTGGAATAGTGTACACAAAAAATTGTTTTTGGAAATCATGGACGTCGTGTCCTCAGGGCTACAGAGGAAAAGGACCATCCAGATTGTTTTTAGGGCAAAGTTCAAAGCCAGCATCTTTGATAAGGGCTCATGGCGTCATGGGTAACTTGCACATCTGTGAAGGCACCAGGTTATGGACGTCCCCGCTTCTTCCACTTTGCAGTTGTATCAGCAGCTTGGCTTTGTAGTAAAAGAGTGCAGGCACTAGACTGGCCTGACTGCAGTTCAAACCTGTCTGCTATTTAAAATGTGTGGCGCATTATGAAGCTAAAAATACAACAACAGAGACCTTAGACTGTTGGGCAACTGAGGTCGTATATCAAGCAAGAATGGGAGAGTGTTTCGCTTTCAAAACTTCAGCTGTTAGTGTCCTCAGGTCCCAAACACTTACTCAGTGTGGTTTTAAAAAAAAAAAAAACGGTGATATAACACAGTGGTAAACATGCTTTTTGCATCAAATTCATTAATAGTGTATATTTAAAGAAGAAAGTTTAGCAGCTTATACACTAAGTATTAAGCATTTATTAATGCTGATTTTTTTTGGGGGGGGGGGGAATCCGGGTTGAAGATGGACACTGCCTGTTGGGCAATATGGATAAAGTCTATCACGGTGTAGAAAACAGTTTATAGATGAAATAACCAGATGGCTGTTTTTGGCTAATCTAGTTAATTACATTAGATATGAAAGGAATAGTCAATGCATTTATTTGAACATGAGTTGTCACAGAAGTCATTTATGAAGTGGAAATGCCAAACCGAGGTGGCAAAGTGAGGCGTTCACTGCTATTCTTTGTTTCATATACTGTATTATTGTAAGTTAGATATATTTGGGGTTTGGACTGGTCAGACAAAACAAGTTATCAGAATAAAAATAGCTTATTTTAAATTAATACAATTTTTAGGGAGCTTTTACAGCCACACTTGTATACGTCTCTTTGACGGTTGAAAAATCTTTACACTGGTTTTCAACTATATCCCAACTCTGTCAACAAAAATGGAAAGGAGAGTTTGATCCAGTCAGTTTTCCCTGTATAAATTAAAGAGCTCGTCAACACTATCATCAAATTAACCCAACGCAGCCTTCACACGTGCCACTAGTACCACACCAGGATAATTAAAGCTGGCAGTTTTGTGGGTTTCATGTGTGAAAGGTGCTTAACAAAGATAATCTACCTGCCTGTCAGCAGCCACACTGCAGCCTACAGGTGATTAGCTCCTGTGAATAGGGAGTCTGTTCACAAAGCAGATCTTTCACACTTCATTCTTGTGGTGTTTTCTTTTCCCCACCAGGAAGAGTTTCAGTCTCTGTGCGTGGACAAGCTGACAGAAATCATTGCCAGCGATCATCTCAACGTGCCTCAAGAGGAGATGGTGTTTGAGGCCGCCATGTCGTGGCTGAATAAATGTAGCTCTCGCAAACAGAGCTTTGAAAAGGTGAGTTTGCACAAGCTCTGGGTACTTCTGTCTGTAGCCATGTTATAATGCCCCCTGCCACCACCTCCATGGTACATACTTTGTGTAGAAATATTGTCGATTCATGGACGCCACATATTGATTTTTTTATCATATAAATCATTAGTATTGCAGATACAAGTTAAACTTTTGCTAGCCAACTAGAATAATAATAACATGCATACAAGTGAGTGGTATCAGTCTTCTTATTTAAGGTGTACAAGTGTATTTCCCAAAATGTCAACCTTTTGCTTTTAAAGTAACCAGTAGAAAATAACCACCATACTCTGGACTAAGCTCTGACTTTCCAGCAAGGAATTATAATAATGAAAGTGGCAATACTTCAGATTTCTCTCCGTTTATTCGTTCCTCCAAGGTCCTCGAACATATCCGGCTGCCTCTCATCAGCCCCTACTACCTCCACGATGTGATCGAGTCTCTGGATGTGGTGAAGGAGAACCAGGGATGCCAGAAGCTCATCTCTGAGGCCAAGGACTACCTGCTGTTAAAGGACCGCCGCGGAGAGCTCTACTGCCCCAGAGCGAGGCCGCGCAGATCCACAGGTGAATGCACAAACATCGCATGCATTTTCAATCTTGAGAGAGGCTGTATCTTTACATCGCTGTCAATCGATGTGGGCATTTTTCCCCCTGCACTTAGAAGAATTAGCAGAGAAGACATAGGTTAGAATTTGAATTTTATTGACACTCTTATTTTGTTTAGACATCTGATTTCTGTACTGTGCTCACACACCACTGCAGCTGGCAGTTAGTTGATTGATTTGGTCTTTGGGCTCAGTCGTAAAAAATGAGACATTTGAATACATCAACTTGGGTTTTAAGAAATTGCAACAGGCTCTTTTTTTAATTTATGGACCAAACAATTAATCGCCAAAGGGGGATTAAAATGGCAACAGTCGTTAGTTGCAGCCCCGCACACGACCACGTTGCATCCTACAGGGGCTGATTTATTAATTTTTTTGATGAATATCTATCCAAAGGCCATCGTGCCTCAGCTCACTCTGTTCCTCTGCTCCTGTTGCCATGGCAACAGGGACAGCTGAAGTGATAGTGACAGTTGGCGGGGAGGACGACAAGGTGGTGCTGCGCAGCGTGGAGAGCTTTGATCCTGTGACGAACCAGTGGAAGAATCTGGCCTGCCTGCCCTTCGCCGTGAGCAAACACGGGCTGGTCGTGTCAGGTGAGGAAACATTGTGAGGTCCAGTTAAACTCATTCATGACTGAGTGGATGATGATGTTATTATTCATATGATAATGAGCAACAGCTAAGCTTAGACGTGGTGCACATGACATGCATGTTTCTTTCCATCCTCCTCCCCCTCTCCGTCTCTGTAGACTCCACTCTGTATTTGGCGGGAGGAGAGTTTCCTGACGGCTCAGCCAGCAGGGAGATGTGGCGCTACGACCCCTGCTTCGACTCCTGGATGGAGATGGCGCCCATGAATGTTGCTCGCTCTGAGCTAGGTGAGGCAGTCTCGTTACGGCCACACCTTCTTCTGTCCTACACAGAAAACTTACATCATCAAAAATTACTTCGGATATATGGTGTTACAATGAAGGATGATAATAGTAAAAGTGGCCAAAGCTCAGTAAGTGACAGGGTTTTCCCCTCATTTATTTAATTGTGCCGCTTCGCCACAACATCAGCATTTGCCACCACATTTAAATTTATTTTGAACTGCGTTTCTCTGTCTCATGCAAGAGCACCAAGCGCAATGAAAGTGAAACTTATCGGTCCATTCATTTATGTACTTTATGGGTTGTCTTTCATTTTCCATTAAACCAGCTGTGTTCCCATGGAAACAACACACCCAGCAGTCCAACACTGAGTCTAACCAGCAAAATAAAGTTAGCTCTCACCCCTCCCTGCAGCAGCTGCTCCTCTAATGTCAGTCTGATCAGCTCATTGATCCAAACACAAATTAATCAAAAGGTTTGAGTGTGATGATCCTCAATTCTCCATCCTGCAACTCAAACTCAACAAACTGAGGAAAAAGGTTAAACTCATGAAGAGTTCTGCCTGTGCTGCCTTAACAGACCCGCAAACACCTGTGTAGAAGTAATCCCTGTGAGCAAACACCTCCAAGCACTCCCATTTCCAACAGTTTCTCTGTGGCTACTTTAAGACGCCAAAGTGTGCCATATCTTTATATGGTCATTTGCACCAGGCACGTTTTTGCAAGCGTTGACATTACATAGCCTTCCCTGCTAAATGAAGCTACACGCTGTCGTCAGGGAAACATGTAAACTTGGTTGCTGATGCTGATAATTTCTCTCCACTTTCTGATAATATTGTTGCTGAAATGGATGGATGGTAAATGGACCTGCACTTGTATAGTGCCTTTCTCGTCCTCCAACCACTCAAAGTGCTTCACACTCTGTCTTCATCTTCTTCTCCAACAAAGTCTTAAAGGAGCATTTTATGGTTATTATTTTAGCAACACTAAGTGCTTCAGTGTGGAGCTACTGCGCTGCCATGGCTGCACACAATGTCATGTGAAGTTGTGTTCTTGCAGCTAACAACGGCAATAAGATGCTTCAAGTGAAACTGCAGGGTGCTTATCTTATGTTTATGTAAATGGTTGTTATCAATAGTGAGTTGATTATTCCTCCCTCCTCTCAGGCCTGGTGATGCTGGACGGCTTTGTGTATGCAGTGGGAGGGTGGGAGGGACGCTCTCGTCTGGACTCTGTGGAGTGCTACAACCCTCACACCAACTCCTGGCAGTTCACGGAATCTGTCAAGATGGCCGTCACGAGTCCTGCCGTGGTGGCCCTGGACGGACTGCTTTATGTTACTGGTAGGAAACAGAGGCAACACACACATTCTACTTAAAGATGTGCTTTTTATTGAGGAGATTTAAGTTTAAATTTCTCCTGACTCTGTCCTGGCAGGTGGTGCAGTCCTGGAGGACGGCGACGGCACAGACCTCGCTCAGGTGTACAACCCTAAAACTTGTGTGTGGACAGAGGTTGCCCCCATGCAGATCGCTCGCTCCGGCTCAGCTGCTTGCACGCTCAAAGGAAAGATTTATGTCATAGGTATGCAGCACACCTTATAACACTCATCAGCAATGCAGCAAGCACTGTGATGTAACGAGGATGATGACACTGACTGTAAAACCTCTCGCTTGTTCTCCCAGGTGGATGGCATGCCTCGACAGAGAACACTGATAAGGTGGAGTGTTACAATCCCAAGACTAACGAGTGGACCATGTGCGCCCCCATGAAGGAACGACGCTATCGGCCTGGTGCTGCCGTGGTGGATGGAAAGATCTACGTCCTGGGAGGAGAGGAAGGCTGGGACAGGTGAGGTTTCTCATGAATCTCATGGCCATCTATCCTCAGTAGAAATTGTGTGTGAAATCGGACTAATGTGCCTAATCTTCATGGTGTTTAAAAAGCCTTTCCTCTAATGCCAATCACCCTTTACGTGCAGATATCACGACACTATCGAGAGGTACTGTGACGAGACAGACACGTGGGAGATCGTCGGGGAGATGCCCACCAGTCGCAGCTGGCTCAGCTGTGTGTCCCTCCAACTCAGGAAGGACCTCCACATGAACAGCTTTCCCGGGACGCCTAATGACAACTGAGCGAGGGTGTCGGGGAGGAAAACTTCCGTGGTTATTCTTTACACCCTTGTTTGGGGACGGTGCACTACAAAGCTCAGAGCTGACGAGAACAGCAAACTGAGAAGGGGACGCCTGGGATTTGGCACAGAGCTGTTTGAGCTGTTACCGCCGGCAAGTGGTGTTTTAAAGGACTGCTCGTGGAACGAGTCCGCTCACTCGGGTCCCGTCTTTTGGCGTGGTGACAAAGGAAATGTCGTGCGTGAATCTCAAGTGACAACTGCTGACTGAGTCGTCAATCTGACAGCGGTCTAAGCTCACTCTCCGTCTGATGTGAAGTTGTTTAGGGTACTGTTTTAATGTCCGAGCGCCTCAGATCTGTGAAGGTTTTCTCAGCCAACATAGTGTATTTTTGTATTCTTATTATGTGCCGTATTTATTGGGGTGTGACTAGCTGTGAGAGGAATATTTTAAAAAAATGATAAACATTTCACTCTATGAAAAGATGCTCTGTGGGCCAAAGAATCTACCTGTCAATATTTTCGAAGGTCACCTGTGAAGAAGTCGTCTATACGTGAGCTTTGTTTTGTAACTACACTTTGTACGTTCTGAATGATTGTCTTTGCTACATGTAATATGTTGAGTATATTTTTGTAACGTAGTGTGCGTCATGCATTTTAGTGAATTTTAAATGGAGTGGGTTCTAATAAAAATGTTTAATTCTTCACTGTGAGTCCAGGCGGGGTTTTTTCTTTCTCCGCTTTTTTCCTTTTTCACAAAAAGCCTTAAATATTTGGGTGACGAGAAAAATAAACACCTTTTTATGATGTCGTTAAATGTAATACAAGAGCCCTGTGATACCTGTTTTTATAGACTGCTATATTAGTTTGTGTTCAATTATGAATTATGTGTTCAAAAATATGTTTTTGCTAATTTTATTTGTTTTAATAATGGAAAGCCTAGTCTTAAAATGTTTATTTCACCTTTTGAAACCAGTGTAGCTACCTTTCACAAGCATTACAATCTTTGAAACCTGAGCAAATCTGTTTGATTTCTTTCGGAAACGTGTGAAAGGCAATGAGTAATTTGACTAGAGATGTCCTGCAAATTGCACGAAAACAATAAAACATGATGAGAAAAATAACCTGTAGAAGAAAAGTAAGAGAAAGAGGAAATTGTTTGGGTTTTTTTTAAAAAAAAGGAAAAAATGGCCACAAAATGCATTTAAAATGATTTATGTATTTTTTAAAAATTATTTTTCAGGAAATTTTCCTGTAATTTTTCTAAATTTTGTGCTAATATTGGGTCATTTCTTGAAAAATTGCTGTTCTTTTTTGTGTGTTCTCAATTTGTGCAGGTTTTAAAGGGTTAAACAGGGTCAGCAGAAGCTTTAGTAGAAACTAATTAGAAGTTAGAAAATACATAAGGTCGAATTGATAGTGGCTGCCATTACTATCTCAGCCTTGATTTATTTTTGTCATAGTTTTAACTTGAAGGTTCTCTGTGGAGTTTCTGACCACTGTTGACACGATGGAGCTGTTCGCCTTCAAGGATGCACATACAGGTGATGCAATACACAATCCTACCCATTTTCAGATTATCACACAGATCTACAGCAAAGTAGAAACAAATTTAAACAGAGCAGGATTTAGAATGCTAATTGTACAAAAGGTCACTATCAGTCGCTATCATGGTTCTTATCACTGGAAACCAGCTAAAGAAATACTGATGGACATGTTTTATAAAGACAAATATATTTGTGTTCAGAAGAGGTTAAAAATGTTTAAAAAAAAAAAAAAAGGGCCAATATGCACATTGGAAAATTTTATATTTAAATGACAATATTGAGAAACCCTTTATTGCCAAAGACTTTTTCAAGAAATTCATTTTTAAAATAATTTTATTTTAAATGAAAGTAGGTTGTCTTTAACCATCTAGCACTCTGTGCAATGCTTTTCTGGTGCAAAATGGTCAAAGACAAGCTACTTTCATTTAAATAAAATGATAAAAAAAAAATGAAAAAACTTCTTTGAAACCTATTTTACAATTAAAGGTTTCTCAATATTTACAATTAAATTAGAATCTTTGGCAATGTGCAAATGGGCCCTTTTAACATTTTTTAACCTGTAACACAAAAATACATATTTTGAGAAAACATGTATTAATTATATAGATAGTAACCTTCCATTCACCAAAGAGTTTGTAACAGACTGTGACGGATGCACATCATCTTGACATTCTATATCATCTTTGATCTGCTACAAGGCGCAGTGGATTGTGGGTAAAACGTCAGCCCGCCGCCATATCTGTCTTTCTGTACCGGCTGAAGGAGAGAAGCTGGAGTCATGAGAGGAATCCGGTCTCTGAACAACATCCCCGTGAGTCCTGAGCTTTCCCGGTTGTATCCGAGCTGTGTCACCGGCAGGAGCTAAACTCTGCTCGTAACGGTCCTCGGTCTGTTTGTAAAGAGCCGCCGCAGTTAGCTCCAGTTAGCCTAGCTGGCTAGTTAGCGTGCTAGGTGGCTAACTTAGCTAATGCAGGCTTATCTAACGTAAGGCTTTTCCCTGAGTCGCTCACATGAATTACTCATTTTCAAATATAATGCGAGGTACACGAGCAGTGTGACAGTGTGTC
This sequence comes from Epinephelus cyanopodus, assembly GCA_026686955.1. NCBI lineage: Eukaryota > Metazoa > Chordata > Actinopteri > Perciformes > Serranidae > Epinephelus > Epinephelus cyanopodus. Next base: position 15,842,636 of record CM048929.1, read on the forward strand.
GGTTGCGTTTAGCTTTGTCGCTTGTTGCAGCTTCTCGTGGTTCAGCTGGATGCAACCTGAAGGTCATCTCCAAACTCGCCTGTCTTAATTATTTTGATCGAGGTGTGTGGGAGGAGACAACACCCCACATTTGGCCAAAGTCTCGTGACATCCATGTAGTTTACTGTGAATTGCTCCATGCTTTGTTTACAGGGGACATGTATGTGTGGCTTTAGTGGACAGAAGTTGCACGGGTCACTTTAGGACAGCCTGCACTGACGCACCCAACATGTATGGCACGTCAGTGTCTGGCATGCCATACATGGAGATGGTCATATAGTGCATACACCTCATTATTTCCTAGGTTAATTTGCATGTTGAGTTATCTACAAGGAAATAGCATGGTGCCAGTATTGTTTCTTTTTTTTGCAGACAGAATGTTAATAACTCAATAATTAAATCATAATTGATGTGTTATATGACAATACAACTGATAGATAGTTGTGTCATTACATCACAGACCTTTTTGGCTCAAGACCCCTTGTCTAAATTATGTGTGTAGGATTTAGGGGGATATACTGGCAGATATAGACTATGATTTAATACATATGTTTTCTTTGGTGTAAAATTACCTAAGAATAGTTGTGTTTTCATTACCACAGAGTGAGCCGTTTATAAACACATAAGGAGCAGCTCCTCGCCCAGAGTCCAACATGTTGCGCTGCCATGTTTCTACAGTAGCCTGGAACGGACAAACCAAACACTGCCTCTCGATCTGGCCGTTCACGTTTCAATGTCAGCCACCGTAATTAGCAGCCCCTCTGTAATGTGGCAAACAGGGTCGTAAAAAGACTGATTTTTATCGTGAAACTGCTGGTCAGTGTTTTTACTGGTTCAGATCAGCTGGTCCGTTTGTTTTGGAGACGAAGAGACCTCTGTGGATAATTTGGCTCCCGGTTAAATCCTTCTGAATGTCTGGATCTTAAGCTATCAGAGAGAAAAAGGCGATTTGTAACATGAAACTGCACCGAGCAGACCTCTGCAGATAATTCAGCTCCCGGTAGAAATCTCTCAACACTGTGCACTGGAGGAATCCTAACTGGGAGCTCAGGCTTTGCACATGGGAGAAGTTTTAGGTGGTTGCAATCGGCAGTTCTCACTGCTAAATGTCGTCCACATTGCTCCTTTAATGCAAACATTTCCTGTTGGTCCTCTGTTGACCCCTCTGATTTATGGCAGGGATATAGGTGTCTCTCAAGCACTCGTGCTTATAGCTGCGTGAGGTACGTGACAACTGCTACAATGAGACATTAGAGGTCATGTTACTCTGGGTGAAGTTTTTTTCCGCTCTAATGTCAGCCTGCTTTTGTGGAGCAGTATCACTTGAGCAAGTGGAGGAAAGTATCCTTCTCCAGTTGACCTTACTGCTCACACTACTTGAAGCTGTACTACAGTCAAACAGAAACACTTTTAGCTTTAGTCAGGAGAGTAGAAGAAGTTCAACCAAAGAGGATGCTCTCAGGGAAAAAGTTAAGCAGCTGCTTGAGAAGTCACTCATCTTCAATATGGTGTCACTGCTTCCCACAGAAACGTTGCTATGCCGCTGCCAGGAGGAGTGAAGCTCTGACCGAACCCCTCTCGGGCCGTGCACGTTCCTCAGCTGCACCTCTCCCTCCCCAAAATGTCCAGGTGTGTGCTGCTCTGGTCTACATGTGAAACACTGTTGCAGGCTACAGTTGAAGTATAAAATACATATTTGAATATTTGGTTGCAAGTTTGCGGTAACATTTTTTTCGGCTGCTTCAGGTGTCCAAGCTTCCAAACGGTCTGGTGATAGCATCGCTGGAGAACTATTCCCCCCAGTCCAGTGTTGGTGTGTTCGTGAAAGCCGGGAGTCGCTATGAGACCGTGGAGAACCAGGGCGTCTCTCATGTGCTACGACTGGCATCAAACCTGGTAATTTTTGTCTTTTCTTAACTGCTCACTGTGGCGGCCAGTCGGCTTTCAGTTTGTTTCTATTTCTTGTATCGCCAGCATGCAGCAGGATCTTGTTGAAACACTTCTGTTTGTTTTGTAGACGACTAAGGGAGCGTCTGCCTTCAAGATCTGTCGTGGAGTGGAGGCACTGGGGGGCAGCCTGAGGTCAGTGAGGATACGCTCTGCACATTGCACACACTGACAGTCCATGCATTTCCGGCTATAAATAAACACCAGTGTAACCATAGCCGACCACATTGAACCAACTGTGCTGTCATGTGTTTACCTGCAGTGTGACATCATCAAGAGAGACAATGGTCTACTCCGCAGAGTGCTTAAGAGATAACCTGTAAGTGCGGCCATCTCATGTCGAGCCTGTCATGTTTGTTTTCACTTACTCCTCAGTTTGTGTTAATGTTTCTGTATCTGTGTGTGCAGAGATTTATTGTTTGAGTATTTGGTCAACGTGACTGCAGCTCAGGAGTTTCGGCCATGGGAGGTAAGCGACCTGACGTCCAGGGTGAAGATCGACAAGGCTCTGGCCCAGCAGTGTCCTCAGATAGGTTGGTACAACAGTTCAGCTCCTAACTACCTGCTTTTTCATTGTGGGAAATAAACAGCCACAGAACTTTGGCCTTTATGTACTACACAGCAGTGGTTCCCAACTGGTCCAGCCACGGGGTCCAGATTCCTCCTTGGTCATTCGTTCAAGGTCCACACAGTTTAATACATCCGGCGTCATACTTGCATTTGTCTGTGTCGTCAAGCTAGTTTCCTGTCTCTGTCAAGTAGCTGTCCATTAGTCACCCACTTTGCAGCAGGAAACAGCACTTCAAAAGAAAAGCTCTGTGCCATAAATTCACTGTACTTTAAAAGAAAGTGTTTTTTCAAACTTGTCATGTTTGCAAGTCACTTGCGGTCCATTCAGACGGAACCTGGGACCCACTTTTGGACCACAACCCACCAGTTAGAAACCACTGCTCTACAGTATATTGAGTTGCCACTAGCACGTTTTTACTTGCACAATGTAGTGTGACGTATATCCGTTTTACGAACATCAGGTCTGTTTGCCTCTGTCATGTCTGCAGCAACCTTCACCTCTGATGTTAGCGATCAAAGTACTTTTTCATCCATAAGTTAGTTGGCAATACGTCACTTCACAGTTAGCTTCATTCATATTATTAATAGAGTTTACTGTTTGTGTTTGTGTATATAGTGTTTTTGAACATTTAAATAATCACCCCAGTCTTAAATTAGCAAGGGTAGCCTGTCAGCTAGCCTATCTGGCCACAATCTGAAGTTACTACTTCTGCAGGTGGAGAATAATGGATCTATCTGACAAGTAATTTACTGGCAGTATCTTTTTTGGCTTAAAGCTGCAAGTAGATACATCATGGGCTGTTGATTCTCTGTGGGATGAGTTAATTGTACATTTATCTCATTTATTCTTACATGCTAACGATGTGTCAAAAATCATTCATCACCTGAGACCTCAATAGAGTTTTATAGATGTAATGTTTCCTATTTTCCCCCGCAGGTGTAATTGAGAAGTTGCACGAAGCAGCGTACAAAAACGCCCTGTCCAACTCTCTGTACTGCCCTGACTACATGGTCGGTCGAATCACCCCCACACAGGTACAGATCCTTGTTAGCGAGACATGTAAATCTACCTAACATGACCTTTCATTCTTCGTTAGTCTGTGCGTAGCTTTTACACACGTCTCCTCCTCCTTATCGTCCCCTTGTAGCTGCACTCATATGTTGAGGACAATTTCACCACTGGCAGAATGGCTCTTGTAGGACTAGGTGAGTGTCTGCTCGTGCTGTGTAGTCTGATAGTCTGACTGCGTGGTTTTGTCACAGTCGCTCTCCTCTCTGACGTGGCTTCTTTTATCAAGGCTGCATTTCAGTAGTGTTTACTCTGAAATCACAGTAGTCACGTTAATGTAAATAAACTGTGTGTGTGTGTGTGTGTGTGTGTGTGTGTGTGTGTGTGCTTACACTCCTCTCAAATGTCCTTTTGGCCTCTGCCGAAGGCCACAGAGGTGTGTGTGTCAATACAGTAAGCCAGCAGTGATACTGATGTGGGTTTTTGAACTTGTCATAAGGCAAACGCTACAAGTGTCAGCATGCCTGAATGATGACTCAGCGTGCTCTTGTGGATGTTTCTATCCTGGGAATGTGCGGTATTTTTCAGCTCATCAAGGCGCTCTGTGCTCCACCTCAGTTGTATGTTAATGTTAGTTTTGTCTGATTTATGCGTTCAGGTGTAAAGCACTCTGTCCTGAGGCAGATGGGCGAGGGGCTCCTGAGCGTCCGCAGCGGGGCTGGAGCACCCGTGACGAAGGCTGTGTACCGTGGAGGTAAAACTCATGTTTAAATCATAGACTGTTCAATAACAAGTGGATGTAGCCACCATGACATCACCCATGGGTTTGTGGACTGACATTTTGAAGCCTTGAATGTAGCATTTTGATCACCGCCAGTCACAAGGCATACCCTGTTTTATTTACTATGTTACTCTAAATGGGACCAAAATTGACAAAACGAACATCATGCTATATATGAAGAAGACTTGAAACTAGTGACTGAGACCATAAACTCATCAGGAAAATGTTTACTAAGGTGATTAATCAAGTGCGAAGTACAACCAGCCTCCTAGTGGCCATTGCAGGTTCACTTCCTCATCTGCTTCACTTTTCAGACTCTGAGGCTATGTTGACTTTTTTTTAAATACAGTTTTTGATTGAAAGCGACATTAAACTCTGTAAGATTCATCACTGCGTTATTGTCATGATGCTGTTTTTTGTGTGTAGGTGAGCTGCGGGTGCAGAATAACGACGACCTGGTCCATGCACTGATTACCAGCGAGGGCGGCGTCACAGGTAGTGCTGAGGCTAATGCTTTCAGCGTGCTGCAAAGGATCTGGGATCTGGGCCACATGTAAAGAGGGGCTCCAACATCACCAGCAAACTGAGCCAGGGTATTGCCAAAGCTACCACACAGCCCTTTGATGTAAGTTTTAAAAAAAGAAAAGGCAGAGTTATATGGCATTGTTTGGACAGTTTGTCCCCTAATGTCAGATGACCTCTGGCTGTCTTTCAGGCCACAGCCTTCAATGCCTCATACTCTGACTCTGGCCTGTTTGGCGTCTACACCATTGCACAAGCTGACTCTGCAGGAGAGGTGACTGCCAAATTCACTCCTTCCAAGACAAATCTGAAATGTGCAAAGATGCCAGAGTCTGCATTTCACTGAAATGTTGCTTGTTGCTGTCCTCTGTGTAGGTGATCAAAGCTGCCGTCGCTCAGGTGAAGGGTGTGGCTGAGGGAAATGTATCAGAGGCTGATGTCACCAGAGCAAAGTGAGTCCTGGGCAAAATGTGGGACACAGGGGTGAAATGGTTGTGTACTAAAGTATTATGTTGTTGACCCTGGTGTGTGTTTGACTTCCCTGTGTAGGAACCAGGTGAAATCAGAGTACTTGATGTCAATTGAGAGCTCTGACGGCCTGATGGAGGAGATTGGTGCAGGCTCTGACCACTGCAGCATACCAGCTCCCTGACACTGTTCTCCAGGCTATAGACGCTGTCACCCAGGACGATGTGGTCAAAGTGAGTGTCTCCACTGTAAAGATGGTGAAACTGTCAGTCTTGAACCTTTAAGTTTAGTGTAGCTGCTGAACATTTAGTAGCTAAAGAGACAGATAATTATTTCAGGCGTCAGTGGAGACCAAAAACAGAACTAAAACACGAGTGAATATTGAACTTGCAGTCATCTGATTGCCTAGTCTTGGAACCAGATTGATCTGCGGCTTATGTTTCAGTTGTTCTGGCAGATGTCTTTGGTTCCATCTCCAGTTCAGACAGATTTCTAGCCAGCCTGGCCAAGATCAGACCAGTCACAACTGTTTATCCAAACCTAGCTTAGTAAATGGGAGCAATGTGGAGGCATTTTTTAAAAACACCCAAGATGGCTGTTGCTGATGTGAAACTTTCTGTTGAAATTTTATTTTTGGACCTCTGACGGCAAAAATGGCAACACTTGTTCACAGCAAGGTGTCTCGCACATTCAATTATTTGTGACGTTTTGGAGCCGAACCATTCATTAGGCACACTGTTAGAATATATATACTATTTCGTTATTCGGAGCACCACACCCTCGGAGCACAGAGCATACTCAGGGCACAGACGGAGCAGCAGAACGCCATCCTCGGTGAAAGGGAAATTTAAATGTCATAATTCATATAAAAATAGAACGCTGTATTTCTTAGAGCTCTTGTTTTAGTGCTGCCCATCATATGTCCAACCTACTTTGGATAAAACCAGCGGTGTTTCCATGGAAATCACGCACCTCGCTATCCATCAGTGGATCGTCGGCGACCGTCACACAGATTCTATTATATGGGAAACACTGCACAGACATACTGACGCTACACCATCACAGCTCATATTTGCATGCTGTGGTGTGTTTACATAACAATTGCGTCCAGAGGGATTTCGGTCTATGACTAACTGGCATTTGTGATTTGGTCTGGCAATGTCAGGCTACAAAATGCCAGAAACATGAGTCCAATGAAAGTTCATGTTGCTCCATGTCTGCTCAATGTGTAGATTGGAGCTGCCTGGTTTTGCGTGCATGTGTAGTGACCTTTTTATGAAGCTGTTTATGAGTAATGAAAAAATAAATGCAAAGGAAATTAGGATGTAAATGCAGAAATGGGTAGTTAAAGTAATGTAACTCTTAATATTCTAAGTCTGCAGGTGTTTTCATTAAATTTCTTTTATGTCAGTAAGTGGAGTAGAGTGAGTTGAAATGTATCTATAATTTATGTAAGTAGTAATTAGTAATAAAGTTCCCTATGTTCCTTTCTTTACAGGCTGCGAAAAAATTTGTGGATGGCAAGAAGACCATGGCAGCAAGCGGACATCTGGTGAACACGCCGTTTTTGGACGAAGTATGAATATAATATATGAGAACGGTTGATTTTAACTTGGGCGTGTTGCGCCTGGCTGCTTAAAAAGGAGAGAGGACCTCAAGGCCACAGCCTCCTGCAACAATTCATTTGATGTCACCAATCATTTGTAGTCTGTCCCGCAGTAAGTGTAAGCACCAACAAGAAGCCGGAGAATCACAATGCAATTTCTCTTTTGTTTTTTGTCAATTTAACTGTATATCTATGTAAATTAAAGACAGTAATAACAACAGGTTGTCGCTTGAATTTGTATCTTGGAATAAATCTGGATTCACCGAGGGTTTTTAGTGCTGCATCAGGAGTGTGAGGGTGGTGTCGTGGTTAAAAAAGGCTGTTCAGGCAGCAGGTATTTTTAGCACATAGAGGTGATGGTCCATTTATCAACCAGTAGGGGGCCCCAAAGGCACAAACATGACTTGGCAGGATTGAAAGTTGCCTTTAATCCAGTGTTGCACATCCTATATTTAGGCTGAAGCAGCCTTGTTTTTGCTTGTGCAGCCAGTGCAGTAGCTGCAGAAGAAGAGTTGTGGAATAAGTATAAGTAAAACTGGCAATACCAGCAAAATGTACATAAAGAATTAAAATAAAAGTACTCATGCATTGGCCCCTGTCAGTGTGGCATTGTTATATGTTATAGTATTGTAGTATGTTGCAGCTGGTTTAGCTAAGAACCATTCTACTGTAGTTAATCATAATGCATTATATAAGATACTCATTTGTTCTGTGTGTAAAATATTAATCTGCAGAGTGGCTTGTTACTATGGCTGTCAAATACAGCAAAGGAGAGAGTACAGTATTTCCCCTCAGAAATGTATTTACACACAGATGTCGAGTAAGGTGTGCCCTAAATCTCCAAATGCACTCATGGCCAAATTAACGCTTGGTGACTAAAGGGCAAACAATTTGACACAGTCAAGAGTGCTGCTATGAAGAAGTCATACTACTATGTTGTCTGTGCCAGTTTGTTTATAGTAAATTGAATTATGGCTGCAAATCATGATTATTTTCATTGCTAATGCTCAACCAGTTCAACCAAAAAAGGGTTTTTTAGGGCAATATGCTTCACATAATGTTAAAATACCAGCAAAAGTCTTAGACCTTGGCATTCTGTCTGCTTTATATGAGATCATCTCTTATGTTTGCATCTTATCTGTTTATATATGTGATTATGTCTTTTACCTGTTTCATATGAGCTTATTTATATATGGATTTATCATTATTTTATTTTATTTTACCATCTGGTCATGTATGGGCTTAGCGCACTTTAACATATGCGCTCATGTTCTTAATTTTTGTATGTGTTCAGGAGAGGACTGGGAGGGGATTTTTTTTTAATTAAAGTTTTATTGTGTAAATATGTTGAAGCATAACATCACCCAGTTTTTAAATTTCATAGGTTGTATTCCTATGGTCTAAGACAGTCTAAAAATATTAATAAACATGAACAACTCTCCCCAAATGCAAAAACTCACATTTGTGATGTCACAGGGTGTTAAGTCTGTAGCTGCTCCATAGACATTGGGAAATGTGTTATAGATGAAACTGAGAGCACCCAGGGGATGTTACGAGTATATGGGTGCGTTGTATGTTTCAGAGTTGAGAACGCTACAATAGATTAAAGCTTAATTTTATACCCTGTGACAACAAGTTTGAGACTTCTCTGGTTTCTGGCTTTGAGAGACAGTCGTTCACAAGTACGGATTAAAATTTCCTAGACCATAGAGATAACACTGGAATTCTTAATTTAGGTGGGGTTACTATTTAATAGGCTTGAAAAATACTACACAAAAAAAAAAAAAAAAAGAAAAAATAAATCATAATAATAATAATGATAGTTTGTTTGAGACTTCCCTGGTCTCTGGCTTTGAGAGAGAGTAGTTCACAAGTACTGATTAAAATTTCCTAGACCATAGAAATAACATTGGAATTCTTACTTTAGGTGGAGTTACTACTTAATAAACTTGAAAAATGATGTACAAAATAATAATAATAACAGTAATAACTATAGTCATAATAATTTTATTTTTTATTCTTATTTTATTATTATCATTATTATTATAATTTGCCACAAACAGGGCGACTCGGGACATCGTACACCCCGTTTAGTGCAATGTATAGTATCGCGAGAAGTGAACGAATGCTCCCCCCTCTTGAACGTGAAGACACTGAGGTGTGTGTGTGTGTGTGTGTGTGTGTGTGTGTGTGTGTGTGTGTGTGTGTGTGTGTGTGTGTGTGTGTGTGTGTGTGACGCTGCGTGGGGGTGTTCGCCTGATGTCATTTGGCAGAAAGGGAGGCTGAGCTAACGGCAGGCACACACACGGGTGGAAAGCATAACAATAACGTTACCGCTTCGCCGTCCACATCGGGACTTCGTAACGGCTCCTCGGGATTTAAATACGCAGCGTTAAACACCGTGTGCTCACCGTGGTGGTCCGAGGAAGAAGAAGAGGACGAAGAAGAAGAAGAAGAGGAGGAGGAGGAGGAGGAGGTGAAGAAGCTAACGGACTGAGAGTACCAGATGCTATTCCAGCGGAGAAGGAGAACGGGCTCGAATAAGCGACAGAGGGTGATGGGTTCTCGTTTCCCCGACGGCTAACGTTAGAGCTCCGCCAGAAACACGGACACCGCGAAGTGAAGGGAGCTTGGTTTGCTTCTTCTCGGCCTCCGTGTGTGTGACATTGTGTGTGAAATGCTAGCGCAGTCGCGGTCTCGGCCGTCGAGCAGCCTCTGGGCCGCAGCTCGGCACACCGAGCCCGAATCTGGGAACTAGCTAGCTAGCTACCTGCTAGCCGCAGCTGTACCCGATGCTGCTGTTGCGGCGGCTGCTGCTGCTAAACGGATCCGAGAGACAACACAAGCAGTTCAGGGCCCCGGCGAGGAGCGAGCTATAGTTTTACCTTACTGGACTACAACGGACATTTGAGATGTGATGCTTTTGTGTGTCGTTTGTGAGCCTTTTGTAGCTGGACGCTCTCGCCTGCTTGACGCGAAGGAGCTAACGTTGCTGCAAAATGCACAGCAGAACCACAACAGCAGGCTCCTGTTGAAGGGGGCGAGGTTAGACTGATAACAGCCCACCCTGTGTCTCAACACTCGGGGTCACGCTTTGGACAACGAGCAGCACATTTTTCCACGTTACTCAAACGCGTCGTCAGCTGGCGATATGGATAAACTAACGATCATTTCAGGGTGCCTGTTTCTGGCAGCAGATATCTTTGCAATAGCCAGCATTGCAAACCCAGACTGGATCAACACTGGTGAATCAGCAGGTAAATGAAGCAGGCCACAGCTGCTATTGAAAACTACTGTTGTGTTTTTGTGTGATTTTTAGCAGGATTTCTTGCCACTGCCCCCCCCCCCCCCTCTCTCTCTCTCTCACACACACACACACACACCGCAGGAGCATTTGCCATCAGATAATCTCCACAACAAAGATATGCTCCATTGTGTGGAGGGTTTCATCTGCTGCAACATCTTTTGTCCTCCACAGCGATGTGTCCTGTGCATATGTTTATTGACTCCCAGACCAAAAATCACCATTTCATAGCTGATTATTCAGCCCCGTGGACAGCAGCTACTTCAAGGGCTGCAACTAATGGTTATTTTTATGACTTTTGATCAGTGGATGAACCATTAGTCTAGTAAATAGCAAGATGCTCATTATGATCACCTAGATTCAAGGTTTTCAGATTGCTTGTTTTGTGTGATGATCAGCAGTAAAACAAACAAAAATTGACATTAGATTTTCATACAAATATATAAGAAATAACAGCAAATTCCTACTTTGCTTAATAACGTTGCTGAAAGAGGTTAGTCAGTTGATAGATTAATAGGAAGTAATTTGCCAACAGTTTAGATGTGAGGCTTTGCTGCTTTTTTGTTTTATATTATTGTAAATTAAGGATTTTTGGGTTTTGTGCCATGATAAAACATGAGCTATTTGAGGACATTACAATTTGACGGGCATTTTCAGACATTTTGTAGACCACATTGTCTGTTATGGGGGGAAATTATTGTTAATGTCAGCCTTTTCTCTGTGTACCAACTAATTGATTAAGTTGCTTATCTTTTCAGCACTAAAACTAATACTTGTCCTGTGTTGCTTTGGTGATTTCACATTTGAAGTGACCTCCATGCCACCACTTTAATCAAAGATCACTTGAGGAACCAAAGCAGGTGCTCATCTGTGGCGTCCCCCGCTGATTTGGGACAGACGCACGTGCTGTTTGTCCTCTCGCTTTATTTGTGTCCCTCCTGAAAACACATCCAGGCTATTGATAGACAGCTGCTCCTCTTTGTTCTCTATGCAGGATGACAGCTTAGTAACTGGGTCAGGGAGGGTCCACATCATCCACCAGCACACATCCGAGCTGTATTAGCTCGACAGAATAAGCAGTCTGTGCAAAAGTAATAATAGGATGCAAATGAAAGGAGGGCACCGTCGACAGTTCATGCCATCTGACTGTGTCAGAGCGATCACGCCTAAAGTTAGAGCAGAAAAAGTGGACAGTAACCTCCCACTCCTTCCATGTACAGAACTTTGATACCAAAAAATGCGGCGAGTGAGGTGAGTGTGGGTGTAACAGAGCAGGTTTCACACAGCTAACGACTTCCACCTCGCCGTCACTGTTCTCACTTCCTCTCGCAGATTTCACTGCCCTCTTTGATGATTGTGATGTGACTTGTCCTGGATGATTTTATAAGACAACACGTAGGTGATAGGCCACTGACATCTCCCTCACACTCATTTTGAGATTGTACCGGCCACTGTTTTGGAATATTAGATAGTAAATGGCACCCTTTGTTTGCCTGCAAAGTAAATTTTGAATAAATTTTCACCTTGGTATGGCATGAGTAGCAAGTATGCCACGAGTTAGTTTTACAACAGCCTTTTCAGATTATATACTCAATGGGCAAATGAATGCAGGTTGTCAATACCCAGCTGCAGATAAACTAGAAGTGCCACATAATGTGCACCTTAAGTGCTAAGGCGTTATTTGTGATAGAGCTTTGAGTGTTGCTAAAAGACGTTTATATCTTTATAGAGTGAGCGTGCTTTTCATTAACCTAAATGTCAAATGAGTAATAAACACATGATTTATGTCATACTATAATGTAGCTGTAAGCAGATATAGCCAAAGTGTTTGTTAATGTACTTGACAACAACTGTAACTCCTCCTGTGGGCACCATTAAGTGGAGGCTGGTGTATCAACAGATAAATCCCAATGATGTAAAACAAGTGTTAGGTCTTCAAATACTGTACATTAATAACCATTTAACATGACATTATCTCGTCTAACTGCATTATAGTGTGTTGTAAAGCATATGTGCAGTAGTGATTATAAATGTTAAAAAAGGGGATTGAAGGGAAGTGTCACCATTTTTTTCTTATGTGTTTATCTCGCAGTTTTGATGGTATTATACCATTTTGCATCTTTGCCTCCACCAAGGAGGTTGTATGTTTTCAGATTAGTCTGTTTGTCAGCGGGACTACACAAAATCTACCAGCCCAATTTCCAGTAACTTTGGTGCAAGGGTGTAGCATAGGCCAAGGAAGAACCCATTACATTTTGGAGCAGATCTGAATAACCGGGAAGATACACAAATTATTTTTTTTGTTAGCATTGTGAGAAAGGGCAATAGCCTCAGCGGACTAAATGCCATGAATCCTAAAATCCAGTAGACGGTAGTAAAGTTCAATATTGACTAAAGTCAACTTTATCGTCAGGTCTGCCGCATTTACAGGACATATAGGGGATAAACATCCAAAGCATAGCCCGCTGTAGAAATACAATGACTCCGTATAATAATCCAGATTCACGGGGTATCAGTAATACTCTGGGGTAGCCTACACATGTAGTTACTCAAACTTTATAGAGAAATCAGTCATTATGGAGTAGGGCTGCAACGATTAGTCAACTTATCAATGACTAATCAACTGTTAAAATCGTTGACTATTTTAGTAGTCAACTAATCGGTTTGAGTCTTTTTTCATAGAAAAGTACTGTAACAGTACCCCAAAATACTCTGATTGCAGCTTCTTATGTTCAGATATTGGCAGCTTTACACACACACCCATGAAGGTGATCTAAAACCCTTTGGCGTGAGTACGAAACAAGACATTAGATGACATCATTTTTGGGTTTGGGAGAGACAGACCGACATTTTTCAACATTTTAACACATTTTTTTGATAAAATGATTAGTCGACTAATCAAAGAAATAATTGACAGATTAGTCGACAGTGAAAATAATCGTTAGTTGCAGCCCTCTAATGGAGCCCTTCGAAAACAACTGGAGTACTGTTGCATGTGTACACAGTATCCCCGTTATCAAGTGCCACCGACTAACTGCGAAGGTGTGGCCTCAGGTGTGAAGTAACAGGAATATAAACAACAACAGCAGCGAAAAGTAGGGCTGCACGATATCGTTTGAACTTCGCCATCGCGATTTGCGCATGTACGATAGTCACAAATTCGTGTATTATTTAATATTGCAATATATTTTGCAAAAAAATACATAAAAAATTGCAATGCCAGTTTTTTCCAATATCGTGCAACCCTAGTGGAAAGAGTCTCACTTCTGGAGCGATGCAGAAGTCGAGCTAAGTCTTTTGGTAATGAAAGAGTGCTGCTTATTTTCGTCGATTGCCCCCCTGGAAGACAGTTTTATAAGAGTAGTGTAGCTGCTTTCAGGACTAACGTCAGCTCAGCAGTAGTGTGTGTGTGCGTGTGTGTATGAGGCAGAGAGAGGGAGATGCGGATGCGGTCAGATCAGATGGGTGTTGGCGATCGGAGCAGAGAAGAAATGAGCTGTTAAGTTGTCAAGTGATAGGAAATGTACAGTGTAGTGTTAAATATGTCCAGTCACTGTGATCTTCCATTGTTGGTTTGTTTTTGTAAACATCACAGGCACCTGTGCAAATAGACTGCAGTGGTCAGTAACCAAGTTACTAGTAAGCTATATGAATAACCCAATTTCTCTGTGCTCACGTAAACACCATATCCCCACTATGATCACAACTGGAATAAGCCTCATAAACAGGTTATGTGTGCCCATGTAAATGCACTCACAGAAGGCTGGACCATTGGCCTTGGCAGAAATATGCTCTCTCCGAGTGCCCTTGTGGTTCATACACATAGTTTTCTGCAGCCAAAAACTTTTTGTAAAGATCCTCATTTGACATACTCACCCATCAACATGGTGTGTGTCTTGTGTACACATTTTGGAAAAGGACTTTTGAGTCATTCATTGTTGCCTACACGGCTTAGAAGTTGGGTGACATTTGGCAGTCTCCCTTCATGTTGCCTACTTATTTCATATTTCTTGTGACATTGGCTCCTCTTCGTCGGCATAGCTTGTCTGTTTTTGGTCTGTTTTGTCTTGACTTTAAAGACGGTCTGGTCATATTAAATTACTTAACAGTTTCTGATCAGGGCTCTGTTACACTGTCTTTGGCCTCTGTTACAGCTGATGTCCTGCTAAATGGGATTTAACTTGATGAGAGCCACATTTTTTGCAGTGTTTGACTGTTTGTCATGAGCTGTTGGCATTATTTTGTCCACCCTATTCCACAGACTAGTGCATTGCTTGACTTCCCGTGTTGTATTATCTCCAATCAGCTGACCTCTGGTCCCCAGCTTTGTTGTTGTCTTGTCAGAGGTGCTCAGTGCTTGACAACGTGCCCTTGTAGGACCTCAGTGTGCCGTCTTTGTACTTAGAGCGTGGAGAAACAGACATGTTCCCCTGGGCAGTTAGCATCAATAAAAGCTGACTGTGCTCAGTGAGAGTGTGGCTTCTGCCTCCCGTTTTGGTCAAGTGACTTCATCAAAGCATTTTGGAAAACAAGTCGGGAACAAGTACACAAATTGTGACGCGTGTGCGTATGATCATTTAGCACCGATGAATGCTGCTTCTTGCAGTCTTCCAGACAAATAGCCAAACCCCCAGTAGATGGAAAAGTAGCACTACTGTAACTCAACACAAATGACACAGTGTGTATCCATGACACTGTCCTCACTTCAGTGTGATATCCTCAGGCTATAACAGCTGAGGTTGATTTCCTGTGCTGGGCTTCAAGACAAAGCACTGTTGCTGTAGTGTCAGACACAAACTGTGATTCTTGTCAGCTTTGCCGCCGACTGCCCCCCTGCAGATACTTGTCACCAGAGTGGATGCTGTTCTCTAGAGCCTGAATAACCTTTGAAACATTCTGCATGCACACAAACACACATACTCTTAAAAATGCTAAATCACCTCCAGGTACAGACTGGCTTTTCATGGCGCTGCTGTATCCAAGAAAATGTAGGTTTCCAAGAAAATCTCAAACCCTGAAGGTGACCATTTCACAGAATCTATTTTTTGACGGTAGTGTTTTACCTCCCCTGCTTTACTGTTGTGCCCAGATCATAGGCCAGTTAACCATTCAGTCAGCAGTAGATTGAATTCAGGTGGAAATCCTTCTGTTTTAAGAATAAATTATTAACCGGACGAAGAATAAAAAAGTAGAATTTATAAAACTGCAGTGAATAATCAATGGTGCTCAGGGACTGCTACTATAGTCTGACATCTGAAGCAAATGAAATAGGAGAATAATACATTTTTGTTACTTTAGGTATCCCTTTTCAAAGCACAAGGACACACAGTGTCATTGATGCAAAGCAACTGAAACCAGGCCCAGCCAATATCATCTAGTTACAGAGCCGCACATTCAGCAGTTTAGCCCTGCAGTCCAGTCCAACTTGTGCCACCAAAAGGAAATGACACAAACAGCAGCACAGTTCATAACTACAAGACAAGAATATCCTGAGTGTTGAATGTTAAGCCCAAAAATCACACAGAAAACTGCAGCTGTTATGCTGCGTTTACACCACGAGCAACACGGCAGCAGGCTACAAGTCATTTTGAAGCTACAAACTGACACCCGACACTTGTTGCAAACAGGCGTGATGACAATGAGGCGTCAAGCAATCATGTTTTGTTTCTAGCAGTGGTACTGTGTCATTTAGCATAGTTAGCTGATGTTATGCTAGCTTGATGTGCACACAGGGATGCAGTGGGGTGGCTAAATGTGATATTAAACTGGGGCTCAGTCAGTGATGAAAAGCATAGATTTTCTTTAACCAAATACAAACTTTAGATGATGTTCAGTCTGCCTGTGATGATATCTACGATAACAAGCGCTTGAGCAACACTTTAATGGCGACTCTGCAGTTATGTAGCTGGTTAGCTGTTGCATTGTCGCTCCTATGTGAACATTGCATAACATTCACTGCTTGCAGGTGGTCCAAGTGTTAAGGGACAGTACACCCTGAAATCAAAAATACATATTTTTCCTCTTGTGTGTGGTGCTGTTTTTCAGTCTAGATAGTTTTGGTGTAAGTTGCAGAGTATTGGAAATATCAGCTGTACTGATGTGTGCATTCTCTCTAATATAGTGGAAGTAGATGACACTCGGCAGCACCAAAAAAAAATAATTTGAAAAACTCAACAGCCGTATCTCTTTCCATAAATCATGATCTGGTTAATCAAGATAATCCACTGACCTTGTTGTGAGAAGTTTCAGGTAGGAACTATTTTCTTTTTACCGGACTACACCAGCTAACTGTATCCATGTCCAGAAGGAAGCGGGCATCTACTGCTAGCTCACCTGAGCTACTTTAAGTTACAGCTCAGCCGAGGAAGACGCTATTAAAGTTTACATCTCGCTCTGTCCTGAGCACAAGCCTCTCATCCATGAGTAGATGCACGCTTCCCTCTGCACAGTGACATGGTTTACGGGTATAGTTTGGTAGAAATAAAGAAGTTCCTACATGAAACTGCTCACAAGTTCTGTGGATTAGCTTGAGTTGCTTGGTCATGATTTCTGGACATTGCTGTTGAGTTTTTCAAATGTTTTTTTTTTTTTTTTGGCGCTTTGAGCACCACAACCTGAGTGCCATCTAGTTCCATTTTATTCGAGAGAAGGCAGACACCTCAGCAACCGATATCTCCAACACTCTGCAACTCAGCACCACCGGTAAGATGAAAAATTTGTATTTAATTTGGGGGTGGACTGTTCTTTTAAAATTGTAGCAGCTATTACTTTCATTACCTGTGGGTGGAGGCATTTCAACTGCTGCCTGTCTACTTATTTTGTTTTCACATAGGCTCTGCAGGTTGTAGATCAGATTAAATTTATCACTTAGCACTTAGGCTGAGAGAAAGCAATGCTCCTGGGTTTATCTACCATGTTTTGTATGCAAGTTTGGCCCGTACTCAGCAGCCGTCCTCCTGTGCCCCAACAATGCAAGTGGGTGCTGTAAAAGCCTCCAGCAGCGGCGGCTAAAGACACAGCTGTTGGCTGCTTTAGCTTGCCTACTTGCCGCCCACCACAGTTCAGAGGCCTGTTTGACTCATCCCTCCAGAGCCTTTAAACAGCAGCACCCCCCCTATACTCCACTAATGACAGCATCATCATGCTGAAGATGAGCAGACACGGACCTCATTTCCTCTCATTTAGACCGAGACATGGTGAGAGGAGTATTTTGATCATAGCGAGCACAGAGCTGACGGCAGGGTAACGGGGTCCAACAGGGGCGTGAAAATGAGCAGGGCGACAAAATGGAGAATGGGCCCATTATTTTCAGAGTGTGTGGCAGAGGAGCCATGCCAGATTTGTTTGTAAACTAAAGATTATCCATTTTGACTGTTTTTCACAGGCTCAAGGTGTATCCACATTGGCTCTGTCTCCCATTTTCTTCAACTGAACCAATTCACAAATGTTTTGTTTTTTATTTGGGATTTGTTCTTAGTTAAGAACAGAATCTGCAAAGAGCACTCTTATGCATATTTTGCGCTGATGTGTGTGCACAGAAAAATTGGCTGTTGCATTTTATATATATAATATAATATTCTCTACTAATTAATTTGATTATTTTACAAGAAAAATGATGCCCTTTTAAAATAAACACTACACTAACACTCTAATTCAGTTATCAGAGCCATGCCATCTAGTAATTAGTGATTGATCATTGGTGGCAAAGTGACAAAGTAGTGTTTCGAGTAAGTTATTATATTAATGGGCTCACTTACAGAAACCTTCTCTCTCCTCCTCTTTCTGTCTCTCTCTTCACATACGTACGCAGAGCTTGAACAGCGCCACGGCACTCATCTTTTTCCTCAGTGCTGCCAGTCGTGGTACGATAATGCATAAAGTTTGTACTTTGCAGGTCAGGTGGTTGATCAACATGTATGCTTAGCATCTTTTTTGTGTTATTTTATATCCACTGGTGATGCTATTACATATGACAGCTCGGTTGGCTTTAAAAACAGAAGTGTTTGGAGTCCGGTGCTTCATCTCTTTAGGCCTTTTGTTTGGACATTCTTGTCTTTCAACTTTTCTTCTTCCTCAGTCTCCCTGTGTGCACACAGGATTTGTGAGGTGTTAACCTATGCTAATTAGAGTCAACTGGCAAGCTCTGTTAACTTGCGAGGATAATGAGGTTTATCATGATAAATATGCAGGTGTGAACAATTCTGCCGTTTTAAGAACACGTTGTGAATCTGATGTAGACTTACGTTAGGACTTTTCTTAAGAACAAATGCTCTTACAGACTGTTCGATCTCTACTCAGTGAAAGTGCTTAACGTAACCATTCCTTAATTCATATAGAAATAGAACACGCTCTCATTTTAGTGAAGAGTGTCGTATTGGATTTACGGACACACCAGTTATCTATGGGTTTATTTAGCAACATACGTTGGAAGTTCTTAAAACAAAGATAACTGTGTCCTGAGATAACCTTCACTTGATGAGTGTGTGAGAGTTGCATTTTAGGTCGGCAAATCCCATCAGCATCAGAGCCGGGAGGCTGCACTGAGGACGTAGCTGCAGCAGCCACTTTGCTAAAGCACTCATACGTCCTGCACTGCTTCAGATTATAAAACGTTGTATGTGAAGGTTTTTCATGATGTTACAAATTGCTCCGTTTTTACAAGCAACTTCCTTTTTATATATTTCGCATTTAGCTGTGTTTTAGTAAAGTGAGCACACACTTAAAATGTTTTGCCCTGTCAGCCATGACTGGAGAGCAACATGCAGTTATGCAAAGTCAAATATAATCGCCTGACAGCAGCTTTGTCATCAATAGGGGAAACCTAGGAATTTGAGAATGATGGCTTTGTGTGAGAATGAATTAGCATTATATTAATACTGAAAGCAGCGCTGTTTGTCCAGGAGCTTGCCAAAACTTTGGTTTAATTAAGTGCCAGTTGTAAGTGCTGTAACTATCTGTTTTGCAATGAAAACAATGTTTCATGAACACGCCGTTGCTGTTTGACTATCACAAAGGCTTTAACGAGACTTGTTTGTGTGTTTGCTGCTTGTCGAGTTGTTTACCTGTATCCGTGTACCATAGCGTGCCTGCCTGTTGTAAGGCAGGAATTCCACAGAGAGCCAGTGAAACAGCAGGAGGCCAGAGGATCCAGGGGAAAGGGTCATAAACCGGTGCCATTAATTGCAGTTTTCAAACTTTTGCTTAATGGTCTCCTGTTCCCAGCACCAGTCCCTACTCTCTTTACCATGCTCACCTCCCATTCTTTGATTCGCTCAAGGTTACGCTGTTACCCACTTAAGGAATAGACTGTTGAGTAAGCCTTTGAGCCATTCAGGTGCCATTTTTGTCGTGATCATGACCTCCATCTTTTTTTTTCTCTTTTCACTGACATTGCATTAAGTGTTCTGCACAGCAAGAATTGCCATAGCAATAAGATAGAAGCGGTAAATGAAAACATCCTTTTTTAGTTTTTCCTTGTCATAAGGAAACGTGCCATAATGACAGCATGTGTGCGTTTGTGGTTTAAAAAGTAGATTTTTGTGGCTGTAAGAGTAGATAGTAAGCCCTCAGTCAGTCCTGCAGCTCCATATATAACTTACTTTCACATGTACAGCCTCCTGAGGCGTTTTCTTTTAAACCACCTTCATTGTTCGTGTGGGTTGTTACTGTAAAAGCAGTGCTTTCACTGGGTGTTATAAAGGGGGCAGGATTTCCTTTGGATGGCCTGCAGACCTCACCACACCCCCCATGCAACAAGAACATTTTTCTCACACAGGCTTTGTTTTTCTGTTTGTATTCAAGTGCTTCAGACTCAGTAGGGTTATTAGCAGCCACATACTGTATATTCATTGTGTAAATACACAAAGGGTTATAGCAGACGGGTTATAAAATGTCTGGATTTGGGTGTCAGACAGAGCAAGTAACACGCTTGACCTTCTGAAATTCCAGCTCACATACTTGTCTCACGCACGCGTCCGCCCACCTGCCGAGCCACTGTTGAACTTTTATGATGTCGCCCACACAGGCTTGCCTTTTCAGTGAATGGGTTATTTTGTGGTCAGTAGAAGAAGTGTTTACCGCTCATTAGATTTTCTTTATATCAGATTATGCCTCAGACATGTAGAGAAAATGCAGTCCGTGTATTATTGTGAGACAACATTGTGCCTTTAAAGCCTCAATTCAGAATTATCCATTCATTATTCATAACCACTTATCCTCGCACAGGGTCACGGGGGTACTGGAGCCTATCCCAGCCGATATTTGGCAAGAGGTGGGGTACATCCCAGACAGGTCGCCAGACTGTCACAGGGCTGACACATAGAGACAGACATTTATTCACACTCACATTCACACCTGCATGTCTTTAGACTGAGGAAAGAAACTAAAGAATTTGGAGAAAACCCACACTGACATGGGGAGAACATGCAAACTCCGCACAGAAGGACCCCCACCAGCCGACTGATTCAAACACAAAACCCTTGGCTGTGAGGTTACACAGGTGGACACAGTTTATTTAAAGGTTCCCCGTGGAGCTTTTGACCTCTTGTCGTGCTATGAAGTTATTTTTCCATGATTGGGGACCCCTTTTTGTTCCATCTCTTGCATACACACACGGCAATTTCCTGATCAACAGGTGGTGGTAATGAGCTATGATGTGCAGTAAAGCCAGGGAAGAAGAGGACTGATAGCATTTTAACCATGCAGGATTTACAGTACTTCAACTTTTGGCCTTGCAGATATTTTAGAGGAAGGAAATGCACTCAAGTTTGTTAGAGTTTGTTAGAGGATTCACACAGTGGGTGTGGTTGAGTAACACCGAATGTTAGGGGTATGAAGTGGCTGGCATAACGTGTGTTTGTGTGCAAGAAAACACCCCAAGGCAAGAGGTTCAGTATGCAACTCTGGAGAAACATGGTTGTTGAGGCTCATTCTCAGGTTGTCAAATATCGATGACCTTGGGTTGGTAGTTAGACTGAACCACCAACCCAAAGCACTGGTATTTGTCAACTTGGAAATTAGACTCCACAATGAACTACCTTTCTCCAGAATTACATGTTGCACCTTTTAATTAGAAATTCTTTTATTTACTCGTGAATCTGTTTTGCAAGTTTGGGGTTTATTAATAATTATTATATGACATTTTTAGCTAGTGCCAACTTTAAGACTGAATGTTCAGACTGACAACAATGCTGCATTAAAGATTTGCAAGGAGCTGTATTTGTGTTGCTTCAGGCACCAATGTGACAATGTAATGCAATCCAGGAAGGTCAGGTTAATTAAAATATCATGATGTTGAAGGCTTATCCAACACTAGAACACTATACTGTAATTTGTCCTCTGAAGGAGACAAACTGGATTTGACAACTCCTGGAGAGATATCAGTATTTTTATCTCTTGCCAGGTAAACTACAGAATTATTCTCATCCATGTTACAAATTAATTTCCAGGGAATGAATGCTTGTATAAGATTGGCCAATGCAGTGCATTTCCGGATGAGGTTACATTGTGTTGTGGTAAGAAAAAAAAAAAAATAGAGCCAGGTTAAACTTTTTTACCTGGACAAGCTTGCTTTCTATGCAGTCTTGTGGTCTCAGTGAAATGAAGGAGGGTGCTGCATTTTTCATGCAGTGCTGTTGTCTCTCTGAACTCAGTCTCAAAACGTCCTGTTATGTGTCTACATATAGAAAGTGTGAAAACATGGGGTGTATGACAGCTCATCTGCCATCCAGAAACACCACTATACATCATCCAAGTGCACTAAAACCCCTCTAGTTTTTTTACGTCATATCCCCCACAACCCATCACTTATAGTCTGCCTTTTCTTTGCCCGAGACCTGTGATCAGCAGAGGCCTGAGTGATGCGACGCTGTTCTGCTTACTCAGGTAGAAACTCCCCTTGAGGACGTGCTCTAATTGAATGGCGTCCCTCTTGAGTGGCTGCGCCACCGGAGCATGTTCCTGCGCTGAGTACTGGCCTTCACACTTGAGTTTTAGCAGAGCTCTACTCATGATTCAAAGTGAGGCGCGAGTCCATTTGACTCCCTGTCTGATCAGTGATGGATGGGTACAGTAGAATGTCAGTGTGCATACTTAGCAGGGGTGTAAATCACCAGTTTCATCACGATACAATATACTGATTCTTTGGACAATACAGTATTTGCTGATATCACAAAGTCTGCCACTAGGCCTGTACAATTGGGATTGATTCAATTCAGGAGGCCTGCAATCAGTAAATGTCCTCATTGTCTTTTTTGTTTGGCTGCCTGCCATTGTCTGCTGGGCACTAGGCCTCTAGTACTGCTTGAACGTTTAAGAAGGAGGTGTGTCTGGATGGAAATAGTGACTGAGGGGTGCTATGGGAATTTCAAAATCAAAGCATATCTTTGTATCCATGAAATTTAGGGCTGCACCGACTGTAGAATTCCAGGTCAATCTATTTTATGTTGCTATGAAAACATTAACAAATTTCTCCTTCAAACAACTGTAATCGTTCAAGTTTCTCACCAAAAACATTTTACAAGATGACATTTGAACACATCATGAGAATGACAATAATTCACCTTTGCCCAGTACTCATTGTCACGGAAGAGAGCTTGAACGCATCATAATGTAACTTGATGCAACCTTCGTCAACTGTCCGTTCCGGCCACTGACTGCTAACAGCTAACTTTAACTAGCTCTCCTCCTGCTGATGACAACACAAATTTGTTGCGCACAACGTAGCATTATCAGGGAAACAATAGGTTTAGTCCCGAACTCTCCTGGACAACAGGACGCTGTCAGTCTCGAATGGAAAAGCATCGGCCGCTGCCATCAGTGAATGTCATCTTATATGTAGATAGGACGATGGCAGTCAACAAGTCGAATATGGGCTGATCCTGATGTGCAGCCAATAAATTGTGCATCCCTAATGACATTGGATTGTCAATCATTTTAATTGATATATCAATGTATGATGACACCCCTAATATTTAGACATGCAAAGATAGAGGAAGGAGATAGTTATAGTCCAGTATGGAAGGCACGGACACATATAACAGAGATACAGGATCTCAAATGCTGCAGCAAATTCGCCTGATATCATTGCAACTTCTTGCAGACTGTGTGTCGGTGTTAAGTGTCCTCAACAGTGTCATACCTGCGTGGGATAGATTCAGTAATTGGCAGGATTGATTTAGTCCTCACTTTCTCTACTTGAGTGCTAAGCAGAAGAAAAAATATTGGCCAATCACAGGCATAACCGGGCCCACCAGTGTGAGAGCAGCTCCCCAGCTCCTTGCCAGCACTGAATTGGTGACAAATTAAAGAAGCTTCTTCCACTCCTCCTCCTTCACTTGTTCAGCAGAGCTCCTACACTTTGGTCTTCCCTCGTCGTTGATCGAGGCATTTATTTGTCGCTGCGCACTGATCAGAATGAGACTTTTAAAGTTTTGTAGTTTTTTTTTCCACTTCCCCCTTTTTATTCAGCCTTTAGGCATACTGTCACGCTCAGAGAGTAGTCTGTGAAATTAGGATCACACGCTCAAACATTGGCTTGCATGTAGGAAGTGTGTGTGCAGTGGGTCTCGGGCTGTTTGACTGCTTCCCCATACTTTGATGTCTGCTCTACGCAGCATCGATAATGGTATACAGTGTAGAGCAGGGATATGGAACTGGCTTTGCCCAGGGGCTACTTTTGCAAAATGACAAGAGGTTCGGGGCCAGTTAAAGGGTCAGTGTGTTGGATTTGGAGAAATGTATTAGCAGAAATGGAATACAATAAATTACATATGTTTTCTTAAGTGTACAATCACCTGAAAATAAGAATCGTTGTGTTTTTGTGACCTTGGAATGAGCCGTTTGTATCTACATAGGGAGCAGGTCCGTGCCCATAGATTCTGCCATGTTGCACTGTCATGTTTCTTCAGACAAACCAAACGCTTGCTCTAGATCGGACCATTCCCTTTTTCACCTCGGTCGCAGTAGTTAGCAGCCCCTCCGCGACCAGCAGCGAAGTACAAACACTGACTTTTTTCGACATGAAACTGCTCAATTCAGTGTTTTTCCCGGTTTAAATAACCTGGTCCATTTGTTTTGGAGAGGAAGAGACCTCTGTGGATAATTCGGCTCCCGGTAAAAACCTCCTGAATATCTGGATCAGAAAAAAGGTGAGCGCACATTAGCAGCTGCTGGGCTTGTGGCCGAATTGCATTGCATCGCATTGAAGAAACACTGATGTCTTACTGCTTTATTCAGTGTTTTTACTGGTTTTCATAATCTGGTCCGTTTGTTTTGGAAAGGAAGAAACCTCTGTGGATAATTTAGCTCTTGAATACTGAAGGAATCCTAAGTGGGAGTTCACACTTGGCACATGGGAGAAGTTTTTAAGCTTGTTGCAATCTGCAGTTCTCACTTCTAGATGCCACTAAATCCTCTGAATCTGACAAATTGCTCCATTATCAAACAAACAACTATTTTTATCAGTGTATATAATACATGAATTACGCAGTTTTAACCTTTTGTCATTTGCTGTCCTTGCTCATCTTTGCCAAATCAGGTGTACGCAGGGGCGTTTTGTAGGATTTGGAGACATTGGGTTTAGCCCGAACTCTATGGGGGGTCTTGGAGATCCCTCCCTGGCACTTGTGAATCAATTTGTTGTCATTGTGAATTAGAATACAATCAGCAGGCCACCCAGCACCTTATCCGTAAGTTGAGTATCACTGGTGTAGACAAAGCTGCTTCTCTTGTGTTTGCATTTGCCCATGCTGAGGTGTTAATGAGCTTTTTATTAACCCCAGTGCTCAGTGTTTTTGTGAGCTGGTCAGTCATAAAATAAAACAAAATGGACACCTCATGAACGTTCGACCTCTCTCTGCAGGTGCCCTTACAGTCGGTCTAGTCCGGCAATGCCAGACCATCCACGGACGAGACCGGACCTGTATTCCACCTCGACTGCCCCCAGAGTGGGTCACCACGCTTTTCTTCATAATCATGGGCATAATCTCCCTCACAGTCACCTGTGGACTACTCGTGGCATCACACTGGCGCCGAGAAGCCACCAAATACGCCCGCTGGATCGCCTTCACCGGCAGTAAGTGAACCAATGGTTTTGCTACACTAGACTTGCAGTCAGCACATTTTCCCTCAGAGCTTTCTCACCTTCTTTCTGTCTCACTGCATAACCTTTTGAAAATTATCTGTCTTTGGGGCAGGAAATAATAAAAGGAGAAGTGATGAGGTTGAATAGGTGCAAGAAATTGGCCCCGCCACGCATTGCTAATTCAGATGTGCAGATAAAAATGACGTCAGAAGCATCCGAGGCTATATACAGGACCTTTTGTGTGTTTGTGTTTCTGAGAGTGACGTGAAAACCTGTGCGTGGGTGTGTGTATTTGGTTGCGTTTGCACATTCATGAGTGTTTTTCTTGCATGCTTAACGACTCCTCTTGCTCCCTGAAGCTGATTTATTGAGTAATGCAGCTCCTCTGATACCCGAGTGGGTGGCTTATGTGCCACAGCGTTTCTCTAGTGTTTTCTCTCCCTCTTTGCCTTGAACATCGCCACTCTTTTTTTTTTTTTTTGTTCAAACACGATTTCTGTATAGATGCACTTCTAGCACTCGATAATAACCCAGCATCCATCTCGTGCACCATAGCTGGGCTGGTTTCGTAAGGCTGTGTGGGAGGGCGGAGTTTGATTGGTCGGTGAGTTAAGGGAATAGACGGCCTCAAGCACACTTGTACAGATGGAGCGGTGGCCTGTGAAGCTTTGTGTTATTGTTTGAAAGCTGGGTGCATTTTTCAGGACACTGCAGCTTTCTTTTTGTTCTGCAGATTTGAACAAACACCCAGTGCTTTCCTCAAGTTTTTTTTTGTTTTTGCCAGCCAGGCCAAATGCAGATTGATAATTAGGTTTTGTAACGCTCCCTAATCACTTGCAAATTCTCGATGAATCACCACTTTCCCCACAAACTTGTCTGTCTGTCCGGTGAGCACAAATCTGTGTCACAAGCTAAATTGGATGGCGTTGAGTCATTGTTTAACAATCACACTAAAAGGAAAGTAAGGTGGTTGCCATGGAAACAGTGAGCAACTGTCACCCTTGTCCCCTTGTTAAGCTTCTGTTGGCCATATTAGACAAGAGGTATATTGTTCTTTTTCAACGGGTTTAGCGCATGATGATGATTATCACTTTAAATCAGGAAATAGAGCCTGACGGGGGGACCCGAGATATTTTAGGCACGAGGGAGAAGAAACTTGGTTTGTTGTATTAAAAATATGTGAAATCATCATTTTATTCCTTTTGAGGGCTCCATTCACTGACACCATGGCGACTGATGGTCTTTCTGGGATTCTCTTGTATCTCAAGAGCCTGTTTGAAGTGTAGGAGAGGGCTGAAAAGGCAAAATTGGAAACTGAAATGAGCTTTCTCCCTCCTCTGATGTTGCTGAACTTCTAGTTTTGATGGCGAACACCTCTCTGCTGTCGGGAGAGGGTGAGAGGTTAAGTGAGGAAATGGGTGGGGGTTTAGGAAGTGTCGAGTAAAGATGGCACGTTGAGTGAATAATCATGTTTGTAGAGGTCAGGAGCCAATGTAAAGGCACAAATGGACATGGAGAGACGAAGAATAAAGTGAAGCTGGTTGTGAGGAGACGGGGGTGGTGGTGCATTCAGGGCAACCAGGTGATGAAGGTTGAGAGGAGGTGGGCCGCCTGTAGTGTAACTGGCTCTCGGCCGACTGCACCTGAATGGACAGCTTTGTATGACCAGCACAGACCCGCCTCTGTGTAGCTACACACACACACACACACACACACACACACACACACACACACACACACACACACACACAGCAGTGTTTCTCCAAGGTGTGAGGGTCATCTGTGGGGGTGGAAATAATAAATATGTTTCTTACATTATATTAACAGTAACTGCAGAAAATATGTTGGTTAATTATTACAGCCCCAAATACATTTATGGCTGATCCACCAAAAATAGAAACCTTATTTTAAGTGACTTGACACTAAATCACTTTTTATGTTTTCGTGCTGACGACAGCCGTGACTGGTGGCATTATGTTTTCGGGTTGTGGATTGCAGGACTGTCTCATGATATCTCAAGAACGGCTAGACTGAATTTCTTCAGATTTGGCACAAACGTCCACTTTGACTCATGGATGAACTGATTTCTTTATTTTTATTTTTGATTTTGGTGGTCAAAGGTCCCTGTGACCTCACAAAACATGTTTTTGACCCTAACTAAAGAATTCATACACTAATGTTGATAACATTTCACACAAATGTCTGATAGGATAAAATGATGAAATGATGACATTTTATATCCAAAAGGTCGAAAGTCAACTTAAACTGTGACATCATAATGTTCTGAAAAAGCACTTTTCTGACCATTATTCAACGTTGTATCTCAGGAATAGGTCGGATGCTGAATTAGTGACACTAATCTTGGGTGTCCATCTTAAAACTGAGCTGATATAGATTTTCTGTGCTGCCAGGTAGAAAATGTGTGTGAAGCCTCCACCTTTTGCCGGAAAATACACTTAATAATCTAAAAGCCTTGAGAGACATGTAAACTGCAGCTTGACTGGTCAGTGGAGACATAAAACTGTGAGGCGTAACTTCAAGTTTGAGTTAGTAAACAATCACTTAATTACACTATTTGTTATCTGTTCCCATTGTATAATGTCCTTTATGTCTGAAATCTAATTTGTTACTGGATAAACAAAATATTTTTGGCTTCCATACACAAACATCCAAGAATATGCAGTTTACTGTCACGGAAGACCAGGAAAAGAAGCAAATCCTCATATTTGAGAAGTTTTAATCAGATAATGTTTGCCATTTTTGCATGAACACAATTTATTATCAAAACAGACTTGTTGCAGGTCTAAAATTGAAGTGCAAAGTGAATTTCTGTACTGTAGATTATTAACTACAAGTCATTAGTTTATCAGCTAAGGTGCTGTAGTTTCACCAGCTGCAGGTGGGGTGTCATCAGTTCAGGCACTTAAGAGAAGCATTGGACCGTGAGGTGCAATTCAGTTAACTTACTGGTGAAGCTTGCAGCAATGATGCTGAGCTACGCATTTCTGGCTCCACTTAGCTTACCGTTCACCGCATCGTTTTGCAATCATAACCCCCATCATAGATAAACACATGACTGAGGCAATGAGCAGGCAAAATGATAGACCTAAATATATCTTGTATGTGCTTTGTGATGCAGATTTATCGGACATTGTTCATTTGTGCTTGCTGGATGACTGGGGCGATTTCTCCTGTTTGAGTCAGCACAACATGCATCTAATTGGCTCTTTAAGGACTGTTTCTGAAATATTTTAAACACTATGTAATCATTTACATGTCAGGGGTTCTGTTTTTTAGAAAGTACAGTGATGTGAACAGTTAATAAGACCATAACTCGATTAAAAACACTTGAGTTTATCAAGTAGCTGCATGAATCTTACACTCAGTTAATCTTGTTCAGATAAAATTCAGGAGGGGGCGATTTTATGCTATATATTGTGAGACGCTGTTTACACTACGATTGCTATCCCATGGATATCTTTGGTTTCATTAGGACCTTGTGGATAATGCTGCAAATAAATGAATCAGTCTGATTGATGGCAGCATTTGGGGTTTTATATGATTGTTGCACCAGGGTGCTGTAAAGACTGCACTCGGATTTGTCAGGTATTTAAATTGCTCGATTAGTCAAAAACAAATATTCCTGTCTGTTTATTTTATCTACATCGATCAGCCTAAACATTAAAGCTACTGGAGGTGAAGGGAACAACATTGATCATCTTGTTACAATGCAATGTTCTTCGGGGGAAACCTTGGGTTCTTGCATTCTTGTGGATGCCAAGCACACCGCGTCATGGCACAGCACTCCCTGATGGCAGCGGCCCCTCTAGCAGAATAATGAACCATGCCACACTGCAAAAACTGCCAGGAATGACCTGAGGAAGGTGACAGGAAGCTGAAGACATCGACCTGGCTTTAAAATTCCCCAGATCCCAATCTGATTGAGCTTTTATGGGCTGTGCCCCAGGTACCCCCGATCCATGGTAGGTCCTCCATGGATCCTTGGCTCTGACCTTTCGAGGCATGGACACAGAACCTCTTGTGGTGTCTGATACCGGGGCAGTGGATTTCTGCAGTCCTGTGGGTTGTGAGGTGGGAGCATGTCCCACAGATGGTCACATTGGGATCTGGGGAATTAGGAGGCCAGGTCAACGCCTTGAGCTCTGTCTCACATTCCTCAGGTTATTCCTGAGCAGTTTTTCGGTTACTCTGGGGTGAATCGTAGATAATTGATTGGCAGATTTCCAGCCACGAAATGTATTTTAATCCGAACATCCAGATTTCTGCTCCACTCCAGACTCCTCTGGCTGCATAACACGAGAAAGCTGTTAAAGGCAACACTGATGAGATTTTTGAGACTGGGAAAAGTCATCCCTCAGGTACTGAACAGCTCTGCTAATTGGAAAGATAGAGTAAAAAGGTGATGGCTAAAAATGGCTTCCTGTGCTGTCACCAAATGGATTACACACTGTACTGTACACACTGCAACCCCACCCCCACCATGCTATAACAGACAATCAGTCCAGGAAAGAATGCTGGTCGAAAACATCCGACTGTGCGCTTTGAATGCAACAATAAGAGTTATTTTTAATACCTGAAGCTATTCCACAAATTCTGCACAGCTATTGATCTTTGATTCACCAGAGTCTCACAGCTGTTTAACGTCATGGTGGGCGACATAAATGGACTCAGAGCTGGACCCAAAGCTTCAGTAAAAACATTTTCAAAGAACTCAGAAGAGAAAAGGAGCCATCCTAATAAGTGACAGCTTTGTTATCCAATCACAGATCCCTACTTCCTGGACGGTATGATAAGATTTGGTACTGACTCCGCCTCTGCTTCGCTCCGCAGCTGTGAACATGTTGTGCTCATCATCACAGCATGCTCACTGTTTTTTAGGAGAGTTATTTTCCTTTTGTCATGCACATGCGTACTTGTAAAAAGCCAATTATAAATGTGGCTAAAGGGGAATTCCACTGATTTTACACATCAGAGTGTGTTTGCGGGTCCTGGGGAGCACTGCTTCATAGGTGTGAGTCCAGACGGAGCTGCCTGAAGTCTGGTAAATTGCTGCAAGGGATGTCGCTTGAGTCAGCGTCGGTTTGGCTTGACGATTAAAAGTTTGAAAAATAAATCTGGAGGTGTAGAGTCAGACAGAAGCAAGCTTAAGCAGCTCGAGGCTATATTAGCCTGCTCCATTGATTCTTATCATCTGTCCATTGTGAATTGGACATGTTATAGGAGTGCAGTGCTGAATTTGGATTAGTACTCTGTTCTCTCACCCTATACCCTGATTATGAAAACCCATTTCTCTGTGTATATTTGAGTTTAAGCTGAAGTGAGGGACTTGTACACATTAATAGATGTCTATTACATTTAAGCTCTTCTTAGTCAAGTTCGCAATGCTGATGAAGCATTGAATGGCAGAGTTTCTTGATACTGGTACTTATGCTTTGGATAAAAAAGAAACTTGGCGTTCACAGGATGGACGAAAGGCAAAAAAAAAGAAAGTAACTGACTTGAAAAGAGCCCTCCTGGGGGCAGGGGGGGTCACGGTGAGCTCTCTTGCAGGCATAGCCCATGTCCTAAGCATGCTTTGACAGTGTTTGTGTAATTACTCTCACTGTCAAAGGAGGGAGACAAAAGTTCACCACTGCAGGTTTAAGAAATCCGAAATAGAAAGCTGACTGTAGGGTTACAAAAATGCATCTAAGAACATCACGTGAGACCAAATAGTTGCAGCTGAATCCAGTGTCAATGTCTGATCACACCAGAGTAGACAACAAGTCTCTGTAATTTGTTTTATAAACTAATCTAAAAGGGGAAAACTTGAAAAAGGAAGGTTTTGGATGAAAGGTTGTTGCTTCCTTCAGCTTTTCTAATCCATTTCATTCGGCCACAGTTCAAAGAAACACAACCTAGATGCAGTGTAAGTTTGTGTATGATGTGTCTGACTCATGTAAAGTTTATTTCAAGAAATCAAAGCTGTTATATAACATCTAGTGGCAGCCGTAGAAAACTACATTAGCATACTGTGTGGCTTCCTCTACATCCCCTAATGTTTGTCCTTTGTTTAATTCAGGAAATGCTACTTTAGGATTTTACTAACTTGAGAGTAAACAGAGCCGGATGTGGCTGTTTAGAAAGCCTGAAATCTGATTTGCACCTTTAAGCGCGTAGAGAAACCTTAAACATTGTTAATTAGCCTGAGGTTGTTATGGAGAGCTTATTTATGCTTCTTGGAGAAACATTTACTGAAACTAATGCTGCATTCAAGTGGTGTCTGAAAATACTGTACATTTGTGGTGAGCTCAATATGGTTTTACCCACAAATATTTGCCCAAAGAAATGCAAAGGATTGACTTTACTAACTTCAAAGCTGAAAATAAATCATCTACCTGAGGGATGCTTTGTAGAGATTTAACAAAACATTAGGCTGCCTTCGAGTTATATCAGAAATATTGTAATTTAAAGGTAGGAGCAAAGAAACGACCCAACAGGATGGCAAACAGAACATGTAAAAAGTGAATGTTGTCATTTTTAGAATTAAAAGTACATCTGCGGTGTGCGTGTGTGGGGCCCTGTCTTTAAAATGTGTGTGTGCTTGTGGTGGGTTTACAGGTTCATACATGAACACTGTTCGTATTTGATGTCTCCTCTTTTCTGTTTGTTGACAGTAGAGGCAAAGATGTGTGTGTGAGGCATCCATGTTTTCACACACATCGATGTAAACTATAACTGCAACTTGACTTTTTTCGTGGAGGCATTGAAGTTCAAGGCGGTCAGCTTTAATCTCTGCTGTCTTAACACTTTTACAGTGTTTGCTCCTCTTTTTCTCTGCTGCTAATCACAGGCATGTCTGAACTAACACCTTGACTCGCCCATGGACACAAGACAATCAGCCTGTGAAGGTCAAGGGCTTTTGGGAAATGTTGTTTTTTAAAGGCTGCTAAAAGATAGAAATATGACATGAACTGTGAGATTGTTTTTTGAAAAAACTAGTGTCCTTACTCAGACAAAAGAAGTGATCCTTGTGACGTACTGTTGCGTGACAGGCTCTGTTTAAGGCTTTATTTTTAGTTCCTGAAGTAGTGACAAATGTCAGTGGGATTTTGAATGAGGTGTCTTTTCATCTGGAACAGAAGTCTTTATCCAGGACAATTACATCTGCCAGTACTTGTGGAAAGTTCGAGCTAAAGCACTGATATAATGATCATGGTGTCAAATGTTGGGTTTCTGTAATTGCTGCCATGGTAATTATAAACTGAATGTTGAGATGTGTCACGAAATTAAAGCATCCACAGTGATTTGTGCACCTGCTCTCTTTGTCTCCTTTTTTAACGAAGACATTGTTGTGAAATGAGCAATCAGTCCGTCATCTCTGCAGTCTGGGAGACCAAAAAAAAAAAGATTTACTGCCAAATGTTGGTTTGGCTGAGCCTCACAGATTTGACGCTTGATATTTTGTTGCTGTGTGTTTGTCAGAACATTGTGTAATCTATAATATAACCTTTCTTTAAATGAAGCAGTTACTGTCAGAGTGCGTTTGACTGAAAGTCTCTTTCACATCTTCCAAAAAAATACACGATCGTGGTGCATACTATGAGTCTGCTTTGTGTAATTGCCCCTTCAAAGCCATTTGAAAGGCACTATTGTACATCGCTAATGAACTTACTAAAATTGAATTCAATTTGCACAGCCTATGCTTCCTGCTCAAGTTGAGTGAGTTCATGCTTAATTTTCTGCATCTAGTGTGAAGAACAAAAACTAAAAGATAGACTGAGACCTTTCGTGTCCCATCTTTTATTTCTTAGACCCTGTAAGTGCCAGTCAAATGAATCCAGACATGAATTACACCTATTTTAGTGTACAAAACTAGTGAGTGTAACTGGGTGTCTGTACAGAATTATATTATGTTATATAAGTGCACAATAAACTAACTTCTTCTCTCTTACTCCTTCCTTCCAGTGATCCTCTTCTGCATGGCGGCGCTCATCTTCCCCATAGGCTTCTATATCAACGAGGTGGGAGGCCAGCCGTACAAGCTGCCCAACAACACAGTGGTCGGCTCCTCGTACGTGCTCTTTGTCCTCTCCATCTTCTTCACCATAGTGGGACTTTTGTTTGCAGGCAAAGTTTGCCTCCCAGGCTGAGGACTCGACCGTGCCCGCCTCTGGACTGACATAAGAGGCTCTGAAAATTTCATGGGATTTACAAAAACACACAATGACTGAAAATCAAAAACAACAAACTCTGGCCCGAAGCCTGAAACAGGGGAGTCTTTGATTATGTGTCAAGGGACCGCAGCACCACGGAGTACGTAACGACTAAAAAATGAAAACGAACAAAACACTAAGAGGAGGGACACGGGGCACAAGCGGGGGTGAGAGGGAGAGAGGGCAGCCGAGGCTGTCGCAGCACCCTGCCACTGTTGATTTAAAATACGGCCGTCTCTGTTGTTGTTCCTTTGTAAAAGGGTGCTTAATGTGCTGCTGTCATGGCAACTGCGGCCACAATGCTGGCGCACATTTCTTGAGGACCACTGCAGCCACTCCTCGACTTGACCCCCGGCCGCCCGCTGCACCGCCCTCGGCACACATCTGCGCCGTCACGACTGCTCCTGTTGCTATTTTTGGCTTCTCTTAGCTATTTCAGTTGTGTGTTTTTCTGTTGTTGTACATTTTGTGTTCTTTTTTTTTGTTGTTATTTTCTCCTCCCACCCCCACCACGCCTCCCCACCCACCGCCGCCTTTCCACTGAAGTAGCTTGAGTGTAATTGAGGTTCACTGAACTGAATCCTTGACGGGAACTGGGTGGTTTTCTGCCAGCTTGGCTTTAGAGCAGGGTTTATTCTCGCCTGTCACTTCACGGGGCCCCAGGTGTGTGGCTGGGGAGAGCAGCTGTGAGCACAGCTGTCTGGGCCAGCTCACGGGCTGCTGTGGACGAGAGGAAGGTGCAGGTGTGCTGCCTCTAACCAGCTGCAGCTCAGGGGCAGGTAGCAGTGAGGGGCGACTTCCCTGGGCAGCAGAACAGGAGGTCAAGTACCATAAAGGAGAATGCCACTCAATGTAAGAAGTTGCATTATGTTATTTATATGGACAGCAACACAGTATTAGTGAGCTACTTTGCTAAGCTAAACCCATGACACTGATGCACATCTTTTGCCAATAACTAGAAGACTGTGAATTTAGAGAATAATCATCTGAACATAAACACACCTCCTGTATTTGTAGTAATAGCTAGGTTAAGTACAGCCACAAACATAGTGGCCTTTTCAAAGTATTTTTCAAAGGTGTTACATCACTGTGGTGTTATATTTTCAAGGAGTTGTGATGAACTCATATATCTGTAATTATAGCAGACAGTACTGACTTTTTATAAATAGAAGTTGAGGTCACATTAAGGTGTAAAAAATAACATATGTGAATGCTGAAAATTGGTGGTATTCTCCTTTAATGTCAGATAGGAAGGAAGTGAGCCAGGAGCAATTTTTGTTTTGTACAACAGTGGAGGCACAGGGACTGCAGGTCATGTCCATGCTTGGGGCTGCGCCTCAGTGTGTTGCTCTCGAGTGAATGTGAAACACACACACACACACACACACACACACACACACACACTTACAGTCACCGCTGTCTACTCAGTGTAAATCCACATACTGGGGCTTTCCATTGTTGAAAATAGTGAAAATGTGCCTATTAGACGTTCATAGAGCCAACGGTAATGTCTTCAAATTGCTTATTTTGTCACAAGACCAGCTTTTAACTTGGAGCACCCAGACACAGCGAGGTGCAGATCAGCGTGACCCTTAAAACCATGCTTTGCTCGGCTCACCAAAACTTTTCAGCTACCTTGCCTCCATGAAGGTTGCGTCAGAGGTTATTTTTGGTTTGGGCACAATCATGCTCTCATCTCGAGATGAAATTAAAAAATGCTGTTTTTATCCTTTTAGATATTGTCGCTGGACATTTTGTGCAACTATCTATAAAACTCAATTTCTTCATCTTCTTAAGTCAAAATCCAATCATGTTTTCTTCCTGTAAAACAGAATGTGACGTGTGCCTAAGTTAGCTTGTACCAACCGATTTAAACCAATATCATCCTCCCATCAATCAGTCAGCAACTTTTAGTCGCACAGAGCTGGTTAGCTAGTGAGCAACAGCATGCTACGGGCTGTTACGTGGTTACGGGTTGGGTGCTGGAATTTATTCATTTGATGACAGGGATATCTGCGACAGCTCAAGATTGTGCGCGAGGCATTTTGCAGTGGACTGCTTCAGCAACTAACAGAACAAACGACGCTCTTCAGCATCTGTCTCACTGACAGATGCTACCACCCCGTCTGTGTACAGCGTCGGAACACACCACTTTTCAATGATCATTTTCAAAACATTCTAGCTGAGGTCTAATTTGGTCATTCATCATCTAATTAAGTCATTGATCCATCTCTTCTTCGCCCCCCTCTGGTAAAGGAGGTGTGTGCACTCCACTGCAGTTCCAGTAAACTCTGTGACACCGTTTCCTAACAGCAAACAGGCGTCCCAACTACTGCTGCACATCGTGTAACATCAAAATTTCTCTGTCCAGATTGAATCCGTTAAATATGGAACTCTGTTACATCATGTAAACAAACTACTTACCTTTCAGCTGTGCGCAGATGCAACCACTGAAAAGATGGGTGAGTACGTACTTATTTATTCATATTCACAACACGACTGTCACGGGTTAGATGTCATTGTCGTAGCTAACATGCTATATCATGCCACCATATCCACTTTATAAAATAAGATAGCTTAATAGCAAGCTCTTCTGAACATCCAACACAATACTAGTTTTTTTGTCGGAAAATAAGGAGGTATCATATTGATAACTCCTCATTTCAACCTTGTGAATCAGCTCTTCCTCGTCCATTGCGGCGCTTTCTACAAGAGGGACAGGAATGAAATAGAAGCAGGGTGCTGTCAAATGTTTAGGTCAAAATGGTGCACTGCAGCGAGGGCGGGATATTCCAATAAAAAACAATGCAATCAAGTGTGTGGCATCCAGTTAGGACACGTCCACCCACATTTTAGCAGTCCAATGAAATACAAAGCATTCAATTTAAATCCCTCTTGTAACTGTACACTGATCAAATATTCTGTTTCACTGAGAAATACATCACAGTACAGAACATAGAGACGCTCTAACTTCTGTTTCACTGAGACTTTCAGTTTTAGAACTACAGATCCCATAATGTGGAGACCTGAAGGGATGTAAACAGGAAGAAGGAGGCAGTGAGTTATGCTGTGTGTGCTGAACGCCTATATTTGAAATCGGCACCATTAATAGTATGCCAAATTAGATATTCTTTTTTGCAGTGTCCCTGTAGATATACAGACAACTATCACTGGATTACTTTGATACAGAAGAAAACTGAAAACATGATTATTCTCAGGCAAATTCTGGAGCTGAAAAGAGAGTCGCTGGAGTTTTCTGATGATTTCGAAGCCGATTCATGGCTGTTTATTCACAGTGGTCATCTATGATGATTATTAAAAGCCTCCGGTCTATACAAAGCACCAAATTCTGTATTTGTTCACCTTATTTTTCAAACTTGTTATTCAAAGTAATGAGTCAGACCTTCCATCTCGGAAATGAGTTGGGTTTATTTTACAGGGACCTTAACACAGCCTGCCCTGAACTAAATTATATCCCACAGATTTACAATCCATTATCAAAATTGTTGCAGATTGATTTTATTTTGATCGCTCCTCCACATGTATGAAAAAATAACCCACATATAAGCTTTTACTTTACATGTTTATATATATTTATATGACCTACTGACACTCAGATCTTCTCTGCAAAGTGTGTGTGCGTGTGTGTGTTGAATCAATCACAGAGCTCAGTCGCAAAGTCTTAGAGTTTTTTTTTTTTTTTGTATTTCTGTTTCCTGCTCAGCTTTTCTCCCTCTCGGTCTGACGATGTATACTGCTAACTCTCCACTCTGCAGTGCCCTCCCTGTCCTGGTTGGTTCAGTATTGTGCCATGACCTGTTTTTGTTTAATAATGTACAGACACACAAAAGGCAGGATTTCTGTATTAGGAAGCACTGTGCATTCAACAGTATAGGTAACAGAAATAGAAGCACCACAAATGTATAAAAAAGAGAACTTCTTACCTCATTGTTTTTGTTTCTGCTATTATTTTCTAATGGTGGCAATGTGTGCCCTCTAATTTGTCTCTTGCCTTGATCGGATGTCTTCACATAAAGCC
Source organism: Epinephelus cyanopodus (assembly GCA_026686955.1). Taxonomy (NCBI): domain Eukaryota; kingdom Metazoa; phylum Chordata; class Actinopteri; order Perciformes; family Serranidae; genus Epinephelus; species Epinephelus cyanopodus. Next base: position 15,880,219 of record CM048929.1, read on the forward strand.
TATGATCATAGGAAATTATTTATCACTGAATAAAAAGAGGAAAAAAATGGGTGTGTGTGACTCTGACGCAGTCCTTATGATTAATTGTGCTTATTTGAGGGGATGTGAAGTGTGAATCCAATCAGCAGCTGCGATGATGGACAAAACAGCGCAGATAATTTAATCAGACGAACTCTCCGTATCCTATCAATCTTAAAACCAACATGCTACTTGTGCAGGATGTGACCCAAATGTCCTTCTTCTCCCACTTCATTAAATCTGAAAAAAAAAAAGAGACAAACCTACTTCAAGGGCAGCCACCCGGGATGCATCAGTGGAAAGGCTATCTGTGTTCCCAGGCTGCATCTGTTTAATGCTGTTAAGTGGCCTTGAAAGCTATTTTTAGAATAGTATTGTCAGGGCTAAGTGGTCTGATTAAGTCAGTTATTTTGAGGCTTTTAATTTGCACAGTAAACATTTTCCTTCACAATAACACCTTACTTTCTATGTTGATGATGTTTATCACCACCGTAATTTTGAGCATATCAGAGGTTTTACACTCAGGATAAAAGTGTTTCCAGGGGACATGCAGCAGTTGAACCCTTTATGTTGACCTTGCTGGAAATGATTTCATTCAATTGTTTTTTTCGGGAATTTAAATTTGTTGTTTATTTTAAGACTGACGGGTTTTTTAAGTAATAGCGTGACATTTTGGGGGAGAGCCTTTTTGCCTTTATGTTGGGAGTTAGATGAGAAGATTGATACCTCCTCACATGTTTGTTTGCTTAAATGCTTAAAGATTAGGCTACGCTAATATTACTAGAATCAGATTCCAGTGGTTGCCTGCAGAGCATCGATTTCATGTAATCCAAATAACTGATGAGTGATCCCAATAGCTCCTGAGCGTTCAAACGTCTAAAAGGCAAAATTTAATGACCCTTTTTCTGTTAGTAAACAGTATGATGTTTGTTGGTGGGCGGGGCTTAGCTGGAGGCAAAACAATTCCCCACAAACAATAGCCGGCGCTGGCTAGCATGTTCTGTTGGCTTGTTTTAGACAATGGAGGAAGATGGTACAAGTGGTGCATTCAGAAATATTCATTCAGAATAGTTCATAAAATTCAGAGCACTGTCGGAATCTATTGTGCGGTTATTCAGAGCACCACACCCTCGGAGTGGCAGAGCAGCGATTGACTTAATTGTTCGTGAATTCATACAGAAATATAACGCTCCATTTCTTCGAACAACAGGGTTCACATTTTAGTGTCAAGCATCACACTGAATTTACGAACGCACCATGTCAGGTCACTCACTCTCCGTGACCATGAGTGTTACTTTAATGAGTAAACACTGACCAATGGGAGCAGACTGGCCGACCCGTACGCTCTCACTCAGTGGATGGATGATGTCACAGGAAGCTTTGTGGTTGATTACTATCCCAATCCTACAAAGGAGGACGACACCTCGAGCAGTTTCCTCCAGTGCGATTTGCTATCGAAGCTAACGTTAGCTAATGCCCTAAAAATTAATGTTAGGGAGAAATCCAATATTCCTCTTAATACCTCCTGATGAGGTGGACGTGATAAGCCCTAATAAACATAACGTTATTCATCTCTACAACATTAAATACTTTTCCCTAACCTGATATGATTTTTGATGATTGACTCCATTCAGTCCTTTTTGTCTTATGCATTTAACCCTAGTTGCCTTTGTTTTTGTTGACAGGCAATGATAAAAATTTTCTTAAATTTGGCACAAACATCCACTTCAACTTAAGAATGACCTGATCAGAATTTGGCGGTTGAAGGTCAAAGATCAAGGTCACTGTGACCTTGCAAAACATGTTTTTGGCCATAACTCAAGAATTCTTACACGAATTATGACAAAATGTCACACAAATATTTAATAGGATATAATGATGAAGTGATGACATTTTATAGCCAAAAAGCCATATGTCACTGTGACATCGTAATGATCTGCAAAAACACTTTTCTGGCCGTTACTCAATGTCACAACTCAGGAACAGAAGAAGAGACATTCAGTCAGATACTGTATTAGTGACACAAGTAGCTTTATAGATCCTTCAGATTGAAGATGTGTGTCCAGCGCCCATGTTTTTACAGACATGGATGTAGACTGGAAGTGCAACTTGGCTGGTTTTCAGAGACATACAACCACAAGGCCTTTATTCTGGATTTGTTTTTAGGGTGATGACATCATTAAATATGAAGACAGACATTCAAAGCTTCATTTGAAAGCCTTAATAGAAGCTTTAATGGGAAAGAAAGTACATTAAGCACAGCCCTAGTTTAAAGGTAACAATTCCTGTCTACTAGCACATCAAAAGCTCACTAATTAGCAGTTATATCATCTCCAAATATTCAGCACAAGAACTGAGGTGTATAAACAACACATTGTGGTTTTATGTACTGCACTATTAGCACAGTTTTTGTGGAGTCTCCAGTGGTTACCTGACAAGTTCGCAGCCACAACAAAACAAGGTGAACTCAGTTACCTTTGGACAGAGCCAGACTAGCTGTTTCCCTCTGCTTCCAGTCTTTGTACTAAGCTAAGCTAACTGACTGCTGGTGGTGGCTTCATATTTACCATATAAACATGGAAGTGGTATTGATCTCATCTAACTCTTAGCAATTAGTGAGCAAATAAGCACTTTTCCCAAAATGCCAAACTTTTCCTTTGAGGCTCATGAAACCGCTCTAAGTTGTTTTTCTGCAGCATTAGCACTTAGGTTTATGGGTTCTCCTAATTAACATTTACACCCTCCGTTCCTTCTCTAACGGTGCACCACAACAGTTCAAACTCAGAGTTCTTCAAGAAAACACCGGGATCTGATGGCGAGCGTTCACTTCTCAGCACAAGTCTGCCATAAATAGGTCTTTATATTCATGTTTGTCACGCGTTCGGCCGGACGGGTCACTTTCATTTACTTGTCATTTTCTCACTGTCGCCGTGCAGCTGGAGATGAGACAGCTCGACTCCTCTCAGGACTGCACCTCCATTAGCCTCTTGGTGACCTGCGGCGCGGAGCTGAGCATGAGCAGTGTTTCCATTTAGGATTTTAGAAGGTCACAGTATTTCGGCTCAGCGGATCACATCAGTCCTAACAGCACTTTGCTGTCTGAAGACAGCTGCTGGACTTCAGCAGAACTACAGAGAAAAATGCACCAATTAATATTTGACCTCAGCTTTCATACAATGGCTTCTTACTCATGGCTTTTCTTTAATCATTTTTTTTTTTCTTCATATTGTGTGAAGTTTGACCTGTTCAGGCACCAGAATCTGGTTCACTGCCAAGTAGGCCTTCACATATAAGGAATTCAGTGGTATTTTGGTCACAGTAAACATAGTAAGAGAAAAGTAAATAGAATACCACAAGTGAGGAGTCTTTCATATAAAACAGAGATTTAGAAAAACAAAAAAAGTAACAACAACAGTGTTTAAAGGAGCCCCATACAATATTTATAGCATTAACATAGCAGCAGGCTATTTACTATGAGATAGTGCAGTAACAAGCAGAGAATAAAGTGGCCATCTGTGTGTGTGTTGCAATCTGAGCTCCCCTGTTCGTTGCTGTGGTAGCCAGTCCAGCGGCGCATAGTCCCTGTGAGTCCCGTGTATGTATCCCACTTATCGCCGCCGCTCTGCACTGCACTCATACGGTAATATCAGGATTGTGACATCACAAAAGTGCATCACCCACCATCTGGTTCCCCCCTAGTTAACAGCAGAAATGTGTGCACTGTCGTCATTGTTAGCACTGTTAGCTGCTAGCTGAGCTACGTCCATGTTGAGAGCTCCTTAAAAAATTAAAAGAGCTACACTGTTTTTCGACAGAGTTAAACCCACCAACCGTGTCACCGCGCAGAAGGAGGAGTGCATCAACTCATGGACCAGAGGCTTGTGCTCGTGAAAGTACGAGACGTAAACATCAAAGTCCTTTGCACACAGAGTCAGTGTTTTTAGGATTCGTTCTTTTAATCTGTCATCCAAAAAAAATCAATACGCCCAGAACCCTTGCACACTGATTCCGATGTGTTTTATTGTTCTATTCATTGTGACAATTCTTGATACGTGACAAAATTAAAAGACACCTTTCTTCTTTGGCCTTTGACTGAATGACTGGCTGTCATCACTCCCTCTCTGTCTTTCATTTGGCACCGCAGCTGCATGAAGGGGCGGAGCTGTCCTCCCCCTCTGTCCTCTGCACTCTGTGTGTGGTCCACATCCTCCTCCTCTTCATCACCACCCACCTGAATATTACTATCAGATGTGTTGAAAGTGAACTTTTCTAAAGGCTGACAGACAGATGCTAAAAACACAGAAAATCTAACCTGTTCCAAAAATTTTAATGACGGACCAAAGTTTTGAATTGACACAACAGGAAGTCATATTTATTTTTAGACATGCAATAATTTCGGTCCAAAAAAAGGTACTCAGTGTGCAAAAGCCTTAAGGCCATCCTCCTCAGCTGAGCTGTATAGTTAGCTCATTGGTGCTAGGTGAGCTAGCGGTAGATGCACACTTCCTTCTGCAGGGCGATACGGTTGGCAGGTGTAGTTCAGCAGAAAGAAATAGTTCCTACATGAAACTGCTCGTCTGTGGATTATCTTATAATTTCTGTAAAGAGACATTGCTGTTGGGTTTTTCAAATGTATCTTTTCAACACATTCTCTCTCCAACTTTGTCACATATCTACGTTTGGTCATGGACTTTCCACGTCCAGATATGACATAAAAAGGTACCCTGGGTGTGCTGGTTGTTTTGGGCCACCATGTCAATTTATGCCCGTTACATGCAGTGTCTTCTTTCAAAATAAATGTCCGTTTTCACAGGAAATTTACCATTTACATACAGTCACTTATTAAATAAATGTACTACATCAATACAGAACAAAAGCACATGGTTGGGTTTTGTTAAAAGAACAGGGTTTGGCTTTATAATCTTACAGGACGCAAACATTGCTCTGAATGAATCTGAAAAAAGATCACACATTCACAGCTCAAATTTAACCTTTTCACAAGGCATTAAGATCTCTCTGTTACTCTCTTCCTGTTTGACCAATTACAAAATGCCTCTCATCACTTGTTCATCAAAACAGAAAACACCACATAATCAGAAAGGCATTTTTATGTTGTATTAGTTCTACTATGCTCCTGCAGTGTTTTCTTGCTTTGCTTTTACCAGACTTACTCCATTTCATATGTCACCCTCTCTCACAGTGTGTGTGCGCAAATAGTATCACATTGCATATGTACTGCGGGGACGAGTCACTGTATAAAGAAGAGCTCACAGATGAGACTGCTAGACTTGATTTAGTCAGGCCCCCCTGATCGGCAGCAGATGCTAATAGTGAGTTATTGGAGGACAGATCAACACTGACGGATCCCAGAGCAGTCCTCTCAGTCCAGATGGAAGTGAACCATTTCTCTGGCCCCAAAATGCTTGTTACGGCTAACCAGTGGCTTTGCTGAGAAAGTAACACGTAGTCTGCTTTGTCGTTAAATATCAGGGGGGTAAAACATCCATGGTGTCTGTATTTTTATTATAGAGTGTTGCAGCATTATGTTATAATACAATATGTTGGATGGTAATAAACTGGACAAAGACATGCTTCACTACTCAGACCTCTGTTAGGTTTAATTAACAAAGTTCTCATTTTACAAGGCTTGTCCAACTGCAGTGCCTAATGATGAATTGTTGCAATACAACCTCTTATTAGCAGACTTTTCCTGTGAAAATGTTCCACTTTACTGCCGCGAACTCAATCTGTTTAATGAGACATCATCAAGCAATGATCCCTTTCTAATATTGAGGAAATGTCTGTCGTTTAACAAGAGCCTGCCATCTGCTGAACCGTTATGTCTTGATGTAGCGGAGGACTCTCTGCTCGAGTTTGTGTAATTTTGTTGTCACATTCACAGAGAGAATAACAGGGGTTCACAAAGACGCAGACGAGCTGCGGTGGATGACTGACTCAACAGACAAATACTGGTTTTGTGCATCATTTGGTATTTTCAGCCGAGGATCTTTTTCTCAGCACCGTTATTTGTCATTAAGCAGATTTGCCCAAATAAATCTTTTGATATGAGCTGCTGTGTCATCTGTTTGCTTTTTCACATCACACTGAGCAAAGACAAAACATCTAATGTAAAAACATCCATCTGCAGAATTCACTCCTGTTGGGTGTTGCACACACTGATAGGTACCTCAACATGACATAAGTTGTGTGGGTGGTAGGAGCGGTGAGAAGATTCTCAGCGGATATGTTGCCGCAGCACATATTCCTATATTTTATGAGTCCCATTTTGCAAATGTGTGTGTACAGTGCTCCTTCCCATGAACGCTGTGTTCATGGTTTACAGTGTGGTGTCCTTCTGCCCGCTAAGATAGATGATTGTGTCAGCACGCTGCCAAGCGCACTTAGATGGAAATATGGCCGCCATCTGTTCTCGAGAGAGGCTGCTCCAGCTTTCGGTGCTCCACCTGAGGACCTGGTGATGAAATCTATCTATCTATTTGAAAGGCACCCTGGGAAAAAAAAATATTTTACTATTTTCTAACTGATTTATTTAATACCTGAATAAATGCAATTTAAATGGAGAGGAGAAAAGAAGTTGCCGCTTTTATTGTGCTATTGTGATGATCTACAAGTGACATGATGTCCTATCTGTTTCCAGAAACAAACTGTGCATTCCAGTACCCATTTACCACACTATTTAGTATGCCAGAGGAAGATTTCATATGTCCCAGTACGTAGGATGTTCTAGTACATCCAGTCGGATTTTGTAGTGTGCAGGCAGCAAGCTTTTCTGGCTATTCTGACCCACAATCCTCTGTACAGCAGAAGATACGTCACATCGACTGAGCTGCAAACAGATGACAGCTTGTTGACAGCTGATAGAAGTCGTAATAAGGGATGACAGCGTGTTCAAGTGACTTGACCAATGGAACAGTAATAATAGGGATATTGATTGTTAAAGTGAACAATGGTTTCACAACAAAAAGACATAACTACTAAATAACAATGACAGAGAAATGCATGTGTCATTTTATTGTAGTGAATATATGTTAGAATCTACAGTTCATTCATCATATCCCAGCTGACACTGGGCGAGAGGCGGGGTACATGTCTTTGGACTGTGGGAGGAAGCTGGAGCACCTGGAGAAAACCCACACTGGCACGGGGAGAACATGCAAACTCCGCACAGAAGGGCTCCCGCACCCTGGGTTTGAACCAGGAACCCTTTTGCTGTGAAGCTACAATGCTATTTATTTACTGCCTTTCTATGCAGTATATAGTGCAGCGCAAATAACAGTCAGGAAGACTGATGTGAGATGTGCATTGTCTTTGGAAATATGCCACATCATATACTGTCTCTAAAAGTGTTGAATTTATCTTTTTACATTGGTCCAAAGTTAACAAATATTCCAATAAATCTTTAATTGCTAGAAAACTGAAGGCTGGTCCACAGGCCGTCTTAAAGTGATATTAATCACAATACTTGTAGAATCGCGACACATACAAATCGCAATACATATCGAATTGGCTCCAAAGTATTGTAATAGTATGGAGTTGGGATGTTAACATATCATCCCATTCCTACTTATGGCTAAAGATCCCCTCCAGACGTGTTTTACGACACAGTTTATAGGCCAGTGGTTCTCAAATGGTGGGTTGCCGTCCAAAAGTGTGTCGCGGGTCCATTCTGAATGGGCCGCAAGTGACACGCAAACATGACAAGTTTATAAAAAACACACTTTATTTTTAAGTACAGTGAATTTCCGGCACAGAGCTTCTATTTTTAAGTACCTTTTTCCAATGTGGACTTGACGGAGGCAGCAAACTAGCTCAAAAATATGGGCAAACGCAAGTATGACGCTGAATGACCTTGAACTAATGACTAAGGAGAAAGTTGGATCCTGTGGCTGGACCACTTGGGAACCACTTATACAGCCTATTATATAGCCTATTTAAATTGTGTCTGATGAATTTGTTTACAAAAAGTTAAATCAACTGGTTAAAAACTCCTGAAAATTACATATACTCCATTTCCCTCACTGAAAATTCACAATCTGTGAATCTAATATTTCACAAGTTAAACTGCTTGATGTCTCTGACTTCACTGAAAAGTCCATATGCATCCGTGTGATGGAGATTTAAAGTTTCCACATTCACACATCAAACTTTCCTGTCGTAAGCAGACTGATGTAAAAGCATCTTCCTAGTGCACACACATCAGTCTGCACAGTGAAGCTCAAACATTACAATAAAGTAACAACAAGCAAAATACAGTTTTGAACAGACGGGGAACTGAAATATGTTTTCAATTATATTCAGTGGTGAATCTTTATTATCAAACTATAAAACATCTCATTGATTCAGAGCTTTCTCTCCATGTAGATGCTGTTATTAAGATAATAAATCATAAACATTCTTTATAGGGTTTGCTGTTAATGTAGGGTAAACGTTATTCGGATCATGCTGACAATGTTAACGGTGCCATTACCAAGTCCTGTCTTCCACACCCCTCACTGTGATATGTCTGTATTAATATTAATATTACTGTAACATTTTCATTGTCATAAGCATATATTTTAATTACCAGGCTTATTGGATGCAGCTTTTACAGCCACACGTACTTTATATCTGCTGTGAGAAGGTCTCTGTAAGCAGGAAAAGTGCAATATACACACACTGCATTCAGAGTGGAGTGCTGGTCCGAGGCCTCGGAGATGCTTTGTTGGTTCTAACTTTAGCTGCCGTCAGTATTGATCGGTCAGTAGGTGGGAGATAGAGGCTCAGCAGAGGATGCTCTGATGCTTCCTCCCAGACGGATGTCTGTCTGATGCTCGTCAGCATCCGTCACACAGCAGACCAGCTGCTGAGGCGAGAAAAACAGAAACAAGACCGGAAAATGATGTTGGTGGGGATAATCACAATATTATAAGAAAAATGAAAGCAATCTTTTCAATAACACCGTGAGCAGAGCCATCAGTGTTTTAGAAAACCTGACATCTAAATATGTGTATGTGTGCAGTGCGGTGGCCCTGAGAGCTCAATGCACTGCACATTAAGAAAACAAATTCAAGCAAACGAAGAAACATCTTCACCAATTTGATGATACAAACGCCGCATTTAGAAAAGATGCTCTAAATAGAGAAATGTGCTGCTAGAAGCTCACGGAAACTGTTTCCAGGGGACACCAAAACAAAACTAACAAAAGTAGTGGATCATCCGCAAGCTGTCGGAGTAAGCATGGAGCCCAGACTGTAACTAACTGTGCTCACTGAAGAAATATTATCATATATTTGGACAAATGAAAGAGTGATTCCAGAGAGAAGCAGACAGAGGGGTCTACAGTCTGTGTTTGAAGGATATATCCAGGATGTCAAACTGACTCAGCAGCAACAACAGGTTAAAAAGACAAAGATAGTTAGAAGCTAAAGCCGAACTATAGGCTACAGATCACAGTGTAAAAGTGAACCACCACATCACTGACAATGAATATAAAGGGAAACTTTGCTGATGTTGAACCAGCTGTGTGGCATCACAGTGTGTGCAGATGAACAGTGCTATCTTCAGTAGCTAGCTAACCCTGCACTTTTCAGGGTTTGATTTTGGTTTTGGAACAAGGAAGAAACGTCTGTCTTTTTCCAACCTCTCCATATCATTAATACTCAAAACATTTAGCTCCAAATCTAAAAAAACAGCCTGAAAATGAAGGAAATCTGAAACGACTGCATTAGAGTCAATGGAGCACAGCTGCGTTGTTGTGAGACTCTGGTCTGTGCCTATATCATGATTGGCCAGTCTGCGTCTGGGGGCGGGACTTAGCAAAGGGTAAATAGCGGCCATGATTAAAAAAAGAGATTCTGCAATGCTGAGTAAGGATCTCACAGAAACTCATGCGAAATGTGACTTTAAAAAACCAACAAACATGGAGGCAGCCTGTTAACTGCGAGTTAACTGTTGGTGAAGTCGTGGCTGAGAGGAGGGAATTAGCATTGATACATTTTGTCAGGCAGGCTGGAGGTGAGTTGAAACTAAAGTTTAATTGCTAATCTCAAACATGTCGGTGACACTTCCCAGACAGCTTGCTGGCTACTGCCAGTTTCTGCTCAATATTCCATCACTGTTCCTTTTACACAGCAGGATTTCAAGTTGTAAAGATCAAACATGTTTAATATTTAGAAACTGAGGAGACTCAAATCCAGTCAGTGACGTTAAGATTATGTCTGTACACCTCTCACACTGCAGGATTGTTTGGGTAGATAATCTGTTCAGAGTTTAGTTTAGTTTAATTTAGATGATCTTAGTTTAGTTTAGCTTAGCTTTGTTAAGCATAGCTAAGCTTAGCTTCACTTATCTTCACTTAGTTTAGGTTAGTTTAGCTTGGCTGAGTTTAATTAGTTTAGTTTAGTTTAGTTTAGTTTAGCCTCCTTTTGCATAGTTTTGCTTAGCTTAGCTAAGTTTATTTTAGTATAGTTCAGCGAGCGTAGCGTAGCTTAGTTTAGCTTAGCTTCTTTTATCGTAGTTTATCTTAGTTTAGTTAAGCTTAATTTAGTTTATCTTAGCTTAATTTTGTTAATTTAGTTTAGTTTAGCTTAGCTTAGCTTAGTGTAGCTTAGTTTAGTTTAGCATAGTTTCACTTAGCGCAGTTTAGTTTCATTTAGCTTAGTTTAGCATAGTTTAGTTTAGTTTAGCATATTTTAATTTAGCTTAGCTCAGTTTAGTTTAGCTTAGTTAGCTTATCTTTGCAGTTTAGCTTAGTTTTGTTAATTTAGTTTAGTTTAGCGTATTTTAGCTTAGCTTAGCGCAGTTTAACTTAGCTTAGTTTAGTTTAGTTTAGTTTGGTTTAGCTTAATTTTGCTTCGCTTCGCTTTGTTTAGTTTATTTGCACGTACATGTATAGAAAATACAGGAAAAGGAAACTAAAAGTTAAAACATTATGCAGGAGAGGTTAGAAGCCAAAAATAGCATATGAAGAGATGAAAATGAAGATTGCACAACTGAATAGTTCCAGACTAAGAAATAATACAAATTTGTTACAGATGTATAATTTACTAAAAGGTCCTTTTCAGATGTTTTTTGAAGTACGATAATGTAGATAATGATTGATATGGAAGACGGTTGTTCCAAAGAGATGGTCCTCTGTATTTCAGTAAATGTTGATCAAGAGAAGTCTGACAATATGGTAGATAAAAATCTTCAGAGTTTCTTGAGGAATATGAGTGAATGTCTAAGGAAGACTTTAAAAAGTTGTGGATGATAATTTACAGCTAATCCCACTGCCCCCAAGTGGCCAAAAAATCTACTACTGCTGCTTTAATTTCAAATTCTCAGTCATGCTCTGCAGCTTCACTGTTGAATCTGCTCTGCTGTGTTTGTGTGTGTCTCCCTCTCTGTGTTGCTGTCATGTTCGGGATGGTAACAGGCGAACAGCTGGAATTCCTCCTCTGTCACCGTGTATTTCAGACACTAACAGGAGTCTGCGCGGATAAACACAAACACATGTTAGTTACCGCCACACAATCAGCGCTGGAATGCAAAGGACATCTGCTGTCACTTAGGTGTACCCGAGTGTACGAACAGATGCTGCTGAATGCGCTCATGCACACACACAAACACACGTATGTCTGCTGTCATATGACGCTTACACAGCTGCCACAGTTCTTACAGAGTGCACCTGTGACTGGTGTGTTCGACACCGTGAAATGTAAATATTATATACCGGCAGTAGAACTGAAATGGGTGTCATTTTCTGTGTGAGAGAAGTGAGTTATTCGTACATCGAGGTGATTAAGAAGTGTGATATCAAAGGTCAAAGGTCAAAAAGTCAGCCTGTCCACACACCTCACTAGTTGATAAAAAGGCTTCTCAGTGTAACAAATCAGAGTTTGTCTTCCTCCATCATCAGCATACTGAAACTGCCAAGCTGCTTTGTGGATTCCTGGGTTTGTGTCCGCGCCAGAGAAAACATGAAAATGAATCACAAGCAACACCTCATGATGTTATATCATATTTTGATTAATGATAGCTTCAACACAGCCAGAAAAAACAACAACAATATAATACTGGACATGAGTCAGATTTTATATTTCACTTTAATTTAATACAGTATATGTCAGAGCTTGTTTAATCTATAATGTGACTCCAGCTGTCAGATAAATGTAGACTTACCACATACGGTGCCCTAGGCAGGTTTTCTCCTACTCCGATGGTCTCCACACACACACACTCCCTTTTGTTCTGGTTTTATGTTTTATTTTGGCAACTCCATTTTTATGTTGGTGTGACCACGGGCGGATTATGAGACAATGGGCCCCTGGGTACAGATATACAAAAGGTCCCACCACTCCTAATACGTTGGAGCAAGATAAACAGTGATGGTGATTTAGCCTCTTTGTGGCTGTTAACTGTCTCTTTGTGGCTGTTTTGTGTCTCTTTGAGGTAATATAGTGTAGTTTTGGAGCTGCTTTGCGTCTCTTGAAGGTGATTCAGTGTTTCTGTGGTAATTTAGTGTCACTTTGTGGCTGTTTTGTTTCTTTCAGGTAACTTAGTGTCTCGTTGTGGTTGTTTTGTGTTTTTTAAAGTTAATTAGGGTCTCTTTGTGACCATTTTGTGTCTCTTTGTGACTGTTTTGTGTCTCTGAGGTAATTAGTGTCTCTTTATGGCTGTTTTGTGTTTGTTGAAGGTAATTTAATGTCTCTTTGAAGTGATTTAGTGTATTTGTGTAGCTGTTTTGTGTCTCTTTAAGGTTATTTAGTGTCTCTTTGTGGCTGTTTTCATCTCTGAGATAAATTAGTGTCATTTGTGGTTGTTTTGCCCCTTTTTGTAATTATTTTGAATCTTTTTGCAGTTCCTTTGCATCTTCGTACAGTTATTTTGTATCCTTTGTAGTCATTTTAAGTCTCTTCCTGGTCAGTCCATGTGCATTTAAATGACATTTTGCAGTGAAGGCTAAAGGGTCCCTGACATTTAGGGCCCCTGGATCTGTGCCTGGAAGGCCTATTTTTCACTTTGGCATAAAAACATGCTGAAATAGGGTCGAGGTTGAAAAATACCCTAGTCACCCTTTAACTGCAGTACTTGAGTAAATGTAATTTGTTAATTTCCACCACTGCTCAGTGTCGTTTGCTTAATGACCATCCTCATTTATATAGAGCAAACTCTATGTGCTGAGGAAGACTGTGAGATGTGGTTGAAAGCTGTGGACAAAGCTGATAAAAAACTTTGGATTAAGAATCAAACTACAGTTTATAATGTTAAGAATTCACTTTCATGCTTCATGTGATCTTTATGTCATGAAATGTTATCGGCTTAATGAACATGTGTATGAAATTTAAGAAAAACACTTAAAATTGTGCTGATTGTTGGGTGACATTGCTGACTCAGTGAGTAAAATATACACCTGTTAGTCAAGACTAGAATCCAACAGCATGTCAGTGCTCTCTAAATATTGTGTTTTGTAAAAGATAACCCACATAGACTGAATCCTCCTCTGACTCTGCTGGTTTTCGCTTCCTATAAAGCAGTTGACCTTTCCTCCACAAGAGTCCAATCAGATAAATCTCCTCCGTCAGTCATCATGCCCCGGATATTACTGCTGACACACATCCCTTCAAGTGTTTTGCCCCCGGTGAAAGCACCCATTATTCATCAGACAACCTTGTGGTATCCTGAGGAGCTGCTCAGTCACTTCGGCCCGAGCTCCCCGTGGATGTGGATGTGTTTGGTATGTTGTTGTAACAGTAGGAGCTGGAGGAGAGGCTGCAGGCGCTGCAGTCTCACGGCCCACAGACCGAGCTCGCTGACCAGTGTTTATTTCTGCTCGGCCCCACCGTTTATTTTCACAAGGGTATTAATGTCTATTTTGATATGCCTCTTGTGTTATTTTAGATGAGTCATTGGGGAATGTGTGGGTACATGTGAGAACAGTCTGTGCCTGTGTGAGGATGGGCGAGACGCGTGCACGTTGGAGAGGATTGTGTGTGTGTGTGTGTGTGTGTGTGTGTGTGAGCGTGTGCTAGTGTGCAAACACACACTCATATGATAATGTAGGCTTCTGTATCCTGTTGAGCAGAAGAGCTTGTTTCTTTATCCGTCGTCAACAACGCTACCAAGAGAAGATGAGAATAGACTAAGTCTCCCGTGTGCTGCATTTCAAAATGTTGAGCTTTGAAAACATTACATAACAGTTCAGTTCAAATAAAATGAGGTCCATGTTCAGTGTTGTCTGTATTGTCGAGCGTGAGACAAATAACTTGGACAGTAGCAGTAGGTTTGTCTGGAGCCTAACTGTCCTCTGTTTGTCCCCCAGACTCCAGCAGTGTCAGGCCGGGGTTAGATGGAGAGTCCCAGGGGGAAGAGTAACCTCTTACAGGCTGTAGAGAGAGGCCTCGAGCTGGCCTGCTGTCATCATCCTCAGCTGATGTCCTGAAAAACCCTGGAGATTCAAAGAGCTGGAAATAACTCGCAGAACTCCCACGTGGTATCTTGTTACCTGCACTTGTGTCCTGGCAACGAAATTACACAAACGCCTCATGAAAAGTACATAGTTTTATTCTTATCAAACACTGCATGTATTAAAAAACTAAAAAGCTTCCAGGTTTGCTTCCACAGCATGCGGCACACTGCACATGCTCATTAGAGTTTCTCCCATGTCATGCAAATCAAATTAGCTTCTGTGGGCTCTGGGAAAGTTTTACAAATACTTATTACACTGCAAATGCAACGGCTTTTAGCACTGGTCCATAGGCTTAGTCACCACCGTGTTCCCTTCTTCGGCGATGGATCTGGGGGCTCAGGAGGTGGACCAGGTATTCCATTAATCAGAAGATCAGCGGTTTCATCCCCAACTCCTCAATTTCGCATGTTGAAGTATCCTTGGGCAAGATACTAAATCTCAAATGAGTGTTAGTGTTTAAACTAGTAGCAGTTAGCACCTTGTATGGTAGCCTCTGTGGTGTATGAAAGTGTGTGTAAGTGGGTGAATGTAACAAGTGGTGTAAGGGACCCTAAGGCGACGGTCAGCTGTTCGTTAATGTTGGGTCGTCAGTGAGCATCTGTCGCCCTAGTTTTTGCAGGGCGTCCCGCACTGGTGGCACTAGTCGACCTTTATTGGCTCTTATCTGACTGATGCAACATGTTGAGTTGGCGTCAGCTCAGTGCAGACAGTTAATTGAGCTCTTTACCACAAGTGGTTCGTGATTGTTTGTGTTCTTGTTCGCTACATTGTTAAGGTGCTAACATGCTAACTAGCATCTCTTGCATCTGTCCTGTCAGTCTTCCAGTTTCCATTTCTTTGATGACAATACAGACTACTGCCACCTGCTGGTGAGGAGAGTTAATTCTTCTCACACAGGCGCAGAATGCATGGGTGAGCTGGCCATTGGCGTAGTCTTTGCCGTGTTTTCAGGTGCAACTTTTTGGCCAAGGCACAGGTGACGTGGGAGACGCAACAGTTGGCCTGAGTCGTCACTAGTTCTTTGATGTTGGTTTGGTAGGTCTGGGCCTTTTTAAAGCACTTTGAGTGGTCGAAGGACTGGAAAGGCACTATACAAGTGAAAATCCATTTACTGTTTATGAAGTTTATAGTGACAAACATTTTTTTTTCTAAATGAAAATCTTTGAGATTACAACTTTAAGATAAGATAGAACTTTATTTATTCCAAGGGAAACATCCATATGTTAATATATCCATGGAAGGAACGTATTATCAAAAAAAACAAGAAGCTATATTAGCTTGACTTGAAATGGTAAAAGGTATGTTAACGTACCTGAATACCTTTGAAGAAATTTTGGGGGGAAAATCTATGAGTTAGAGGTGACCAATAGCGCTCTCATGTCTGTGCTTCAATGACAGAGCTGCAGCCATGGGGCAATTAGTTTAGCATAAAAATAGTGCATCAAGGAGAAACGGCTGGCCTGCCTGGCTCTGTTTTAAGTTAAAATATATGTCAACCAGCACCTCTAAAGGCCTGGACACACGGAATCAGCATTAAAGAACTAGTGGCAACATAGGCCAACTGCTGCATCACCTTACGTCACCTGCATTTTGGCCTAAAAATTGCACCTGAACACATCGCAAAGACGACAGCCAACTTGTCCTTACTTTCTGCGCTGGTGTGAGAGGAAATAACGGTGGTAGCGGAAGTCTTTAAATGTCATTTAAAAAGGGAAACTGGAAGACGGACAGGACGGATTCAAGATGCTAATTTTCCGGGTAGCACCTTGACAACACAACCCCGATGTGGAAAAAACAAAGCATGTTTACGGCGTGCCACTGAACAATAACACAAACAGTTACGTACCGCTTGTGCTAAAGATCTAAGAAATCTGCCACTAAACGTTAAACCATCCGCAACTTTTAGTTTAGCCACACTTTGCTGCAGATCCAATGGCCGCTGCAGCTTTCCATGAACATTGCATGATGGTGCCACAAGCCCCATTCTGCTGCTGCCTGGTGTGTTTTTGGTTTAAAGCTCACTAATCAAATTAATAACATCTAAAGCATATTGATATAAAGAGGCTTGTGTAGCTACATCTTACATCCCTGATAAATCTCCCCCTCTCTCTGTTTCTCTTTATTACACTTCCCTCACCTTTCCTCTGATTATTCTCTCCTCCTCAGCCCTCAGCAGCCCCCCACACACTGTCGCCGACTGTGCACCAGTGCATGCTGGGACTGCAGCAGCAGCTACCATGAATAGACCTCTGTGTCACAAACAATAACCCCTGAAAACACAAAGAAAATACTGTTGTTTTTCCAAACCAGTGAATATGAATGATTAATGTGCTCCTGGTTTGAATAGAGCCTCAGCTGCTCTTCAGAGAGAAACTCCAACTCTTTGAGATCTTTGTTGTGTTTTATTGTGTGCGGCAGATAACAGCGGAGATGTCAGTGTGTTACAGAGGGAAATCAGAGCAGAGCCAAACTGATGGTCTCTGTCTTAGACGGCTGGAGGACGTTGCAGTCGTTGTGATAATAAAGGAGGTGACTGTAATCCTTTTTGTCCTCCCCGTGTCTCTATCTGCAGTTATAAAACATGTGCACGTGCATTCTGTCCTCTCTTTAATTATTCCATATCTTGTTTTCCAGCTGCAGATAAATGCAGAGTTAACACAGGAAGCGGTTCATCCTTTGCTTCAAGCCATCAGGTGCTTCAGGACAGCTGCTCGGGCTGATTGTGCTCCGAAGCGATGGATTGAAAGGTAACTGCCAAATATTGATCGCCTGCGAGCCTCTGACCTTAACAACAGCGAGTTTGGAGTAAAAGCTGTTTGTCAGATTCTGCTATAATATTATCTGTTCCGCTGCTCAGCCTTCTGTCGAGTTTTTATAAAATATTGACTCAGGGTGATTAATAGAGCAAATTATTCTGACAAAACATCACTGTGAATGCCAGAAGGAAGCTGAACTAACCAGAAATGAGGAGATCCTTGTTGCTTTCGCACAAAATACCCACCCTACTCTTTGTTACTGAGCTACTTGGAGCAGGTTCTGTGCCCCTTTAGGTCTGACAAAACAGTCAGTCGATGGTACACCAGCAGGAGCTTCCCCCTCCCTCCTCATTTTCTATCTGTCCTTGAAGCAGCAGTACCGCCATCATCTTTGTCCCAAGCTTCCAATTTCGTCCTCTGAGGAATTATGGGCTTGTCTGTCACTTCCTCAATTGCTTTCTGCTTTATCTCTCCGAGCGAGACAGCAAGCAAGCTGCATTCGCTGGCCAAATCAGCTGAAATTCATCAGCTGCACTGACGTTATTTTAACAGATTTTTGTTATACATCAAAAGCTAGATTTAGTAACGAAAAACATGCCACTCATTTGTGACGAATTAGAAAAAACACTGTCCTGATAGGTCAGTGGTTTAGATACAAAAAAACTATAAACACTATAAACTGGAACGTCTCTGGTTCAACTAAAACTGGGAATTCCCCGGCATGTCTTTCCCCCCTCTCCACTTCCTGTGTCTCTCTACTGCACTGCCTAATGAAGGAAAACTCCAACCCAATCATCAGATTAAATGTTGGCATTGTGAGTTTCTGCACACCATGAATATGTCACATTTCTATGTTAATCGCAGCTGGAAATGCCGCCAATGCCTCAGCAAAAAACATCCAGTTCTGTTGTTTGTTGGTCTCAAACAGTGGTCTGCAGCTTGGCCGCCGTCTACAGGTGTCACACCATCTTCCATTCTCTCCACGTCCTGATGACAAATACCCCTTTTTGACAGTCATGGGCCGGCTTGGCTTGGCTCGGCTTGGTTTGGACCGTCAGCCCAGCACAGCAGGGAGCTCATTCCATTTTGGTGTTTGGTGTTTTTGCAGTGACCAAGCCGCCTGAAGGGATGGATTTCCATTTTTTCTTCCTGGTCAGTGGTCTTTTCAGGCAATACCGCCCCAAAACGAGCAGCTGTTGTAACTGCGTGACGTTGCCCAGGCGGTTTGGTCCGCTTTAAAAAGTGCAGTGGGAAAGTGAACCGAACCAAATTAAAATGTGAAATTTTTTGGTATTCCCCGCCCAATCGAACCGAGTCCCCCAGACTCTCCTGGTTTGAATGCGCCCTTAAACTCAAGATGGCCTGTCTTGAGTGATGACGTTTAAAAGCAGTGAGCTGATCCAAAGGTGAAGTCCCCTGTTATTTTTGCTAGGTATAAACTTTTATTGTGAAGCAGCAACATAAGGAAACGTTGAGTGTTCAAGCAGCAACCAGACGCAGGAGAGAACCTAAACTCTAAACCACAGAGATTCTGTTAGAAGCAAAAGTACTGAGAGACTTTGATAAACACCTTTCTGTCTGGTCTCCTGCAGACAGAGGTGAGTAATTCTCGCAACACACGCTTGTTTGGGAGGTAGAAGGGAGGTCATTGGGGCTTGGCTGTAGTCAGCAAGATGTCACTGCCAGCTTTTGGACCTACTCCAGAGAAGGTCCATCTCCGGTGCAGCTTGGCGTGGCACGGTGCATCTAAACTGACAACAGAAACACAAATGGGCACGGCATGGCTTTACTCAGCGCAGCCAAGAGTGACGATGGAAAAAGGTTAAAAGTCTGCTCCTATACTACGTCCAACTTTCATTACAGTCAGCTGAAAGTGGTCTCAATGTAATGCAACTCTAGTGTACGAGGATACTTGTAAGTACTGGGTATGTTTTCAGAGTATTTTCAGAAAATGTGCTGCAGTTTCTGGCCGGCTGCCCGTCACCCACGGTCAAGAGTTTGGCTGGTGGCTGATTGTAATTTCCTTCCCTGCATTTAAGGTTGACTGAAAGTCACTGAGGAACACTTCCTTTTCTGTTCTCTATTTTTTCCTGTGTCATTTCTGCAGCCCTTAAGCTGCACTTCTTGCTCTTTATACCTTAAATTTGTGGGTCAGGTTGGAAAGCAGAACACCAAAGTTCTTTTTTTTCATTTGGAAAGGGTTTAATTAACCTTTATCAGTGAATCAGTGTATCAATACATCCTGCTACCTCCCCACTCACTTCCTCTTTTGGTAAAATAACAGTTACCACTGACATTTTTTATTTCCTGCAAATCACAGTCCCTCTTCAACTACCCTCTTTTCACACCTATCTCTTGTGTCTCTTCCGCAGTGTGTGTTTGTGTGTGTGCAGGAACAGTTAATGAGCAGAGTAAATGTGGATAAAACTCAGAGACTCCCACAGTTTCTACCACATCAGCCTCTGTTGTTTGAATAATAACTGTAACAGAGTAATGCTGCTCATTCTTGATGCTATTTTCAGTGATGGCAGCAGCGTCAGTCCGTCTATCAACCACTTTGGTCCAGACTGAAATATCTCAGTAAATAATGGATGGATTGCTGTGAAATTTTGTGCAGACATTTATGGTTCCCAGACTCTGGAGCTCATCGTTAATGCTGTCTGATTTTTGGTGACCCCATGACTTTCACATTAGTGGTTTTAAGTGAGATGTCTCAATGACTATTGGATGAACTGCCCTGAAATTTATAGGCTACACACAGAACTTTAATCTGTCCAGTGGTTTACTGCCTGAAAACTAATGTCATATAGCCTCAGCTGTACGCTGTAGAGGTGAGACCAACTTATTGTTGGTAAGTAAGTTTCAAGTCCTTCAAGTCATAGCTAATGTGCTCTTCACCAAATGTAATGCCATTTTAACAATATACTAATAATCTATTAAATTTACAATTTAATTTTGCTACAATTTTGTTGACCACAGTAGTTTTGTACGTAAACAAAATTATCTTTGGTATCATTCTCCCAGCTGATGCTCAGTAATGTAACGTTAGTTCTTCAAGTTTTTTGCCTGCAACTTGATTAGATGTTGCCAGACATAAAGGGAAATTAATCAGTAACTACAATGCTTTCACGTTCAAGTCAAGTTAGAGGTCGTTGGTGTTAAGGTCTAAGCTAATTTGCAAGTCTTCTTTGATTTTGTCTTCACCGGGTTCATCAGAATTTATCAGATTTGTGACTTGATTCTGACTTGAGTCCAAGTCATATGATCCGAGTCCAAACCTCTGCAAATTGAGTGCTCCAGGAATGACGTTTTCTGGGGGCCGAGCAGAAGTTAGCATCCCTCTGGTTCCCTCGTCAAAAAGCCTGTTGGATTTTGGCAAACAAATGTTAATGATACTTATGATAATCTTCTGATCATTCTCACAAATAAACTTCACTTTTATGATTTTTGAAGACCAAATGCAATCGAGTTAAAAAGCTAACGTTAGGCTATAAATGAGTCACATGATTATATATCCCTACTTCAACGAGGCTGTAAAGCCATGGTCTATGTGAGGACGTTCTGTGGTCTGTTTTAGCCACTTGTTAGCAACCATCTTTTTTAAGAAACATAAAAGCTTCAGAATTTACGAGTTGGGTATTTGCTGCATTTAATGTCGCACAACAAAACGTTAAAGTCTATTAAACTTGTGGTAACCGCAGACCTTATTTCAGGCATCTATCAAACATCAGTTGACTTCTAGACGAGGGAACCGGGGGAGCTAAAATGCTGACTCATTTCTGGGTTTTAGGACTTATTCCTGGGGTATAGTGAATATTACAACAAATTCTCACTCCAACCTCGTCACATATCAGCGTTCGGCCATGGACTTTCCACGTCCACATACGACGTGCAAGGTACCCCAGGTGTGTTGGTTGCATCGTTGTTTTGGGACACTGTGTCAAGCTCTGCCTATTACATGTATCGTCTTCTTTCAAAATACACTTCTGTTTTCACAGGAAATTTAACATACATAGAGTCTCTTTCAAAATAAACACACTACGTCTGTGCAACACCGCAACTTGACTTTTTTTCCCTTCAGCAACAAAAACACATGGTTGGGTTTAGGAAAAAAGAAAAGGGTTTGGCTTTAGAATCTTGGAATCGGACTTTTGCTATCGTAACTTTTGTCCTTGTCCCGCCGTGTTTTCCCCTGATGCTGCTTGCCGCCGTTAAACTATCATGGCAACTGGCCGCTTAACATGCTGACGTTAAAGTACGCCTTTTCCGTTGGTTTCTGAGGTTGCAAGTCACTGCCCAAGCACTGGATTTCAACGACTTCAGAGTGAGACCGGGCTCTGTTCAAATGCCAACATGCCAAACTGAAATACTAAACATCACTGTGAACAAGCTGGCATGCTAGTGTTAGCATTTAGCTTTGGTTCAGCTTCATATTCCCTCCTGTTTCTGTATTCTTTGGCTCCAGTCGCTCAACACATCAACACACACAGTTACTTAAAGTCTAATCATAGCTCCAGTCTCCATAAAGAAGTTAAAACTTAATTTTATGCGTTGATAAATAAAAAAATCTCTTATCCTCCCCTCGCTCTGCGGCTTCCCTCCCCTCTGTGTCCCACTTTATCACACAAGTGATTTCAGGGAGGTTTTACATGAAGTCAAACTAATTGATTTAGCTTAAAATCCTCTCAGTGCATTAACTCGTCAGGCTGCTTTTTTCAGGAATGTGACCTCAGAGCTCCGGCTTCTTAAAATGAGCATGAAATGAGATGACTAATCCACTTCAATTACTCATTTCAACAAAAAATATACCTGCCAACATCGACATTTTTTCGTCCAGTAACTTTCACTGAAGGGTGTTTAAAGCAGAGATGTGTGGCAATTGCTCAAACTCATCGAGTTTAAACGCAATGAACTGGTATAATATTATTTCATGACATAATTATATGGCACTTTTCAATGCCTGTGACAGCGTGACACTGAGCGTAAGACCCTTTATTGGCCTGTGTAAAGGTATTTTGTCTCACTCTTCTAATCCCCTTCTTTCAAGAGCACATTATTGTTCTGACTGTCCTTTAGTATCTCAGTTGTCACTCAGGTCTACACTTTTCTCTCTCTGACAGGTTGGGTTTCAGCGTGACGCTGCGTGAGAAAGGATGGCTCTGTTACCTCAAAAATAAAACTTCCACCCACCTGGGACTGAGGCCCTGTCATCCAGCGTGCATGGTGTGCAGGTTTGCTGCATGCAGAGTGCTTTTTTGGGGGGGCTGTCTGCTTTTTGACAGGTCTTCGTTGCAGTTTTATCCCTCAGTATATCTCCTCAAGAGCTCCTTCAAGTGCTCTCAGCTGTCAAGAGTCCGTCTCCACACGCTTCCTCCGCTTAATTCATCTCTCCAAGTATTTTCAACTCATCTGCCATGAATCCCACTGACGGTGTCACTGGGTTTTTGGAGTATGTAATTCTGTCTGTCTTATTCCTTTTGTACGGGAACATCTTTATGAGAGTGGAGTTTATCAGTATCATAGACTTCAGTAAGTCATCATCGGCCTTTGTTTCTTTGATGTGTGAGAGAGCATGAACCTCTGTTCCCTGTATTTGCCCATATTTCTGCCTCAATGCTTCAGAAACGTCCAGAATCTTCACCAGACGACTGCAGATGACTAGAAACAACTGATCCAACATCAGTTTACAGATCAACATGGTGCACTGACCCTAGATTTGTGGACCTGGAATTTAAGAGAACAAAACCATCTTTTACCTTTCAGGTAATCTGCAGTGTTTCAGGCTCATGGTGTGTTTAAGTGCTGTAGTCTGGCGCCCCCTGCTGCCCTCTACTCATGATTTTTTTCTTACTTCCCTCTACTCAGTCACATACTGGGTATCACATTGTTTTGATATGACATGTTCTAATATTATTTTCTCCCAATAACCAGATTGCAGGGTTGAATTTATATATATATTTTTAGGATGCTGGGATGTTAAAACACATTTCAGTCCTGAGAAACACAAGAGACAATGGTCCACTTGTTGTGTCAAAGCAGCTATGATTGTGCATTTTATTGCTGTGCTTATCATATAAGTATTATCATTAGTTATCAGTGTTATTTGTCTGATTACTCTCTATTACTCACAGGGCTGACACAAGCTGGTGGGTTCACTGCAGGACAGGCGGGAGGAAATGTCATTGATCCACCGCACTGCAGTTCATCCGTCTGTCGGCTACAAAATGATTAAATCCAAAGTTTTAGTAAAACCCGAAACTTGAATACATTTAATGTTGGTTTCCACTGCTGAACTGAGGGCTGATGTAAAATTCTGCTTCATTCAAAAAGTTGTAAAATAAAAAAAAAAAAAACAATACAAAATATTTTTTTTTTGGTAGATACTTGACACCTGAGCTGATTAGTTATTTGAAGGACAGATAATTGATTGGCAAATATTTTGAGAATCAATTCAATTGCTCCAAGAAAAAAAAAAATCAAGCAAAACTGCCCCCCAACAATAAAATAAAATAAAATAAAATATAATAAAATTCAAAATAAAATAAAATAAAATAAAATAGGAAAAAACTTATAATTTCAAATGTGACGATTTTGCTGTTTTCTTTGTCCATATACTGAATATCTTTAGGGGTAACTGGTCGGACAAAACAAGACATTTGGAGACATCACACGGGGCTTTTGAAACTAATCTGATAACTAAAATTATAATCAAATTATATTTATAATTAAAAAAAAATCATTAGAGGCAGCCTTAATTAGGAGTACATTGATTATAAAGGTCAAAACATTTACTGGGAACAAGCCACACAGGGGCCTCCAACTGTTTTCAATTATCTTCGTGAATGTGGCGGGCAGTGATTGTTTTTGGGGTTCTGTGCCCCCCCTTGACACCCCTTGGCAACTGCAGTTAGCAACTAATCACAGCGACCTGCCCATCCTATTTCCAGTCCTCACAGTTGTCACCTCAGGGGGGAGGCTTGGCAGGGTTAAAGACAAGGGAGGACTGCCCTGTTACCACAGCACACCTTGCCCTCAGCGCTGCAGCAGGTGACGAGGTGACGGCTCCCTGCTGCCTGTGATTCACGGGTGTGCTCAGCAGCATTTAATGAGAGAGATGGCTAACTCAATCCTCTTATCGCACCAAGTGCTGAAATAACAAATGAGCAGCAGAGGGAATAAGGCAGTGGGTTTAGGAATGATCTGATTGGTGTTCCTATAGTTTTATAGTGCCAGAACAAACCACACACTTGACATCACAAGGAGATTAACTAAGGCCGACTTATCTCAGCCTATAAGTTAATATTATCCCTTAAACAAGAAGAAGAAAGACAAAAAATGCAAAGTCTGAGAAATGAATACAGGAACATACTGGTTTACTACCATGATTATGATTTATCTTGTGACCATTAATTAGGAATTCCTGCCTTCCCTGGTATCTAAAGGTGGTGTGTTCCATAGCTTTGGGGCGTCACTGACAAAGGCCGCATCCCTGATCTTCTCTGGGCTGTTGCTGGGAACCTCCAATAATCCAGCAGCAGATGATCGTAGTGTTCTTGGAGTCAAATAGTTAATAAGGGAGTCAGCAATGTAGCTTGGTCCTAGCCCATGTCGGGCTTTGTATACAAGGAGGAAGACCTTAAAATCAATTGTAAATGTAACAGTAAGCCAGTTCAGAGCAGCTAAGACGGGCCTCGTGCGCTAATTCAATAGACTAATTTGAGAGTAAAGCTATGGGGTTATTTAGGGTGAGGGATGTATAGGACCTATGTTGTAAACAAGATCAAAGTTGTTTAGTAATAACTGTGTAATCAGCATGTTGACCTCCCTGTTCATTAAAGAGAAACTCAATATATTTATTACACATTAACCAATACTACATGTTTATAAGATAATATAATATAAGATAAACCTTATTGTCCTAAAGGGGAAATTTGTTTTTTAATGCAACTTACGTGACAAAGTTAGAAAGACCTTTTGAGGCTAAAGGGAAGTCTTTGCTTACATGATGTCACCTGCTTCGTTAGCCAGTGCCTCCAGGGTTTCGTGAACTGTATTTGGGATTGTTGCGTCCTGAAATGCTTGAGTTTAAAGCAGCTTTTCGATAATAATTTGATCCATGTTACAATATTTTGAGGCCTTTTTTAAAAATTTGCAATAAAATGACAGGGGGACAAGTGAAAATAGAAAAAATATCCCAGAACCACTGACTGTTATTACAAGGATTACGTGTTTAACACAAAACTAGAATCTATTTGTGATTTCGGGGACTGTTGGCACAGCGGTCCCAACAAACTCACACCGACACTGAAACAGCTCGTCTGTTGCTAACAGTTAGCTCTGTCCTTGCATATGAGTGACTATGCCCAGGCACCGAGCGCATACGAATGCAGCACTAGTCTCATGATAAACAGAGGAGGGTGAGCAAATCACTACGCTGCGTGCAGCTCCACAATTTAATATGATTTCACCAATTTAAACAGTAAAATTTGCAGTGACTGGATTAATTGTTGCGATCGCAACATGGCAACATCCTGAAAGGACTGATTAGCATAGCACAAGCTGTGAGCGGTTGAGCTGCATCATGGGTAATGTAAGTGTCAGGTTTTTGAAAGGACGATATCACTGGTCTTGCTGCTTGATTCTTTCTAAACTTTCCTTTGTAAGATTGACGATGTTGTAGTGGTGCAGTGCTAAATCAGTGGAGTACTCTTTTACTGTCATGATAGGCACTTTGTTTCATGACAACACATTCTCACTCCTACCTTGTCACATATCGACATTTGGTCATGGACTTGGTGTCTCCTTTCAAAATACACTTCTGTTTTGATGGGAAATTTACCATTTACACACAGTCTCTTTAAAAATAAACGCATTATGTCAGTACAGCAACTCATATCAATGTGTTTTTTTCCTCCAACAACTAACGTACGTGGTTAGCTTCAGGAAAAAAGAACAGGGTTTGGCTTTATAGTCTTACAGGACTGAACCTACTATCCTGGGTGAAAGTCCATGTTTGTTGGACCTGTCCACCAGCCCTTCCACACACCTTACTTGCACTTTCACTGCCTTAACTTTTACTCTTGTCCCGCTGCGTTTCCCCCAGAGTGTGTTAAGATATAATGGCTATGACCTGGCTACGACCTGGCTACTGGTTGCGTATCATGCCGAGGTGAAAGGACGTCTGACTTCACAAGTCCTGCCCAAGCACTGGATTTCAACGACTTCGCAGTGAGACCAGGTTGTTCATGAACACTTGCAAAATGTTTCCAGCATGCGGCACTCTGCAGAGCTGAATCACTGTTACATTAATTTTGCCGATGACACATCATCGTTCACCTTCATCAGTGTTATCAGGAGTCTGTGTATGATTTCACAATCATTTTCTGGAAATCACCATTAGTTAAACAAAAGACGTGGTCATCAAGTCAGCCTGCCAAGACTGTCCTCTTTTATGTGCACATTAATTATTTTTTTTCCAGAGATGTGACGCCTTTCCACTGCACAGGAAGGATGTCTGAAAATAACACAGAAAAGGACACAGGTTTGTACACAACGATCTCTACTGCAGCACCAGCAGTTCCAGAGTTAACTTTAACTCAAATGAGGGTAAATGCAATCTGGGATCAGAACTAAATCAACACAGTATGTACTTCTGTTAAAAAAGGAAAGTACATTAAAAACTGTGCACTACAATCCAGATCTTTTTTTTTTTCATTACTGCAGTTTATCTCCAAATTGCCTCCACACTCAAGAGCTTCAGTCATTTGGCAGCTGCTTAAGAGTTTTTCCCCCCTCTTTAATTACGTGCAGTGCATTTAACTGTCAGCTCAGGTTTGGCAGTCTGTCTGCTGTCTGCTAAATAAAACATGAAGCGTCTATTTCGGTCCTCTCCAAAAACACTGTGCTCAGGAAGTGACTGCTGCTGTTTACCTGGCTTGTTGTCGTGTCAGAGAATCATCAGTTATACCGTTTGATGCCTGAGCTTTGATTTATTGCCTTATGTTTTCTCTCACAATGGATATTTCTGTGTTCATTTATGAAGGGAAATTCTGCTTAAATAAACATTGGCATTAGACATTTCTGCAAACCACCGATATGTTACATTTGTACTTTTATTATCCGCTATGTCGCAGATATGCTGAAACATTCATTTCTTTCTATTTCAACAACGCTATGATTAACATGTTTATGATTAGGCACAAAAAACACTTGGTTATGGTAAGGAAAAGATCAAGTTTTGGCTTAAAATACTCGATTTTGGTGGCACAATCCCATCTGGAAACACAGCAATGTCTCACTAAAAACAACCAATTTTGGTGTTTGGAGGTCTGCACATCCCGTCCACCTCCCTGTGACAACATCAGCTCATAAACTGCGCCACCTTAGAAACGCTGAAATGAAACGTATGCAACGTACAAATGTAACATGTCTGTGTTTTGTTGGTGAAGATTCCCAGTCATCCGGGTCATGGCAATCGTAAGTGCTTTATCGTAGGCAACTGGAAAAGTTTCTTGGAGATGTCTGACCTCTCATCCAAGAAGCTTCTTTGGTTCCAGAATTGAAGAAATATTAAGTAGCGCTTAAAATTGTCGTGTTTTGCAGAAACGTACAATGCCAACATTATCTTCTTAGAGTCACCAATTAACCTGCATGTCTTTGGACTGTGGGAGGAAGCCGGAGTACCCAGAGACAGCACACGCTGACAAGGCAAAGGTGCAACATAAAACACAACATAGACAAAAGCACATAGCCACAAACGAAGACACAAAAGCACCAAGCAAAGCACATAAGCACAATTGGCAAGACAGTGACAGACAGTGACAAACCAAAGAACATTAAGGAAAACAAACCATACAAAAGCACATAAGCTCTAACATACAGCAAGAAAACGAGGACATGACCACAAATTCAGATCATGATGACATGTTTGATTGTCCAGTAACCACCATTTTGTTTTCATTAGTTTATAATCACCTAAAAACAAAAATCACTTTGCTATTCTTACCTTAAAATGAGTCGTTTATATCCACATAGGAAGCGGGTCCTTTTCCGCAGAGTTTGCCATTTTTTTCTACAGTACCCCAGAAAGGACAAATCACTGACATTAGATAGGACCATTGGCATTGGCTACCAATTTTCCAAAACACTTGGCACACGGGAGAAGTTTCAGTTCTGCAACCTTACCACTAGATGCCACTAAATTCTACCCTTGACCACTAACATGCCAAAGCACTCACATAAAAAAGAGAGACCTGGTGGCCTTTCCTTTAGCCCCACCTTCAAGATTAAGTTTAAATTTCTAGCCTGGTATTGCAATTAAAAATCCTGTGTGCTTTCCACTTTGTCTCACAGGTTTATATTGCTTTTGGATCATGATTTTGATAACGCTGGCATTAACTGATGGAAAGCCAAGCAACCAGACCATGACCCAGAGCGACTCGCCTACAAAGTGACGCTGAATCACTTGAAACTAAAGCAAAACGACCACAAAGCGACGCAGAGCCACTACCACAAATCCTGGGCTGCGCGCTGCATCCAGACATTACGATAGGAGAGTCCTCAGGTAAAGGTGCCGCTGATTGACAGGTGAGAGATGTGACGCGTCGGGAGGCACCGTGAGAGCAAAGGAAAGGTGCAGACCGGATTATTTCATGAGCCGGCCGGCACAGATGGATGTGAGAGGTCGGAAGGAGTATTAAGGTAGGTTTATTTGAATTCTAGGAAGGTATAACCTGTGCACGTGATGGCAATGTGATCCGCGTGCCACTTATTCATCACTGTGAATGCGTGAATGGCTCATTAGCTGATTCGTTTTGGAGGTTTTGCTCAGTAGTTGAAGTTATAGGATTCGTTTTTGTTTATCAATGACTGATGGCGACCTGTGACGCGCGTTTGGTAATCTGTGAAACAACACGATGGAGAAACCACGAGTTTGATATTGATGAGTATTGTTTGCATTTTTTTAAATGAGGCTGTCCTATAAATTAAAGTTGTGAGCTCATTTTGCCCTTCAAAACGAAAAGTTCAATAACAGCTCTGGAATTCACTCCCCCCTTGACCTCCGTAACACCACATCTGTCAATCTGTTGAAATCCAAACTCAAAACACATCTGTTCAGACTTGCCCATCATACAGATTACTGTTAATTTATTATGCTGATCTGTTCTGTACGACATCTATTGCACGTCGGCGAGTTTTTCCTTATCCGCTGTGAGGATCCTAAGGACAGAGGGATGTCATATGCTGTAAAGCCCTGTGAGGCAAATTGTGATTTGTGATATTGTAAAATTGATTCATTGATCCATTGATCTTTGCTGTAAGGCGACCTTGAGTGGCTTGAAAAGCGCCCTAACAAATGTATTATTATTGTAAAAAATATAATAACGCCCTTGACCATTTATGACACTTGCATCAGACAGATCTTTGACAGTCATAAAAACAAATACATCTAATAAAGGTGTCATAAATGAAGGTCTTGATACTTTGCAGTTTAACCTTTAACAGTCCATGCTGGCTGTATAATTTTTTATTTTTGTTATCTAATCTGTATTTTTGTCACATTTATATTATTATTTACCACTCAGTCATTTTTAACCTTATTTCTCTTCTGATTCTTGAGCTGATGGATTATTTTAATTTGAAGGGCATGCAAAAAGTGCAGTCAACTTTAATCTCTATTCCATGACGTCCTAATAAAGAAATAGTACTCAGAGAATACTCAACAGTAGCCAGTAGTTACTCCATAGTAAGGTCCACTGTGAATTTTATTTTTAAATTTTAAAGCAATGCTTCACTTATTACCAATGACACCTGCATTATAGATAAACAACCAGATTTATGACAATGGACAGGTGCTTTATGTCCAAATCTCCGCCTAACCACGCCCTTCTTTGGCTACACTGTCAGATGATTGTACATGATTTTACATTTGTGGTTCCACATTGTCATGAAACATATCCTGTGACTTTGGTAATGATTGGACTAGTCTCTATATACAGACTCTACATTCAGTGAATGTAGAGTCTGTAGGCAAACCCCGTAGATCTTGCCTCCGGAAGAAGAGCAGAAGTGCCCTGGTTTCTGGTTGTAGGCTGTTTGTAGTCCGCGTGATATTGACCAATCACGTTTGAGCCGGCTGCAGTTGTTGCAAGGTTAAACAGTCCGTGCAGTGAACTAACGATGCGGAACATAATTGGCGTCACTGCAAACTCTGAATCCATCGCAATGGTTCAGCATATTTACTTAAATATAAACAGAAGTCGGAAACGGAAATTCGCCTCCTCCGCCCAAATCAAACCGGAATGCCAGAAAATCAGGGGTCTGCCCCCAGAGGCTGTATCGCCGTCTGCCGGAAGTCAGACGCCGAATACAGCTGATGGGTTCCAAGAATGTGATTGGACAAACAATTTCTGATTTATAGGCTGATTTTTGTTATGCTATGCCTTTTTTCTTTGCATTTGTAGTGCCCCCTAGTGGTTGATTTAAATGAAACTTTTAGGGTAGGTTTCAGGTGCTTTCGTAGACGTTTCCTACAAGTTTCGTGATAACTGGCCCAACAGTTGTGGCATTATCTCTGTTTATGTGCATCAAAATTTTGGTAGTTTTTGATGAGCTTGTTCCAATAATGATCCACAAAATGTGTGGTACAAAGCCGAGGTGCAGAGGAGATGTCAAAAATTTGTTTTTCAAAAAACGTAAAATGGCGGATCCATCCAGGTGGACTGTAATGGCTTTTGAGGCTTTCTTTGGAGAGCACACTGAGGCCCCCAGGAACAGCCCAGGGCTTCGAAGCCAGTTTTACATAGCGGCCACATAATGACATGTCTGTAACGCGATGCCATGGGACTCAAAAAACTTCTTCCCATAGACCTACATTGGGAACGTGACGTCTGTAAATGAGTGGATACATTTTTTTGAGCATCACAACCCCCACAAAAATGACTCGTTTCACTATCAGGATTTGATCTATTTGGGATTTGGCTTGGTGGCCATAAGTCTCGATTGTTGTTACTCTAGGGGCCCCATATTATGGAAGTTTGGGGTAATTTCATACAGCAGAAATAGAGCTTTTATGGCTTCATGTGCCACTGAGTAACTTCCATAGGAAAAAAATGGGGCTAATACATCCATAGCTGGACTTGTGTGTCAAATTTTAAGTGGCACTAAAGGTGTGAAGGGAGTGGCCTTTCCAAAAGGGAATTTTTGGGCATTTGCACTCAACTTCCAATAACTGGTGAAAATCTTAGGAGTTTACGATCTCACGGAAATTTGCAAAAACATTTCTGAAAAATATGTAAATAAATTAATAAATATAATAAAATAATGCTTAAGCCCTGCAGACCCCTAAAAATCCATGTACACTAAACACACCTTTCACTTATAAGTATGTCCACGATTGATAGCTGCAAAGGATAATTGTAATACGCACATGATGTGTAGTATTTTTACTGAAAAAAATAAACTATATAAATATTATTGCACTGGAAGTGGTGAAATATTGCACAGTAGGAAACTGCACAGGAATGTCACGCATATGGTGTGTGTGTATATATATTAATCTATATATTTATGAACTGTCCCCTCAAGTTGTAGCATCTGAGCTAAATGCTAAAATCAGCATCAGCTTCACCAACACTAACTAAAGTCCATTCGCGTCCATAGTACTGGGATGGAGGCAGAAATCTGCAGATAAATTAAATGTATGAAAACTGTAATTTTTATGTGGATGTCATTTTGAAATTGAAAGCGAGGCTGAGGTGGGAGTGGCCCAGGTGGAAACCACGAAGTAGCCTACGTCCAAACAACAATAAGTTGGACCACAAACCTTGAGCTGTTACAACATTTCACCATGAACAATGAATGCTGGACTGAGGAGGGACGTCAGATACCAAGAGCAGATTTGCTGAAAAGATACATCACCTGGATAAGGGGTACATCACTGCAGGTAAGCTAATGATTTAGTCAGCAAACATCAACTTACTGTTAGCAGCTGAAACGGCTAATTTTAGTCATGAATAAGCTTCATTTAACTGTTTAAGATCGTGGTAAACTACTGGTATATTGCTCAAAATTCTTGTCACTGAGCAAACAAACAAGCGTTAGGTGTAATATTTGTGACAACATTGGGTCAACTAGCTTACAAGCTAACTTACAATGATTTTTCAGCGAGGACTTGTCAGACAGGATGTGTTGTTAGGGCCACATGGTTTTGGTCATCGAGAAGAAATGACACCCCTTACAATATACAGGTATTTGGGTAATTTTAGTAGACAAATAAGTGTTCAAATTGAATTTTGTCCTGTTCAATTTGCACAGTTAATTGATGGGCAATGAATGAATCGATGAACCTACAACCATGAGCCTCCAAAAGTTTTGGGATGTATCTTATTAAAATAAACGTTTCATAGACTGTTCACTTTGTTTCGTTTTTCTCTCACTGTAGGTGGAGTGTCACACTGAAGGTCCCTTCATTAGGCAGTCAAAGTGTGATTGCAAAGATGGGTCACTGCGATATTCAAGTTGGACTTCTATACATTTCTGCACATTTTCTTCTGCTGGGCTGCAAATCTGTCCCTATAGTTAGTAAAACCTCGCTGCCACAGACAAGGCATGTCCATCTCCATGGAGAATAGGCCTTGCTCCAAAACCTAGTAATACAATACAAGTCTCAACATTAAAAGATGATGGTGTCACACCCAGCCTCTACTGCCCTGTTCCAGTCCCCCTACCAAGTGATCAGTTTTTCTCATGACCTTTGAACAAACCTTCCTTATATTGGAAGCAATTGTCAAATGTATCATCTACTGCCAGCTTCAAACAGACATCCTGTGGATAAGGTTGCAACAGAGTTCGGAAACATGCCCTGAGGATCAGTGTTAACTTACCAGGCCCTCGCCCGACTGTCCACCACTACCACTGACCATCAGCCACTGTTTCCTCTTCCACCACAGATACATAATTATGCCCCTGCTCTAAATGAGAATGAGAGCAACTACTACTGTGGCATGACATGACTGTCACCCTCTCTGATGCAGTGTCACTGGAGATGGAAACAAGGGAACGGAGCACAAACAAGACCTGGCACTGTGTCCGAACTTCATCTGTTTTCAAAGGGGTCGTTCAAGGATTGCAGACTTTGATAGCTTAGCAGCCAGTGTGCACAGACAGAAGAGGGTTGTGCAGACACAGGCAATGAAGAGGGGCTGGGAGACAGAGCCTGTTGCAGCACAATATTAACCTTATGGCTTCATCTTAAATCCTCATGTCCCTCATTTAGGAGCCTCACCTGATCGTAAGGTGGTTGACCGCGCAAGGCTGATTTAGGATCTTCCAGGTGTGGACAGTTTGGTTGAGTGCCGGATCAGATGGTACTTTTGCGCTTTAACACAACCATGAATATTACTGCCAGGTAATGGGACAGATCAGCACCACAGGAATGATCTGATGTGATTTTTTTTTTTCTATTACACCAGTGACAACCACCTGGACCGGATCCATTTTGATGCCAAGAAATCTGTTAGAACTAAGATGGACACATTCTTTTGAGTATTTTTTTTCCTGCCATGTGCAGATGCCGAGACCATAGATATACAACACACTCATACCGGGTATTGTTCATAGAATGTGTCAATATTTTTATGCTTTTTATTCGAGGCTGGAGGCATTATGTTTTTGGGTTTTCAATGCGCCCGTCCATTCCATTCTCATGAGTGCATTATCTCAGAAACCTTAAAGGAATATCTTTAAATTTGGCACAAACATCCACTTGGACTAAATGATGAACTGATTTGTTTTTGGTTGTCAAAGTCAAAGTCAGTGTGACTTTGGCTCATTTTATGAAAGCGATATCTCAATAATGTCTTGAGGGAATATCTTTAAATTTGGCACAAACATCCACTTGGACTAAATGATGAATTGATTTATTTTGATGGTGAAAGGTCAAGGTCACTGTGACCTCTTTTGTCTCATTTTGTGAATGTGACATCTTTAGAACACCTTAAGGAGAAACCTCCTCAAATTTGGCACAAACATGCACTTGGACCAAACATTGAACTGATTTGTTTTTGGTGGTCAAAGGTCAAGTTCGTGTGACCTTGTCTGTCTCATTCTAATGGACGCGATACCTCCAGAACGCTTCAGGGAATCTCCTCAAATTTGGCACAAATGTCCACTTGGAGTCAAGAATGAAGTGATTTGAATTTGGTGGATGAAGAGTAAGGTCATTGTGACCTCACAAAAAATGTTTTTGAGCATAACTCTGTGATTTATACCCTAATTATGACAAAACTTCACACACGTCTAATAGGATATAACGATGAAGTGATGCCATAACTAAGGAACAGCAGAGGTTACATTTGGTCAGATACTGAATTGATGTGCGTGAAGCGAGGCGGTAATACTAGTGACATCAAGAATGAATTGTTATAATGAATTAAAAAATGTTAATGCATTGTTTTATTGGTTCAGAATTAACCACCATACAAGTTGTATTAAATTCATGCAATTATTAAAACATGTTATCACATTTAAATGTCTTCAGTTCAATAAAAGTATGTAAGAGCTGACAGTGTTGGAATGTCACTTAGTACATTTACTCAAGTAGCGTACTTATTTTATGCTACTGTACACCATGTACCTCCACATGTGTTGATGTTGAATATTTGTGATAAACTGTTCCTTTATGTGTTGAGAAATTTCTCCTACTTCATGAGCTAAATAAACTTTTTAAAAACCCTCTTGGATCATCTGGAAAATGTATCGTCACAAATGGAAGACAGGTTTTTCTGACACCGTGAAGCGTTGACTTTTCAGAAATATGGGGTTTTCACAGGACAGCTGCGCTACAAACATATGATTATCTTAAAGAATACAATACATTGCTGTAGAATAAACTGTCCAACGGTATATAAAGGAGTTAAAATGAGCACAACCGTAAAGATCTACAGCAGTAATATTAATATTAATGCAAAAAAATTATAACAGGAAAACACTGACAGGAAACATTTTACTGAACAATGAATATTTTTACCTTAAGGACTTTAAGGAAACAGCTGATAATGCTTGCATACTTTCACTAAGTTTTGAAAGCAGGACTTTTACTCATATTTAAGGATTTTTACAGTGTGGTATTAGTACTTTTACTGAAGTACAGGACCTCGATACTTGTTCCACCAGTCAGAGCTGAACTGCCAATGTTGTGTTACAGTAAGTCTCTCAAAGGAAGAATGAAGACAGATTCATTATCCAGGAATTCAAGCGTCCACTTTGATGCAAATTGGGGATAAATAAAATTCACATTTTGTTAGTTTAAATTCGAAGTTTGAGTTTTAAAAGAGGAAGAATTGGGCTCATAAAAAAGAGTGAAATTCAGATTTTTGTTGATAATCATTGTAGTTATAAACGACTTAGATAGCTGGCAAAATGCAGAATGAGTTTTGGATAACCCCCTTCAAATATATGCTGTCACAGGATTAAACAAGAGGTCCATGAAAGCTGGGGTGATGAGTGCAAACGGTTCATAGCTCGTCAGGCTGGCACCACCAAATATGTGGTATTCAGTGATGTGCCCTACGTGGATCCTCAAGCAAGCAATGTCTTGTGCGTATGTAATATTTATAAATATTTATTACATATATTATCTTTACTGAACTGCCCACTTGGCCCAAGGAATGCTGAGGTAATATGTCCGACATTTATTTCAACAAAGAGACCTTCGATAAGAAACCTTTAATCTGAATGCCCGACTCGTTGGTAGTTTTCTTACCTGAGAAAGAGCTTGTGTACAGGTTGCTGATTAGGCTAATTTACCCCGAATAAATAATTCCCATCCTTTGTAAAGGAATGATGTGTTCAGAACGTGTGAACTTGCAGTTTGGATTTTGATCTCAGCACAGCCTACCACCACTGGGAAATATCTGGTGCAATCAGTTTGTCTATATTTACTCCTCTCTGCTTGGTCAAATTGTTGCTGTGCCAAACATAAAGAACCAGTAGTTACCCCAAGTTATTCAAGTCCTGCTGTTTGCATACCTTTAGTTGTCATTAGTATGTATTGCCACCTTTAGCATCAATGGCGGCTTGCAGTCTTTTGTAATAGTTGTGGACAAGGCCCTTCATTATCATTATCAAGTTGTAAAGCTGCCTATTCACCTTGGCAAAAAGTTCCTAGGTCCCATAAATTCTTGGGTATTCTTGTATGATGTGCACGTTTGAGATCTTGCAAAAGTGTCTCAATGGTAGAATAGAATAGAAGACTTTATTGTCATTGTGCATTCCACAACGAAATTGCATGTAGTACCCTTGGCAGGATAACAACACATTAAAAAGAGTAGGTCAGTGCAGTTCAAATTGCAAAGGTCAGTTTTTCAGTTTGGGGCTGCTGTGTTTGTGAGTGCATGGGGGTTAATGGAGGCCACAGCCCTGGGGAAAAAGCTATTCCTCAGTCTATTTGTCCTTGCTTTGAGGGCCCTGTACCTCCGTCCTGAGGGCAGGGGAGAGAACAGTCTGACCCGGGTGGGTGGGATCTGTGGCAATGCTGCTGGCCTTCCTCTGGAGGCGGCCAGTGTACACCGAGTCCAGGTCTGGGAGAGGACTTCCCACAATCCTCTGGGCTGTTCTTACCACCCGGGCCAAGTTCTTTCTGTCTTGTGCCGTGCAGCTGCTGTACCAGATTGTCATGCCAGGACAGAGGATGCTCTCGATGGTGCTTCTGTAAAGGTTTGTCATTAGCCTGGAGGGGAGTCTGGCCTTCCTGAGCTTCCTCAGAAAGAAGAGTCTTTGCTGAGCCTTCTTTACTAAGTGCGTGGTGTTCAGAGCCCAGGTGAGGTCAGCTGTGATGTGGATTCCCAGGAACTTGATGTTGTCCACACGCTCCACTGCCTCCCCCTGTGTGAGCAGTGGAGCGTGTGCTGTTCTTCTGGTCGTCCTGTAGTCTACAATGACCTCTTTTGTCTTGCCGGTGTTCAGGACCAGGTTGTTGTCCGAGCACCACCGGGCCAGGTGGCGGATCTCCTCTCTGTACTGAGTCTCATTATTGTCTGATATGAGGCCCACTACAGTGGTGTCGTCAACGAATTTGACAAAGGTGTTGGAGGCCTGGATGGGGGTAAGCCTTCTTCTCACTAAGACCGGGCATAAATGTTACGCCTAGTCAAGAGCAGGCATAAGGTCATTATCAAGCTGCTCTCATGTGCTCTAGAGCGCAGAGAGCGCAACTTGGTTATGGCACGTCTCATCCACTGTCTGTATAGGCTACGAGCAGGCATTTAGACGGGAGAGGGTAATTAGGGACAGAAGCAATTGGACACAGCCTATATAATGACGAGGAGCTGATTGAGAGGTTTCACTTCGGTAGGAGAGATCAGTTTGAACTGACTGAAGAGCTGTCACCGGATTTACAGTTTGTGTTGGGCTGCGACGCAGCACCACCACCGGCCTTCCCACCAGGCAGGGGAATCCACCCCAAATACTTCACCAATGATGTCACTGTAAATTGAGGTTTTCGGGGAGGACCCCCGCCAGTTGAATGATTTTTTTTTGGAGGAGATGTATTTTTTTGCCTTGCTGAGAAGATCTTTCCACTTCTTCCTCATGTCAGCCTCTGTATGAAGGCTGCCAGAGTCTGAACACGTATTGATGTGCCCCGTTATCTCTGCCCATACCGACTGTTTTTTCTTAATTGTGATACGTCTCTGTGCTGGCTGTACAGCTTGATTAATTTTCTAATTTCAGTGTTGGTAAAGTTTTTCGTTGATCCTTAATGTTTTCTTCAAATCCTAAACTGTAAATAAACTGTCAACACAGATGAGAGGGGCTGTCACCTGTCAATTGTCATCTGTCAAGCACACAGTGTGATTCAGCGGCGCATCATTTAACGTCACCGCGCTCCTCTAGGCAGGCCGCGTGGGGCATTCCGGGGGCATTCACATGGACACGCACAGCTAAAACCAGCGTAGCTAAGACCAGGCGTAAGCCCTGTTGGTGCAACCGGCGTAAGTCCACTCCTTAAGACTGGTCTTAACAAAGACCGTCTTAGGAGTTACGACCAGGCTTAGTAAGGACCAGTTGGTGCAACCGGCCCCTGACCTGTAGGCAGCGTCTCTAGCTTTGAGCAACATACGCACTGTACTGTCCAGCCATGGTTTCTGGTTTGGAAACGCTTTGAAGGTTTTGGTTGATAAGACAGTATCTGTGCAGAAGTGTACATAGGCCAGGACAGCTGATGTATATTCCTCTAGATCTGCACCCTTCTTGAAAACTTCCCAGTCAGTGTGCTCGAAGCAGTCCTGAAGCATTGAGGTGGCTTCCTTGCTCCAAACCTGCACAGTTTTGACAGTTGGTCTTGCCCTGCAGATGAGAGGTTTGAGGCTGGGGTCATTTCCAAAGCAATGTGATCAGACATGCCAAGGTGTGAGGATGCTGCAGCCTTATATGCCCCTGGGATATTAGTGTAGACCTGGTCCAGTATATTATTGCCTCTGGTCGGAAAATTGATGTTCTTGTAAAATTTTGGCAGCACTGAGGTCAGTAGACTGTGATGGCCACTCAGGAACCTTCCCTTTTAGCTGCTGTAGCCACTCAAGGCTCGACTTGGCCTCGTGTTTTGGATCATTGTCAGGTGTGAAGGTCCAAGTGCGTCCCATGCGCAGCTTCCAGACTGATGGATGAAAATTGTCCTCTAGTATTTTCGGATAACAAGTTTCATTCATTCTGACGTCAATTTTGACTAAATTCCCTGTGCCTCTGTAGAGAGATCCACCTCTAAGCTTCACAGTAGGAATAGTGTATTATTTGTCATAGGCTTTGTTGACTTCTTGCCAAACATAATGTGCATGATTATGACCAAAAAGCTCAATTTTTGACTTATAATTCCAAATAATGGTATTTATTTATTTACTTATTAATATTTTAAAAAACAAGTCAAGTTTTCACATTTTCTGCCAGGGGGGATGAAAGCTATGAGCTCAACTGTATGTTAAACTGCATAGCTAAAAGTTAAAACCCCCTGCCGCACAGGACAAAGGAACAGGAAGAACTGGTCGAAGAGGCATAGGGGCTGTGCGTAGAGCCCAGCTTCCACAATGTAATCTGTATGATTCAGGCTCCATCTAACCATAGAATCTGCTGTAGGTTTTAAAGCTAGGAAGACTGCTTTGAGGGTGTCGTAACCTTCAGATCGAAAACATGATCATCTCAGGCTCACACTGAAAGCGTCGGAGATAAAATGCTCACTTCTCATGTTCTGATTGTGACAGGGTCTTCTCCTGATAGTCATGATCATGTAGTGCCTCCAAAACCTGCTTAGAACTGCCTGTAAAATAAAAACACAAATAATGCAGAACTTAACAGCACAGAAATAAAGACTCCTATTTGAAGCTACAACTATTTTTCCTTCCAGATTAACTAGGGAAAAAAATACGGACACCAAATGTAGGTACTGTAGCCAGTGCAGTGAGCTAACAGCACAGGGCCGAGAGTTATCACCAAAACAAACAGTTGATTTCCTAAGCAAAATGTAAACCTTCCCTACAAATCATCATCACACAAGCTGTGTGTGCACATCAGCAGAATATGGGTGCATGACAGCTGCGCCATCTTTGGCCCTACCACACAAAACCAACAAAATTTATAAGCCTACACATCAGTGCACATAACAGTGCGTACAAAGCTGGCATTAGCAACATGTGTATGTAATGACTGCTTTCCCAAATAAACTGTACACAACACAGGTAATATCAGTAACTTGGCACGGTGGACGTTGCCAGATTTTAAAAACTTACCCTTTGATGTTTATGAGTCAAAAGTTAAAAGGTGAAAACAAAAAAGTTTTTCACTGCTGATGTACCGAATTTAATGTTTTTACAGGATCTGTTTAGTGCAAATATTTTATTTTTGGTGAGATTTTGATGATGGAAGCCTTTGTTGCACGTGTTCAAGGACCATTTATTTTAACGTTAAAAATCCAGCAATAATTTCTGTTTTTACAGTTTCTGGAAATAAGAAATGGGGTAATTTTGGTGAGACTCACTTCCGGGTTTTAGGACTAATTCCTGGGGCACTCTATTGTCTTCCTGTAAAACTTCAATTAATTGTCTGGGCTATTATTTACTTCAATCACTGAAATCAAAAGGCCTATATCTGGGAAAAGCTTCTATATAGACAGGCTTGTAATTGCTTTCACGCAAAACTGTTAATCAGCAAAGAGCAGGAAGTACAATTGAACTATATATTTAAACCAGTATGGATATTACTTCCGATAATATTTCAATTATGAATCATTCATTTGATCTATAGCTCTGACAGAGAGAAAGTGAGTTACGGTACTCGAGGATAACGGCATCTGACATACCGACACAACACCACTTTATCTTGTTAAAACAATACTCACAACTTGGATTAACTTATGGACCAAAGAAACATGAAAAACTTACTGGGTAATCGAGGAATGGACACATAATTTGAGGTAGCCAACAACCTGGTTTTACTTCCATACATATTTCCATAGAAATAAACTGCTTAGCAACTGGACCAGGCGTCTAATTGAGACAGGCCTTTATTTGTCAAAATGTGTAGCTACACCAGGCTAGTAAAAGGGACTAGGTGTTTTATTGGGATTAGGCTTTTAATTTAAGTTTTACTGTAATTTAACCCCTCAACAGGCAACATCATTACAGGCTTGTGTTAAACAGACAATCAAATCCACAGAACTTTATTATGAACTCTAGTGGAGACCCCAAAGTTTCCATAAGATCGGCAGAACTTTGGAGAAATATGTGAACAGGGCAAAAGACTTGTGATGGAGTGGCACAGTCATCAGTGAACACATTACACTGTATCTTTAGTAAAGAGCTGGAACAAGCTTTTACAGAATATACCGTTTGGTTCTGTCAGACAGTGTGAGGTTGTTCTTTCTTCACAGGTCAAACTTTAATGACCGTAAAATGATCAATAATCAATATTTCCCCTCCTTCAACCTATCAGGACATCTATGGAGCTGTGCAGTCCCAACATGAGTGAGAGTGGAGGCTCTCTCTGCCAAGTGAAGCAGCTTCCCTGCCACAGTGTCCCCCTTTGTCGCCTGCAGGCCGGTGGACACTACACGCGCAACCTCCCCCACCTTACCCACCAGCCGTGGGTCAACCACCCAGCCCCAGCCGTCGCCTCCGGCCCGGCCGTGGCCGTTCGCCACAGGGTAAATGGAGCCATGGCGGCCAGCTGCAGCAACCCGGAGTGTGCGGCCTCAAAACTGGGAGAGGAAGCAGCGCTGGCCCGAGGCGTCTCCACTGGGAAGGTGGTGGTGACAGGAGGAGGGGGATACTTTGGGTTCAGGCTGGGGACAGAGCAGGCCAGTCAGGGGATGTCGGTGATCCTTCTGGACATGAGCAAGCCTCCCTGTGAAATCCCTGATGGAGCGGTCTACTATCAGGTATGGGACAGTGGAGAAGGAGCTGTGAAGCCCATACGTGTTTGAAATCCTGACTTTTATACCAAACAATATTTCCCTGCACTTTACCCAGTAACTTTGCCCTGGATACGACAGTTTAATTCTATCCAATACTCTGACATTGTATCTCTACATGCTGCTCATTTAGCACCATTAGTCGACCAGTCGCCTGCATGTTTACGATATTAATTTAATTATTAAATGATATATTTTTTGCGAGGCAACACAATGGTTTGAGTTGAAGGTGTGAGAAAGAATAGTATCAGTAACATTGTTAACACTGTGCTACATCACAGAGAAATACAAAACTGTACTAATGAACCTTCATTAACATAGGCCTATATTTTATCTACAAGTGCACGTCACACACTGAAAAAAAAACCTGAACTGAACTGAACAAAAACCACTTGGTTAGGGTCAGGAAAACATCATGTTTAGTTCCTACTAGCACGGCTAGCACGTCCCGAAGACATCTGCTTTTGTTGGTCTCAAACACTGGTCTGCCACTGTTTGCTGTCATGCCTCCCCCTCTTGATTAGAAACTCGTATACTTGCAGTCTTAACTTCATAATATGTATGAAACAGTATGTTTTAAATGTAACATATCCATGGTTTGCAGAAACGTACAATGCCAACATTTATTCCGGCGCCTGGGCTGCTTTTTCTTTTAATTCACGCTGCTCCGCACAGACACAAATCAACTCTAGTATCTCCCTGCTTCAGCCCTCGTCAGTGTGTCTCTGTGTCTGCGTGCTGGCTGGAAACAGACACAGGTGAGTGATCCACCTCTGAGCGCCAGCTGCTGACTGGGGCAGAGAGGGTGGAGACATGATTCAGGTTTCAGCCTCAGGCCTCATGGCACACTTACCTTAATTACAACTGTCCTTTCATGGGACAGATATTGACTCACACATACTCTGTCACTGAAAACCTGCAGGGCTCCCGAACTGTTGAGAATATATGCAGTGGTGATGATAAAAGTGAGGGCTGAGAAGCAATAAACTAATCAAGGCAAGTCTCATCAGGGATGGCATTAATTAAGTGGGGGTCATTTTTCTTCCTTCTGTCTTACAGAGTGATATACGGGATTATTCTTCCCTCTATAAGGTGTGTGAAGGGGTCGACTGTGTATTTCACACAGCGTCTTACGGCATGTCCGGACCAGAACAGGTGACTTGTCTTTATGCCTTCTTTTGCATCTTTTTATCATTCAAACAAAAGTCAGAAGACTCTGTAGAAACTGTGTTTTTGTTCTTCTTCGGGGCAAAAAAAAAAGAATTTAGATTCATATTTCATTCATTCATCCTTTAGTTTCACTCGTGGAGGAATAACAGCCCTGCTTTACAACTGCCTCATTGAATGCTTCCTTCATATTAATAATATACTTATAGTCCATAAGTTCAAGACTCAAGGCTGAAGAAGTCAATCTGCAGATCAAGTTTGATAAGTACGAGGATGAATACAATGTGTTTTAGTGATTTGTTAAACATACATTTACAGTTTTTGTACAATTATTATTTACATATTTATGTGTTAAAATATTTGCAACAGCATTGTTAAAAAAAGTTAATAATTTGCTGGATCGGCCTCAGTAAATCTCACACACATTTACCGCAGTCTAAGTCCTTCTAGTTTCTCATTGGTTAGTTAAGAGTCATGTGACCTACAACATGGAAGTGCAACCAGGAAATGTGTGGAGAATAGTAAAGTGCTACTTAAGAGAATATCCGTCTCCATTCTGTTGTTTACTCCCAACAAGAGTGATCCAGCCACCACACACTGACCCCTCATGCTACACTACATTTACCCACAATGCAACCTGGCTGCAGGCAGTTAAGTAGGAGATTCAGGTGTGTAGCGGCTGATGTAGCCACAAGACTCTAACCTTAAACAGAAAAGAGGTCTCGTAAACTCACTTCTTTCTAACTCCACACCCATATTTAAGTTCGTAGTCTTCATCCCCAACTGAGGCTGACTCCTGTGACATCACTTGAGACTTCCTTTTCAAAGGGACAGTTCACCCCCTGAATCAAAAATACATATTTTTCCCTCACCTTTAGTGCTATGAATTAATCTAGATTGTTTCAGAGTTGACGACTGTTGGAGATATCGGCCGTAGGGATGTCTGACTTCTCTCGAACATCATAGAGCTTGGCTTGTGGTGCTTAAAACGCCACAAAAAATGCATTTAAAAAACTCAACATCAATGTGGAAATCATGACCCAGTTACTCAGGATAATGCAGGAACTCTTTTCTA
Organism: Epinephelus cyanopodus; assembly: GCA_026686955.1. NCBI lineage: Eukaryota > Metazoa > Chordata > Actinopteri > Perciformes > Serranidae > Epinephelus > Epinephelus cyanopodus. Next base: position 15,924,141 of record CM048929.1, read on the forward strand.
TCTACTGAACTACACCCACCAACCGTATCACAGCGTAGAGGAAAGCATACAGCTACTGCTAGCACACCTAGCACCGCTGAACTTGCTGACGTTACAGCTCAGCAGAGGAAGACGCCATTAATGTTTGGATCTCATCCATGAGTAGATGCACTCTTCCTTCTGCACAGTGACACAGTTGGCAGGTGTAGTTCGGTAGAGATAAAATAGTTCCCATATGACAGGGTCTGTGGATTATATTGAGGAAGCGTGTCATCATTTCTGCAAAGAGACATTGCTGTTGAGTTTTTTTAATGTATTTTTGTGGCGTTTTGAGCACCACAAGCCGAGTGTCATGTAGTCCCATTATATTTGAGAGAAGGCAGACATCTCTTCGGCCGATATCTTCAACAGCCGGCAAGTCACACCAAAACAATCGGTACAGATAAACAGCACTTCAGGTAAAAGAGAAATATGTACTTTTGATCTTGGGGTAAACTGTCCCTTTAAGGACTTTGCCCGTGAATGTTTTGCTTTGTTCACAAACTAAAGAAATGCGCGAATACAGGGACAAACCTTGTGCTAAAACCCCACTGAATGCACCTCACTACTGTCTGTCTCTGTTTGACTTCAGCTTGTTTGTGTGTCAATGAGAGAGCAGCTAATCGTAATGTAAGATGAAGTGTGTGCCGACAAGGTCTTGTCCGGGGCTGTCATCCAGCATGATGACAAAACAATGCCAATTAAGATTTAATTCATAATTCAGTAGCCCAAACTGAGGTGTACATGAGGTGCGTACAGCGCAGATAATGAGGACAAAGCTGGTGAAAATAACTGATGTATTATCTTTATTACTTTTATCTGTCTGTCTGCCAGCTGAGGAAGGAGCAGGTGGAGTCAATCAATGTCGGAGGGACCAATAATGTCATAAACGGTGAGGATAAACCTAACGCCCCACATGAACCCATAAAACACGCTGGTAGTCTTTGATGTAATGGTGTGTGTGTTTGATCCGCTGTCTTTCAGTGTGTAAGGAGAGGAGCATCCCCAGGCTGGTGTACACCAGTACCATCAATGTGGTGTTTGCTGGGAAACCAATTGAGGAGGGTGATGAAGCGTCAGTGCCGTATGTGCCCCCCGACATGGTGGGTAATTTAAATAAAGAATGAACTTATCAAACTGGTAGCAAACTAGCTTGAAGACATGGCCAAACGCAAGTATGACACCAATTTTATTTAACTGTGTGGACCTTGGATTAATGACTGAGGAGAAATCTGGACCCCATGGTTAGACCAGTTGGGAACCATTCCTTAATATTTTATACTTCACTTTTTTGTCTTTTATCATACTTTTTACTCCACTATATTTATTTGATGACTTTAGTGACTTTGCAGATTAAAGGAATGCTTCACCCACAAAATGACCATTTGTAAATCAGTTAGTCATGCCGTTCCCTTGAATTTTTGAAGAAAGCTTTGTTTTTCTTGCAGCCTCTGGAAGGCAAACATTGATTTAGTGATTGATCAGGGACCATGTACACTCAAGCAGTATCATCCAAGTCTCATTCAACTGGTCGCATGCTTAGTACTTAAAGGCTCTCTAAGTCTTCCTAAGCTTGAAAAGTTTTTGTCACATACAGCAAACGTCTCTCACGACCTGAAAATTACCTTGACTATGCCCTCTTTAAAGCCAGGAACCAGTACCAGGGTTTTTTTTTAGCTAAAATACATGTGTTTAGGAAGTACTGAACCAGTTCAAGGTAACACAGCACGACTAACTAAATTGCAGGTGGTCATTTTGTGGGTGAAGTATTCCTTTAATCTGCATAGTAACTAAAGTCTGTTACTGTAGATTACTGTAATGTACCTGAGAGGCAAGGCAAGGCGGCTTTATTTGTATGGCACATTTTATACACAAGGGCAATTCAAAGTGCCTTACAGAGCAATAAAATATAAAACATAATAAAGGATACCGGAAAGAGTAAAGAGAAAAAGATGTAAGAGGTAAAATTAATTGCAAAATGACAAGAGGTGCAAGGATAAAAAGGTGATTTAAAATTGAGTTTGATAACAAGGTTGCAGTCATTGCATGGTGGAGTATGCAGTGTAAAAATGAGCTGGGACTTGTCCAACATCATCTGGGAGGTTATTCCAGGTTTGTGCTGCATGATAACAAAACGCTGCTTCACCATGTTTTGTTTTAACTCTTGGGACGGTCCTTAGGCCAGATCCTGATGTCCTCAGGGTCCTGGAAGGTTCATGTGCGCTGATCACTTGAAGTCAGCCTCACCTTTGCCAACTGCAGTATTGTGGGGATACAGTACAGTCACTGCAAACAATGTCGCCAGCAAAGTGATTCACTCTTGTGTTAGAACAAGCCTCGTCCACTTGGCGTTTCACCACAATATATTTGCGTTTTTTCTGTGTTATGTCCCCAAATTTTGTAGCTTCCTTTTGTGTGTATGCTGCTTGCAGACTGGCAGCTGGTCACCTTTTTTTAAAATCCCGCCTTCACCTGCACGTTGAGCCCAGGAACGTCTCGAATGCAGCAAAATAAGAGGAGAATATGAATGCAACACACTCCTAATAGGTCATGAGTAAAGATAGAGAGGGATTAGTTTTGTGTCTTTAATGTGATGAACACAATACATTAGTGTGTTACTATGTATAATCCAATAATATAATGTACATTATTCTGAAAACTACCCTTTGCCACGCTTCTTATGTTTAGTACTTTAAGGACATTTTCATGCTCACACTTTTACAACAATGCCCGATACATTTTCCAACCAACAATAATAATACATTCTCAGTATCTCTCTTGCTCTCTGTTGCAGCACATCGACCACTACTCCAGAACTAAAGCGATTGCAGAGCAGATGGTCCTCTCTGCCAACGGATGCTCCCTGAAAGGTGCGACGACACGATCAGTGTGTGTGTGCAGTGACAGCTCAATCGCAGAGTTAGGTGGAAAGGGTGCAATCAGAGGAGGCTGCAACCCCACAGCTTTTGGTTTCTGTGTACAAATGTTTATGTGGAAGAGAAACGCTGAAGCACTGAGGGGTTGCCATGGAAACTAGGGGATGCAAGCCGGACAGGACAGTGCCAGTGTGTAGTGCAGCAGTCATGTGACTCATTTAGAGTTTTCTAATACACTATAATGGGTTTTGAGTTCCTCTTTACATTAACAGGTGGCAGGCCTCCATCTTCCCCCTTCAGTGTAACCTGACACCCCATCAGTGACCACCAACTTATATATTCAATTAAGCGAAGAGCTAATGGACATTCTCATAGTATACTGCAGGTTAAAGTTCATGTACAGCATCTGATACAGGAGGATGTCGTCTAAGTTTTTTTTTCCACTGAAGGAAAGCATCTATTTGAACGTCATGACTGATAACGTTTTGGTGGTCAAAGTCCCATCCCAGTCTCTTGAACACCTTGAGGGAATATCTTCACCTTCGGCACAAATGTCCACTTTGAGTCATGCTGGTCAGAGGTTAATGTCACTGTGAACCAGTCTTTTGCATTCTTGTGAAGGCAATATTTTAAAGGGATAGTGCACCCAAAAATGAAAATTCAGCCATTATCTACTCACCCATATGCCGAGGGAGGCTCAGGTGAAGTTTTAGAGTCCTCACATCCCTTGCGGAGATCCCAGGGGAGAAGGGCTAGCAGCACAACTCCACCTAATGGAGGCTTACGGTGCCACAGATTCAAACGTCCAAGAACATATAATTGAAACCACAAAATATCTCCATACTGCTCGTCCGTAGTGATCCAAGTGTCCTGAAGCCCCGACATAAAAAGTTGTTTGGAAAAAACTCTCAGGGATGTGAGGACTCTAAAACTTCACCTGAGCCTCCTTCGGCATATGGGTGAGTAGATTATGGCTGAATTTTCATTTTTGGGTGCACTATCCCTTTAAGAGCACCTTGAGGGTGTTACAATTGGCACAAACATCCACTCTGTTTTTGGCCATAACTCAAGAATTCATACACTAATTATGACAAAATTTCACACAATTGTCTAATAGGATAAAATGATGACGTGGTGACACTGTATATATCCAAAAGGTCAAAGGTCAACTTCACTTTGACATCATCGTTTTTTATTCAACACCATATCTCAGGAACAAAAGGGAAGACATCTGGTCAGATACTGAATTGTTGACACTAATCTTGGGTGTTCATCTTGAAGCTGTGCTGATTGTATTGTGTTGTGTGCTGCCAGGGGAAAGGTGTGTGAGGCATCCATGTTTTCACACATATGGATGTGAACTGTAAGTGCAACTTGCGGAGGTACACAATGGCGAGTTTGCTCCCTTATATTTTCAGATAACACACACATAGTCAGTAATGTTTAAATGGTCTCTTGTGAAGGTGGAGATGTGCTTCGGACCTGCGTCCTGCGGCCCTGCGGCATCTATGGACCAGAGGAGAGGAGACACCTTCACAGAGTCATGGTGAGAGATACAAACAAAACTATGTATATATATGCACACACACTCTTCCCCTTTTCATATATATGAAAAAGACTAATTCCTTTTGTGTTGGCAGTGGGAGAAATATACATCTTGCAGTGTCTGAAGCCTCCCTGGCAGAATATGTTCTTGCCTGAAGAGTGTACATTATTGATAGAGCTCTCTCGGCGTCTAGTTACAGCTGCCTTTTCTTCCAGTCTGTCCTCTATGAGGCAGCAGCACAGTCTGCTGAAGGGTTCGATGTAGTTAGTTATGTTCTGGATTTACTGTCAAGGCAGTTGACTTTTTATCCACCATATATTGTAGGTTTACTTCAACCTTATTCACTAGTCTGGTGTTAAATTGTGCCAGAAATGCATAGAAATGCTCTGCTCAAAAAATTGAAATTGTGCATAATTTTGATTCCAAATCATGCACATACAATAATTTATGTTATCTACGAGGGTATCAGTTTCAGTTTGTCACACTATAATATTAAAACAATTAAAATCCCCTGGAGCTCGGTTGATTTTGGTTCATTTTTGCCAATTTTTTATCTTTGTTTAAGATCTTTTTAATGGTCCTTTCCCCTCGTGCATGGCATCCTTTGTGTCAGGACAAACTCAGCTACAAGTTTCACTTTTCATTTTGTCAATTAAATAAAGTATGAAGCTGCCAGGAGCACAAAATACTTAGAAATAGGTGAAGTTTTAGAGTCCTCACAATGCTCAACACACACAGGGGGTGGCAACACAACTCCACCTAATGGAGGCTTACGGCGCCCCAGATTAAATCGTCCAAGAACACATAATTGAAACAACAGAATATCTCCATACTGCTCGTCCGTAGTGATCCAAGTGTCCTGAAGCCCTGACATAAAAAGTTGGGGTCGGGGCTTCAGGACACTTGGATCACTGTGGACAAGCCTCCATTAGGTGGAGTTGTGTTGCTACCCACTCTCCCCTTGGATCTCCGTAAGTGATGTGAGGACTCTAAAACTTCACAAGAGCCTCCCTCGGCATATGGTTGAGTAGATAATGGCTGAATTTTCATTTTTGAGTGCACAATCCCTTTAAGACACATCACACTTTAATTCTTAATTACCTCTTATTTTTGCTTAGTCATGTGATGCTTGCAAAGACATTCCAATGTACTGTTTGGAGCCAGCACCCAATGCCTTCCTCTGTTTACACATTTCCCCCAGTTTCCTGTTTTCTATTCATTACCTCCTCCTGTCATATCAGGTACCTGCTATTCCCCACCTGTCATGTAGTTTTCCTCAGCCAGCATTCCCATTCCCTCATTAGCTCCCCTGCATCTTTTCCCCGTCTCTTGCCGGCATGTTTCGCCTGCTTGCCTGTTGCCAAACTCTGCTGTGAACTTACCAAGTAAAGCAGCGATGGCTTTCACCTGCCACAGCCTGGCACGCCAGAGGTTTTCAAACCACTATTATCAAGAAGTAAATCAGTTTACTTATCCTCCCTCATCTCTCGCTGTCTCTTTCTCACTCACTCAGATGAACGTGGAGCGTCGGTTGTTCAGTTTCAGGTTTGGTGACCCAGAGGCCAGGATGAACTGGGTGCATGTAGACAACCTGGTGCTGGCCCACACGCTGGCGGCCGAGGCGCTGACACCACAGAGGAGCTGTGTCTCTGTGAGTGTGATCAGACTAATCCAAGCAGGATAAGAAAATAGGACTTGAAGATTATTTTTAAACCTTACATCTTTAGTATCAGTAACTTATTTATGACATATAGGTTCTGCACATCACAAACTAAGACCAGAAGTAGTCAACATTTGTTTGTTATGTGTAGGTTAACGGTAACCGCTGGCTGCTATTATTACCTATATATTTGAATAAGACGATGTTCATTGTCCCCATTGTTTCCTTCTCTTTTGCAGAGTGGACAGGCCTATTTCATTAATGACGGAGTTTCAGTCAATCTGTTTGAGTGGTTGACACCATTGGTGAGTGAAATTATAACGCTGGTGACATTCAGAAGCTTTCTTGTTGTCAATAAATCTTATGAAAACCAATAATTATTGATCCGAAGTATTGACTGTGAAGCCAAAGCTTGATATGCCTCATCGTTAGGGTGAATTTCTGGTTGTTCAAAAATTATTAATATCATATAAATTCCCTCACAATAATGCACGTGGGCACTGTAGTTGTAGTTTTGACTGAATCCCGCAAACTGCTGCTGTAAAAACTCCCAATGTGTGTTAGATCGCAGCTGAAAATAGTCCCCAACAAATGTGCAATTTACTCCTGTTTTAGTAAGTCATACTTTAAAAATGTGGAAAGGTGGAGTGCCACCACCAGAGTAGGAACTTTAGAAAATTGTTTGGCATTTTCATGGGATTTGTTGACAATAACAGATATCTAGAATAACTCCTGTCTTATCCTTGAAACTTTCAAGATTGTTTACACTTTCATTGAAAAGCATTTTGTCCAAATTCAAAGGGATAGTTTGGATCTTTACCATTAAGCAATGTACTACTGCGGATGGGGTCAGCAACAAAATGTATTAAAGCCACCTAATAGCAGCTTAATCAGTGTATCAGTATACGCTATATTCACTGCAGCTCTTTTCAACAGGTAGTTGTCCCTCCATTGTGACATTAGTGTTGCATTTATCTTGCAAGTGTACACGAACCAACTCTAGGCAATTATGCACCTTTGTCACAAAATTTGTCCCTGATTCAGACCAAAACAATCAAACTCCAGGTCGGAAAGCACCCTTAGTTAGTTTGTGTTATTGTGTGACTTTGGTGAATCCAAACCAACCCCTTTTAAATTCCATAGTCACACAGTAACAGAAACAAACTAACTGATTGAAGCGGCAAAAGGCCAGCAGGTCCTGTGATTAGTGATTCTAAATTTTTGCCTTTTTCAATGGAGTCTGGCTTTGAAGGGGGCTGATTTAACAGCTGTGGTCTCCCACAGTAATCGCTGTCTGACAGCAAGGTAAAGTGGAGAAAATATTCTAACCATAATAAACACTTAAACTCATATTGATTTTTTCGGGTGGCTAAATACCTTTTGCTGCTGCCCCCTGTCCACAGCAGCACATTGCTTAGCTTCCGTGCATCTGACATATACTGTATGTAATACACTGACTATGGATAATAACCTTATACCACCCCACTTCAAAAGATTCACACTATCGCTATCATTACCATTGCAGTTTGAAAAACTGGGCTACAGCAGGCCGCAGATAAACCTGCCGGTTTCACTCGTCTATTCGGCAGGTAGCTCATCTCTCTTCCTCTTAAATTTGTACACCCGCACAGAATTTGTTTAAATATTCTGCGAGCTGTCACTAACACTACCTCTCTGTATTTTTCTTCTATTTTCAGCCATCCTGGTGGAATGTTTGCATGTAGTCCTGAGACCTGTGATAGAAGTGCCGCTCCTCTTTACCAGAAGTGAGGTAAATGTTAGTTTTCCTGCCTTTTTTTGTTTCTCTTTTATTTCCTCCCAGACTTCAAATTAATTCTGGAGAACCAGCATTTTCTGCTCTTGAACATGTTTTTAATTACGTTTTTTTAAAATGTCATACTCTGTATTTGAAACTAAGAGGAAAAACTGACTGATTTTACTGCTCAGTTTCCTCAAAAAGTTCAAAAGGATGACCTGAATGAAGTCTGAGGTGCATTTTGGGTAACGATGGCATGTCTATAGTGTTACAGCGCTGTGCACATGCATGCATATGTACCTAATTGAAAGTATGTGTCTCGTGTGTTGGAGCTAGGTTACCTCTTCTCCCATGAGAACATTCTTGTTTAAGTCTCTCCCATAACAGTGAAGACAGACTTCATTAGGGCTGGTATTTTCCTATCAGCCCCCCCCTGCTCTCCCCCTCCCTCGTCAGACACTATCTCTTGTGCATAAATTATAGAAAACCAAAGTGAGCCTTGAATGAATTCCAGAATATTGGCAACTAATGAAATCCCAAAGTCACAGGAAGCGTTTTAATATGATGTGCTGGTCTGTAGCACTTTAACACGGAAGAATTTTAATGTATCAGGAAGAGGGCAGTGAGGTGCTCCTGCCTGGGGAGACCTTTACGATGCATCTTAAGGAGCCTCCGTCACGGCCTGTAAGGTCCTCATGAATGTGTGATGAGGCAGAAACTGAAGCTGAGCCCGTGGGCCTGCACATGGAGCTCATTCTGTCACACAGCTGCTGGCCCGGGGATCGATGATTGTCCTGTGAATAAAACATAAACTGCTGCGGGTCAGAACAGGAAGTTCGGGATGAAGTCTGCAGGAAGTGACCTCAGTACAGTGGCTGTTGCCATGGTGAGCGGAGTCGGGCAGCCTCGTGGCTGGGTCAAATGATCCTGCCAACTCTCAGGTTAAGCTGTCGCGTGACGTGTGGAGGAGTTTTTCCTCTAGTAGGTAAATGCCAGGTCTGCAGAAACATGGAGGGAGATGCAGCTTCAAATGTCAAACTACAATTCAGACACTGCGGACAGCTAGGTCTGGTGATATTTAATATTTTTCTGATCAACAAATCTTATTAGCGAGTATTGTCTGTGTAGTCAAAGCCTGGTGTGGCTACTCCTCTGTGCCACAGAGCTCCATCATTGCAGTCTATTTTGATTCGATTGTCTTTCTGCTGGAAATAATCACCAGACCTCCAAATGTGTATTAATCCGCAGTTGAAAATAGTCCCCAGCAAATGCACTTTTTACTCCTCTTTGAGTACCGTTTGCTAAAAACTACAGTGCCCAGATATTTCAGGAAATTATTTAGCTTATTTCACAAACTATGTGTAACCTGTTATTAAGAATTACTGTCTTCAGAAAGATGAAAGGGCTTGAATGTGAGAACAGCAGACAGGTTATGTTGGTATGTACATACCTAGATACATACTTAAGCAACAGCTCAGGACAGGCGGTATGCTGTGATTATATCACAGGTGAGGGGCGTTGTCCGACACGTTCCGAAGTGCAGGAGACGCATTCCAGTGTGAATCGTTTTTATTCATAAAGCGTTCTTACGTAGAAATATGCCCTCCTGGCTACCTGCACATGCAATGCACTAGCTTCTTGTATTTCACCATCTATTGTACAACCGCTGAAAAACAGTCCAGCGTCTGCAGGATGGCCTTGAAAACTGCTTGTAGGCTTGCATGTTTTGCTAGGTGGAGGTGTGTCGCTTGCAGTGGCGAGGCTGTTCTCCAAGCTTTGTTCGCCAGTGGCTTGTTTTCTTCCAGTACCTCGAGCTCATTTTTCACATATCTCTGCATACCATCTTTAGGTTCAGCAGATATCCCCCCTGAAATATGCACTCCTCAAGTCACTGCATCACTACAACGTCAGCAACATGATAAACCACATGCCATGTCCCGAGTTCAGTCAGCCTTCGGTAGTGAATTACTTTTTAATGCCGATGCGTCTCAAGTGAGGGAAAAGTGAGGACGGTAAAAAGGCGCAGCGACCAGAGGGTGATGAATTTACTCAGGATGATCGTCAGGTTAGACAGGATGAGCAGGACTCAGCAGTTTGTGGTTGCGGCGTGTTCAACAATGATGATGTACAAGACGATTAATACACAACAATCTGGCGAAGTCAAAGAGAGGAGCTGTTCTGTGACAGGCGTGTGCTGATTGACGCAGTTTGACGTCATGAGAGACGAACTGCTGACCTGTGGGAGGATGAAAAGATAGAAAAGAGCTTTTAGGAACTCTTCTTGTCTCGCCGATGTCTGTCTGAACTCCTCTATCGCTTCACAAGCAGACACCTTATCCCCCAGCAGTAAGAAGATGCAGTAACCGGAGGCATCCATCAGTCGCAGGCTATCAGAATGTAAAACCAAGTTTGAGGAGAGGTTAATCTGAACCATTAGCCTGACAGTACGACCTTTAACTAGGCCTGGACGTCTCTGCGGCAGCTTTAGGAGTTTCTATGATTTCTGTCTCGATGAAACATTTGCGTATTTAACACAAATGTCTGTCCACTGCAGGTGAGAAACATAGCCGTGAGCCACACCTTCAAGATCAACAAGGCCCGCCGAGAGCTGGGTTACTGTCCGAAGCCCTACAGCCTGATGGACTCTGTGGCCCAGTACCTGAAATCCAGACAGCCTCGCTCCAGCTCGTCTCTCCTCGGCCTCTCCTGGACCTCCCAGCTGCCTCAACACCTCCTCCTGCTGTTGCTACTGATTGGCTTCAGCCTGCTGCTAGTGATGCTATCCTCCATTCACAACTGAAAATTTGTATGGAAATCAAACATTTGATGCTGTATTCACACCACATGTGACTTATTAGTGAAACACACCAGATGCAATGAAATATACCTTGAAAATAAATCGTCAGAATGTAAGATTATGCAATAATTTCTTCTACCTTTTTTTGATGTTGGTATATGTGTGTCTGATTTTGAAATGATGAAACTACCAGGCTGCTGAAAAGTATTAAACCTGAGTGGTGTGAATGTTATTGGTTTCTCTGCAGTTTGAAGTTACTATGAGGGAAAAAAAATAAAATCTAATTTGTAATATTTTATTTGAAATATTTAAATCTTGATTGATTGTATTTAAAGCATGTTTCCAGGTTCTCTCATAAAGCTTGATGTGATTTACACATCTGTGGAGTTTGATTAGTAATTTTGTACACTTTTAGCAATAAAAACATTAACAATAAAAGCCTACAATAAGTGCGCTGATTTTTACGTTCCCTCTTTCCTCTGCTTAAATGAAAATAATAATAAATCCTTCCTTGGTAGGATGAGTCCTTCCTTGGAAGGATCCTACAGAGGCAAGGCAAGTCTCCTTTCTAGCATTCAGTGAACACACATTGAACAGGCTAACAAGTGCCCCCAGGTGTGTGTCATTAACCTCAGCAGACTGACGGTTTAATGGTGCTGTGATGATTCTGGCGCTCTCTAATGCTGTTGTACAACTGTTGGACTCTTAGGGAGAATATATCTCTGGATTATACTTCAAACAACAAACAGGTAGGCTGAATGAAACTTTTGTGACACTTAGCGCTCTATCACTGCTGGAAATGTTTAATTTAAAAACTTGTTTTATCTGAATCATGGTATGTTAAAAATCTCTGGACACATTTGTTTCTGTCAGTATTTTTTATGCTTGTATGATAAAAACTCCTGGACATATTTATCTAAATCCTGCTGAGCTCCGCTGGCGCAGGCTGCATTGAAGAGGCCCCTCTTTCCCTTCCAGCAAATTGTGGGCAGAGACTTGTGGGTACTTAATACCTGCTGAGGATACACACATGCATCTTTGAAATCTCTCTGAATGAAGGACTCCATCTTTGGTAGAATTTGAAGGATCCTTGACATTGGAACAGTCCTTACGTGGGATTTGATGACGTAGCAATCTTCAAATTCAGCCGTTTAGGGATCCTTCCTTGACTCTGAGAAACCCCCTTCATTACACAAGGCCTACAGCCTCCTGGGCATCACTGGAGCATGCAAAAGGAAAGCCACCAGCAGAGCCTCAGAAGCTGCAGGGAAGGCCTCGAGGTGGCTGTGGATTGTTACGGACAAGCACTGGACTAATGCTTCTTGGACACAGGCTGGGAATTGATCACTCCTGGTTGGGTTGCCTGTGTGACGGGGTCAGAAGTTGAAAGACCCGAAACGCCCTATGACCTCAGGAACTTCACTGATGATGTGTCCAAGAGTAGTGTGTGCTTACAGAAATATTGTGAGTGAGTGAAGCGTATTGTTGTTGTTGGTCTTTTATTTTCATTTTGCCCAATTACAAGCTACTCAACACTAGTTAAAATTATTGATTTAATGAGAGGACACTCCATATTCATACAATGAAATAGTCTGGGTATAATACGCATGAGTCTTGTGAGTATTCCAGTTTCTGAGTTTTGTGTCTGGATGCTACAGAGCCAAAAGAAAAAAATATATTTAAGGCTGCCACTCAGGAGTGTCTATCATACCAACATATCATCTACAGACATTTTCATAAATTATGACTAAATTTTGCCACCTTGAGTGGTACTGAAATCTGATCTGGCCCATGAACTATTTAAGAAACACCCACCGTGTCACATTTGAGGGCCGAGCTGCTGTTCTTGTCTCAAGCCACCAGATGGCGCACTTGCACTGCCAATGATTTCCCCCCGCGGTATGAAGAGGCAGCAAAATGAGCCATACACGAGAATGTGCGTGGTGTGTGCACGTAACAAAGTAAACGTCTCTCTGCCAACTCGTTACGTTACATGCATTAGAAGTATTTTGAGCAAAATCAAAGGTTATTGGCAGCGGTGGGATTCGAACCCACGCCATCGAAATGACTGGAGCCTAAATCCAGCGCCTTAGACCACTCGGCCACGCTACCACGATAACACACAAAGACAACCCATATATAAGAAGAGAAGGTACAAGCGATGCAAACCTGTATTTAAACACTAGAAAGTACTTGCATCGCACCACAGCGTAATGCTCAATATTACCCCTGAAGGTCTCGGTATTCATACATCACCACCATTCTGGATATTAAACATTGATTTGACGCTAAATCACGAAGAGAGAACATTATGAGGTTATATGTAGTAAATCTGTGGTCGGCTGGCAGACCTCCAGGAGCAGTCTGGGTGTGGAGGATTTACCCTGGACTCACCATGCAGCATTTCTGTGGCATTGTCACCTCCTGTGAACTCCATGTGTATGTCTGTTACATTATCATTGCATCATCCGCCCTTGTTAAGATGATTGGCAAGTTCAGAAGTACAGAATCAGTTTTAGAAAGTCAGACACAATGCCTATGAGTAGTCTAAAACCAAAACTGCAGACTCCACTTCCATTTCCTTTTGAGTCGTCCCCAACAAGCTGCCCATTTTCTTTTGCAGACTTGCTGTCAATGGTCTCTTCTTGGCAATCAATGAGTATCATCTGACCCTTGCTATATATCTTTGGGTATACCTGGCTGGACATCTACCTCCATGATTTCCTTCTTGACACTTCCCCGAACCCCTGAATTATTGGGCAGCCCCAAAAAACATGCATGTGATCCCACAATTTCTCCAACACAGTGCCGATGAGGTTTCTGTCATGTATGACGAGATGATGATGAGAGGTATTAGAATGTCTGACTTTTATTTTCCAGTTTGCACACAGGTCTTCCCATATGTTATCGTCAACTATAGTATCTAACTCGAATTCCCATGTGTCCTTAATGTTCAAGGTATTTTTTGTAGAGAGTTGTATTCTATATGTGGGAATAGGCCTATACTTAACACCTGATTTTGTCCAAATGTACGAAACAAATCTTGTTCCCCTGTTTGAATGCATTAGATTGGATTTGGAGAGATGGTATATCCTTCCTATGTCCTGGTTAGGTCGTGTTTCACTGTTGAAAATGAATATCCTTCCTAGGTTATTATATCCAATTCAATTGATCCCACTTCTCTTCTCCTTTAGTGTCCTTTATATGGGCCAAGAAGGGTAGTTTTGACCTTCCCGATATCCATAACTATCAGTTCAGTGCTCATCTGTGTCTTAAAATTGCCTGGGTGCATTAAGGATCTACATCTTTATGGCTTGATATAGGAAGCTCCATGTCTGAATTTCCCTTGACAAATGTATTATTTCTTAAAAAACTTAAATCTCTGACACTTGCCGGTAACAACCCCATTACAGTGGCCACTATTAAAGCACGGCGGGCTACAAGACACCTTAAGGGTAGATCTCAAATCAGCTCTGTCTTCACTCCTGATTCCTTACTACAGCTACTCTGGCTGCTAAATCTTGAGACATTCGGAGGGAAATACCAGTCATGTACATTTGCTTTTTATTGATTTCTCTTCTGCTTTTAATCATATTCAGCCACATGTTTCAGCTCTCTGACTTCTATCTCATTTTAATTTGGATTTTAGCATTGTGTGTTGGCTTGTTGACCTTTTAACAATCAGGTCTCAGAGTTCTTCTTCTACTGGATCCCCTCAGGGATGTGTTCTTTCTACTCTTTTGTTTGTAATGAACAAATGAATGTCAAAGTAATCACACATAAAGATTTGTCCGTAAGTACGCGGGCAACTCTGTCATTGTAAGTCTTCTTCATGGATCAGAATATGATCATGGCCCGGTACTTCGCTCCTTGTGTGATCAAGTGCAGTTCTTTTAACATTGTCTGTTGGTTTGTTAAATCTGAGCCTTAAAAACAAGAACAAGTTGGAAAAATTGGTTAAGTTGTGCTCCAAGATCACCGGTGTTACTTTAAATAACCTCCAGCATCTGTGTGAAGTTGAGTTGAGTTATGAGTAATGGGAACTTCTGTTCTGATACTTTCTTTCTTCCTGCCATGAGGGATAATGTTGCTAATTTGACAGCTAATCCTTTTGTTAATCTATTTTTTTTGTTTCTGTACTAATTAATTTTCACAATATGATTGGTCTAATTCTTGACACGGACCTCTGCGGATTGCTTCGCTAAAGCCTCTGTATTATTCCTGCGTCTACGTCTTATAACACTGCCAAGATCTGTCCCCTTCAGGCAAGCGTGGTATGCAATCCCCTTGTTTGGAGGTTTATTGGATTTGAAAGCAGGGCGAGGAAATCTCAGTTATGCAAAAACCTAATTATGAAAAAGAGACAAAGCCCCATTAATTGTTTGCTAGACCGGGGATGCTGGGGTCCTCTGGGTTTTGTAGGAGAGCAAATGCCACACCGCTGCTGCGTGTTTCAATTTGTTTCTAGGGAGGACATGTTGAAACAACTCTGCACACAAACTATGTAGTGATGCTATCTTTTTCGCTGCAGCGCCCACTTTCAGATGCATGCACTGATGCTGACAGTTATGTTTTAGACATTAGGACACAGAGAAAACTCAGCAGGCTCTTGCATCAATGTTTTTAATAATCAGAAAAGTTTCACAGCTTCAAAACAGCATATCGCTAAATGCCATACTGTACTGTATTTTCAAATGTCAGCATTATCCATTACACTTTTTTTTCTCATGAGCATCACATCACCTGGAAAGACGTACAAATAAACTATATTTGGAGTATTTCCGTTTTTATGCTGACCTGAAATCAAATTCTGCTCAGTATTAAGAGCAGGAAATGTCTGAGTCAGAGGAAACATTCCTGCAATTTGAGGCATAGGAAATTGTTTATAAGCAAGATAACATTTATTTTTTTCAATTTATCTCTGTATTTTCTTTTCAATCACGTGTCGAACAGAATATTTACAACCACAAAATAAGCACCTCAGTGTACAATTACTTTTCAGTCAGCTGACCAATCTGCTCTGAATACTTAGCAACAAAGAAAATAAATATAATTTAATCTTCTCTTTCAAAAAAAAAAATAAATAAAAAGGAAAAAATATGATTCAGTCATAAAAAGTGCAGAGCTGTTACGTGTCCTACTGGCATACAGACACTCGTCAGAAGCTGTGCAGACATGAAAACAGAAAGCACAGACTAGCTTTTACAGTGTCCACTGATATTTATCTGGTGACACGCCAATGACCCTCAATACTGCCTACTTACAAAAACCCACTCACATTAGCCGCTAAGCTAATTATCACCAACTCCTGAGTCTTTAGTTGTTACATAGCTACACTTTTTCATCCTATTACAACATTTCTTTTTACAGAACAGCAACAACTCCAACACACAAACAATACTGTTTCTGTGTGTGTTTCTCTCCCAAGCACCAAATGATCAAGTGGTCACAGGGTTAGCATTACATTAACACTGAATACTGCTGGAGGACGTAATACGACACACTGAAATGTGCTTTTTGTTAGTCAGGATCTTACGATTTTATAATTCTTATCAATATTTTTGCCATCTATAGTTTATAGTTTTCTGTGTGTTTGTGGTTGAACTTTGGAAAGCACTTGTGTAAGAAGTAATTTTTTTGATAAGGACGAATAAAAGGACTAACAAAAGCATCAGTGTGCCAAAATGACAGGAGATAAGATGACTGCAGCATGTCTAAGATATTGCATCTGCACCCTCTGGATATTTTTTAATAGCAAAGCAACCTCCAAGTTTCTCCTTAGTCGGAAAAAAAAAACAAAACGTTGACAGCTACAAATGAGTGCAAGTCCCAGAGTTATAAATTACACAATCATCCCTGGGCATCGCTGTCCTCGCCTGGACGTCTGTTGTCCCTGAGGTCCTCTTTGGTCTTTTGTATGCAGGTGAAGATCTCCTTGAAGAGAGCCTTGTACTCGGGCTGCTGCTGGCCGTCCTCCAGAACCACCATCAGGTCAGACACAGTGGCTGAGGACCGCCGGCGGCGGGTTCGGCTGTTCGCAAAGGGGCTGTTGGACGTCTGGACGGCTTTATGGCTGGGCCCGTCTGCTTGCTGGCACCGCCGCAGCAGCTCGTCATATTTCACCTAGACAACACACATTTAAGGGAAAATCATACATTTTCTTTAAACTGCTGTCTACAGTCGTTAATACCAGACAAGGAGATATTTATCGTGCATAAATTGTACAAGACGTGCTGTGAATACACCACCTGCAGTGCGCTGTACTGTGCATCCACCTCGTTGAGCAGAGAGATGCCCCTCTGTTTCACTGCCTCCGCTCGCCTTATACACAGCTGCTCGTGACCACGGCGAATCTCGTCCGGGTTCGTCGCTCTCTCAAAACGCTGTCACTGTTGCACCTCTGCCGGCTGTATCGTCTCTGCTCCTCCTCCTTTTCTACCTTCTCCTCCGTCTCATCCTGCCCCGGTTTTTCGTCTGAGCCAAAGAATACTGTATCAGGCAGCAGCAGCTGGTCCGGCCGTCTGACACTGGTGAGAGTGGAGGCACAAAATTACACCTGTTGAAGGTCTAAACTTGTATCACCAAGTGTCAGTCAACAAAACAGAGCCAAAAATATTCTGACAAATCAAATCTAGTTCCCATATATGTCAGGCCTACCTTTTGGCACAGTCAGCGCGCCACAGAAGCCGCAGCTGCTCCACTTCGGCCTCCAGCTCCTTCTGCCTGGTTCGGCAGCCGGCCAGCAGCGCCAGCCGCTGCTCCAGGCCACTGTTCTCTTTAGATGTCAGCTCACTCTCACGCTCTGCAGCCTCCCTGCGGCTCCGCTCCACAGCTATCTGGCTCTTGAGGGTCTGGATTGAGAGCTGGAGAGCCACGTTCTCCTCCTCTGGGTCCTGGCGTCTGTCTCGGTCATAGAAGGAGCCCTGCGTTGACCAGAGTCCATCCACATGCAGACCATCGTGGGCTAGATGCCTGAGCGGGGACAGGGAATGTTAATACATGTGTGGAAATAGCACTTTGAGAGTAAAACTTTGCAGTTTAAGTTTACTCACTAAAACCTCTATAAACAGTGTCCTGTAGCTTGTGCTTTGTGTTTTTTGTTCGCCCAGGTACTAGATTTTGTCTTATCTTTTTGCTGGAGTGATTGGGGTCAGAGAGTGAGAGTGCATATATGTGTTTGCGGGTAAAGAATGATTTTATCTAGGCTTTTAATGCGGTTAAGGAGAGTGTTCTCTGTAATATAGAGGGAAATACAAGATTATTTATCATAAAGTGTCAGATCTCTATCAAGGAAACTCAAGGTGAATACAAGGTTAATGGATTTTTAATAGAGAGATTTAAGCAGTAATTCAAATTTTGTCTATTGTCGTATTTTAAAAAGGTATCCTATAAAGGATTCTCCTGTTAATTAATCCCTCTCAGTCATCACTTATGACCCACTAGAAGTGTGTGGCAGTGTGTTTATCTGCAGAGACTCTGCCCTCAACTTGTAATTTCTCCCTGTTTCTCTATGCAGGGGGCGTCCCTGGGAACAGTGTGCAGGTGAAGTTAAGAGTTTATAAAAAGGCAGCGACCAGGGGGCTCATTTATAAAACAGAGTGTAGGATCCATACTAAAAATGTACATATATAGACGAAAGCCAAAAAATGTTGGACAGTTTCTACAGTCAGGCTTCCATCTCACCATCTGCATCTCCAAAATGTCCGTGAGCACAGGTCGAAGTTACTCCGATCAAGTCTGTTTTTATAGATCACAACTTTTCCGTGGGAAGTGGCGTACAGGCCACGTTTCGTGCGTGCGCAATGTCTATATATGAGACCCCAGGTGTCAGACCATGAGCAGCATGCATCCAAGAGGAAGCTTCAAAAATCGCTGACACAGAACCAAAGAAAAAAAAAACAAATATAGCTTTAGTACACCATTAATAAGCTACACTCATGATGCGCCATTTGCTAGACCTCATCATTGTTTCCACTACCGAAGCAAACCCACGCCCCTGGGTGCTGCCATGACAAATCCTCTGTATACATAAACATAGGTGGCGTACTTTAGCAAATTTTAGGGCTGACAATTATTTTGTTGACCCTCAAACAGTAATTTACTCCACTGCTCTCTCCAAAGCACATCAAACAAGTGGCGTGACACATAGCAGGCTAAAGCAACAGTTGTGTGTGTATATATGAGGACGCTGCAGACAATGAAGGAGGATTAAAGTCTTTCTCTTGTGGATTATGTCTGAAGGAGGAGGAGGTCTGGCTCTGGGTGACCTGCATGTGTCCAGTCAGCATTCAAGGGGCTGAGACAGCAGTGCACTGGGGGTAGGAGACGATCAGACAGCAGACAGGAGCTCATCTAAAAGCTGTAGGAAAGGCAACCATCTAACACCTACCACGCATCTTCCCCTCTCTGAAAATAATCCCTGTCTCATCCTGTGGTTCTGTTACCAGCACAGAAGAGCAGAACATGTACAATGACACACACACACACACGGGAAATACCTGTCGTTGTGTAAGTCGTACAGCTCTTTGAGGCAGGACACACTCTGTGCTCCCAGGCTGCGTCGCTGCTCTGCCAGCTCTCTTTTGTTCCGCTCTGCCTGGGCTGTCTTCAGCTCCTCCACCTGAGTCTGCAGGTCCTCCACGTAGGTCTGAAGCCCCTCAATGGTCTCTGTCAGACTGAAGGGGAGTGACGAGAAATATGGCACTGAGGTTCTGCAGTTAATTAAACATGTGATTTTAAATACATTCGCTGACAACTGGTGGACAGACCTTTGGATCTTCTGCTGGGCCAGGCGGCTGTCCTGCACTAGCCTCTGGTTGCCTTGCTCCAGATCCCTGGCGGCCACGTCTAGCTGCTCATACACTTTGGCATGCTGGTCGTTCATCTGACGCAGGAGGTCCACCTGCTTGGTCAGGTGCTGGAGAGCAAGAGAGGGAAATGAGATTTAGCTTGGTTTGTGTTTTTAAGGTTTATTATACTATATCTTGAATGAATGACACATGCATGGATCAGTGTAACTCTGTTGTGAATTTACCATCTTCACTAAATTGAGGATTTGCTGCCTTTCTTTGTTTTATATAATTGTAAACTGAATATTTTTAGGTTATGAGCATAGACAGGGTAAAAATAATGGACAGAGCGACAGTGGCGACACACATTGGTTTGTAGATTCCCGTTTGGAAGCCTCAAGTTTGGCGTTTTGGCTGTTGCCATCTTGGATTTTGGAGAGAGGGTAAAGCTGTGGAAGAGCGAGGGGTGAATCTGAGTCATACTGGTGTGACACCTTGGAAACAATCGCTCAGAGCGGCCCTGCCCTTAAAATGCAGAAATTTAAAACTTAATAAAATCTAATCACATTAGTTAGATAAAAATTAATCCCCTGCACAGTTATCATGACTGTTTTAATTAATTTTTAAGATCAAAACCCTTTTTGCACCAGGCTATAAAGTTGGGCATTTTAACATGGGGGTCAGCGGGGAGTGACTCACTTTTAGAGCCAGCCTCAAGTGGCCATGAGAAGAACTGCAGTTTTTGGCACTTTAATCATCGGCTTTATCTTTTTTCCCCACATGGTTTTAAGCTGTTGGGTGGACAAAATAAGACTTCGGAATATGTTACCTTGATTTCTTGATTCAGATTAATGTGAGAGATGCTAAAGTCTACAGGACACTTGATTATCACACATTAAGCAGCAACATGTGAGGTTATTTAACTCTTCTTTAAACCCGACCCACAGAAAAGAAAGAGAGGTGATAGCAAGTTTTATACACTTTTACATTTGGTTTTACATCCTACCACACAGACAAAGGCACCCTTAGATAAAAAGAGTTGCCAGTTAAAGGCCTTTAAAAAGGACTCAGCATTGTGGCAGGGAACCATAACATGTGTGTGTGAGCTATACTGCACGGTGGACAAGAATGTGCTCATTATCTACAAAGATGTTTCTGCAGTGGCTCACCATCTTCTTTCAACTAAATTACTTTTCTCTGGTAGAAATCAATGCAACCATTTGTCAAGGACGGCAGCACGGCTCTCTATCTCACACACACACACACACACACACACACACACACACACACACACACACACACCCACACACATACACACACACACACAGCTTTGAGGTTGTTATTAGTGCAGTGTGTAGGACCGGTGGCGGACACTGCATGAGGATGAGGGTCAGGGAGACGTATGGGGATTATCATATCAACCTCAATAAACCCTCGAGCCACAGGCCCTCGCTACCGTAAACAAATTAAGGCTCTTATCTTTGTTGGTCCGCTCAATGCCATGTTCTCGTTCTCAAATAGATCAGCACGGTGCCATGATGTGTGTGTACTGAAACATAAGAGCCTAGGTGTGTTTATTTATGAGCTTATGCTCTGCTGTTGAGGTAGACTGACATAACAGCCAGAGGGTCCTGACGCCTCTTGGGGGTCACAAAGCCTTCTTGATTTTTAAGGGTTGTGAGAAAAACTTTAAAAAAAATAATAATTACAGAGGAGTGGGTTTAATGCTATATCTCAGCATTTCAATTATTTTTGTGAATAAAAGTATTTTTTTTTGGTTTTTAAAGTTTAAATAATTATTCAAGATATAAATCTAAAAACAGGATAAATCTTAATCAAATAATAATTAATTAAATAATGATAAATAATTGACAGAGCCTTCACTTTGTGCTAAACGGCTACGTTCTGCATATTAAAATACACAGTTAAAACAACCAAGGAGCTACAAGAACAATGGCTGAGCGTCAGTTGGAAGAAAACACTGAAACTGTCAAAAAAGAAGCCTGGTAAATATGTATGATTGCTAAAAATCAAAAATATATACATAATACAGATGGAGAATTGTTTAAAAAGTTCCTTAAAATATCAGGAAAACTCATCTCTGATGAAACATTCACATGAAATAAGGTGCTCAAAATGGATCTGAACCATTTTTCACAGATTTCCTGCAGTTATTGCGTTCACTATTTGAGTTAACTGTACAGTTATTTGTGCTGGTATTGTTATGCATTCAATATAAACTGATCTCTGCCTTTTTAAATCGAAGTTGAAGACACACTTTTTTAGACCCTGACTGGGACAGTCTCATGCACTTTGTTTGTTCTATTTTAATGTATCTTTAGAAGGCTTTTTAATTACTTGCAGCACTGTAGCACTTTCCACAGTCGAAACCTGTGTTTTACGTTCTGTTTTTCTGTACTGTTTTTCTGTACTTTTTTTGACTTTGTTGTAAAGCACTTTGGGTACCTTTTTTTGGTTACTGTAAAGGGCTATACAAATAAATTTGATTGATTGATTGATTGATTGATATGTTTTATGGATATTGCATATTATATCAGTCAGGGGTCGTCAGTTTCCTCAATGACAGAAAAGGGGTCCATCAAGGGAAATGGTTGGGAATAATACATAAATATTTGTAGCAAAAGCAAAGCCTTAATTAAGATCTTGTTGACTTGAACATGTCCAAGTAAAAGGTAGACGGTGGCAAATAAGCAGGTGAAAGTTTTCCTATAATTAGGCAGACGAACATCCTGCCAAGGCCATACCAAAGGCTCACTACTGGGTCAGACTGATCAGGATTAGCTTTTACTCCATCCTATTTAAAGAAATTCACAATGGCACCAAGCCTCCAGTGAAATAGCTCCTCAATGAATCCGTCATTGTTGTCTCATTCAAATAAAATCACCATATATCTGCAGCTCAATATGCACCGACAGCAGAAGGTGTGTATGTTTTAACATGTGTTTTGCATGGAGAAGTGGAAATGCAGCTGAGAGTTTAGTGCTGCCGGGGGCCTCGAGAACTCTCATGAGTTCCTTCCGAACATTTATCACCTCTATCTCCTGCAGCTGCTCCTGGTTGGTGGAGTACATCTGCTGCAGGGCCTGCTCCAGCTCATGGTTCCTGTCCAAGAGGGTTTTCCCAAGCTCCGCTGCCAAGTGGAGATCTGTCAGAAACACAGGAAAAGATGTAAACACGGGGTGCAGGACGGGCTTCAATGCCCAAACACAGGCAACTGATAGAACTGGAGCGTGTGTAAAAGGTTGGCGCGCACACATACACCTCATTGTGTCACACTATTAAGCATCTGGCACTGGTGAATCAAGCAGGAATCTGAGGCATGCCTTGGGATCTTGTGACCTTTTCTCCCACTAAAGTCTGGATCTTGTCCAGCAGCAGTGTTGACTAGCCCTCTGAATGGAAGACAATGAAACCAAGCATGTTTCACGCAATGAGCAGTGTATGCCCCCTGTCATTTCTAATTCAAACCTGCCACGCAGCCAAAAAACAATCTGGTGAATGTCTTGTAGCGAACAGGAGGATGCTGCACAAACTAAGATCCTAAATCTACAAGCAGTAAGCTCAGCTGTAAAATGCTACAGGAAGCCTTTCCTTCCTGCTGCCATCACTTTGTGCAAAGACCCGCCTGTGTATCAGGAATGTGAGTCCTCTTCCCATAACGGCCAAGATTTTTTTCCTTCATCTTGGACAGACTGCTCACTTGGTCATTTATTTGTACATTCATCATTTTAATTATAACAGTATTTAAACCCAAATATACTCACGTTTCATTCATATACGTCAAACAGAAGCATCAAACCTCACACTTATGAAGTTGTTGTTTCAGAACACTCCTTCCGATCGTTGAGTATTTTATTCTTATGTGTTCTCTCGTGTCTTTTCAAGTGTGTTTTTACTTCCTGTGCAACTAATTGCTCTCTAGGGACAAAATATAGTTGAAGTTAAAGTTGTGGCCACTAATTTTTTTGGCATCGCCTTATTGATCATTACAATTCTGCTCATTGTTCTCTTACAATTTTTAAGATAAGATAAAGTAAAATAAAGTACTAAAGTTAGACACAGCTATACATACATATACATAGCTATATTCATCTCATTATTGTGACAGCGCTACAATCATTAATCAATTAGCCTAGCTGTCAATGATTAAATTAATCGGCAACTAATTTCACGACTGATTAATCTGTTTTTAAAGGGGGAAAAAAAACTAAAAAAAAATCTAATTCCAGCTCTTTAAATAAAAATATTTTCTGGTTTCATTACATCTCTGCAACATTTTACTGAAAACATTCGGGTTGTGGACATAACAAGATATTTGAGGACATCATTTTGGGATTTGGAAAACACAGATGAACATGTTTCCCCCATTTTCTGACAATTTAATAGACCAAAATACTAATTAATGAATAGAGAAGTTATCAACAGATTAACATATAATGAAAATAATAATTATCTACATATATGTATATTAAAAAGATTGACAAATAATTTATTTAATATCGACCTACTAAGGAGAAACACATCTGTGAAGTGTATTTTCAATACAAATTGGAGAATTATCTTCTAGTTTTATCCTGGTTATTGCTTATCATCAGTGTTATTATGGTTTATGTGATGTGCAGTTTGTCTTGTGTGAAATCTCTTTATCTCAAAGCCACCTCTGTGAACTCTACAGCACAAACCCTGTTTCAGAGGGAAACCATCCACAGGGGAGCTGTGACAGCCTCAGGACACCAGACTCCACCTCATGACTTGTGTGATGATTTAGTCACAAGTGACTACAGACTTAAATCTCAACTGAGAGTCATTTGTGTCATGTCAGTGCAGAGAAAACCCATGTGATCTGTGTATTTATTCACAAGCTTGTGCCTATCTTGTGTGACAGTATCTCAGCTACATTATTCTGCTGTCTGTGGAGTAATAACACATCAGCACACACAGTCGGACACAGCTTAGGGTGCGACCGCAGACCCGAGCAGCACTTACCGTGTTCAAGGTCCTGCGGGTCGTACCAAGCTTCTCCACTCTTGTCAAACTCTTCCTCCAAAATCACGTCCGTCAACATCTCGAGCCGCGTGGCGTGTCTGTCAGCGGCTCCACCTGACACAGACCTGACACACGGGTGTCTGTGTGAGCAAACTAACAGCTGTAACTTCTCCGCCGTCCAGCACCGAGCGTGGAGAGACGTAAACTACATCCTCCCGGTGAGAGTCTGTTGTCTACAGCAACGTGGCAGATACACGCCTGCATCCGGCAGGTGGCAGATCTGACTGCGATACAGGAAAACAACTTTTTTTTTTTTAATCATTTTAACAAATATCCAATATTCAAATTAACTTCTAGTTCAGTTTACAAACTAAACTCTACAGCAAAAGTTAAATATATTTTAAAAGTGTTTTCTTTGTCGTAACTTCCTGCTTCCGTTGACAGCCGTTTCCATCGACCAATCACGAAGCAGCAAGTAGAGCCAGAGAACTCTCCCGACCAATCAGATGTTTGCTATCAACAAGCCCCGCCCTGTTCCGCGTAGCCGGCACAGAAATCGGGTTTGACAGGTTTCCAGTTAAGTTTTTTGACACCACACAGCTTCAATAAACATTTACAGAGTGTCTTAACCTGAAGTGACATCGTGACATGTGGACATCGTGAAAATGACACCGCTGGAACAAGGACAAGCTAAATATTGACCGCTTTCTTTGCTCTGGAGTGCTGACAACTTAGCAATACTTTTTAGCAATGCCAAACAACAACAGCGTTACATAGTTATTGCAAGCCAGGATATTAGGAGCTAGTTATACCTCGCTACGCTACCAAGTTAACATCAACTTGGTTGTTACCAAAGTTGCCGGAGCTGCCTGGAGAAACTTGCCCCAGGAAGGATGAGTGTAGTCCGACACCTGAGGACCTTAAGGTTGGACCGGGCGGCTGTGTCTTATGCCATGACCACACTGGGAGCCAGCATGATAAACAACATATTCAGCTTCTACTATGTCAAACTATTTCTCAATAAGTACAAGATATCAGAGGGAGCATTCCACCAGTCACAGGTGAGTCCGTTTCCTTGACTTAGTGCTGTTCTCTGCATGCAGGTGTGTGTCAGTATACAACCCCAGTTGCAAATCCTTTCTGACCTATTTTCAATTGACTACAGTGCAAAGGCAAGATATTTGATGCTCAAACTGACAGACTGCATTGTTTTTTTGTAAACACACACTCACTCTGAATTTGATACCTGCAGCATGTCCAAAAAAATTGGGATGGGGAGGCACAAAAGAATATACCACAGGTATACAGGTTTGGTAACAGATTGAAGCATGATTTTGGGATATGAAAGGGGCATCCTCGAAAGGCTCAGCTGTCCACAAGTAAATAACCGCATCAGCAAATAGGCAGACAGTTTATAAACAATGGTTTTCAATGCACAATTGCAAAGAATTTAGGATTTCACCACCTGCAATCCAGAATACCATGAAAAGATTCAGAGGGGCAAGATTGAAAACTAATATGAAATGCATGTGACCTTTGACCTCTTATGCAGCACTGCTTTAAAAACCAACATGATTGTCTAAAGGATATTACAACATGGGCACAGGTGGCTGGAATTAGAGATAGGGTGAGGAGCTCGGACATCCGGGGGGAGCTCGGAGTAGAGAAACTGCTCCTTCGCGTCAATAGGTGTTGGTTAATGTGGTTAGGCCGTTGGATCAGGATGCGTCCTGGGCGCCTCCCGTTGGAGGTGTTTCAGGCATGCTCCACTGGTAGGAGGCCCTTGAGCAGACCCAGAACACGCTGGAGGGATTACATATCTCATCTGGCCTGGGAACGCCTTGGGGTCCAGCAGGAGGAGCTGGAAAGTGTTGCTGGGGAGAGGGACATTTACAGTGCTTTGCTCGGCCTGCTGCCCCCAAGACCAGGCCACAGATAAGCTAATGACAATAGATGGATGGATGGGCTCGGGAACACTTTGGAAAACCATTATCAGTCTATGCAATTCATCGCTGCATCTACAGATGCAAAGTGAAAGCCATACATCAACAACATCCAGAAACGCTGCTGACTTCTCTGGGCCCAAGCTCATCTGAGATGCACTAACACAAAGTGGAAAAGTGTGCACGTTTCAAATCTGGGTTTAAGTGGAAAAGGACCATCCAGATTGTTACCAGCTCAAAGTTAAAAAGCCAACATCTGTGATGGTATGGCGGTGTGTTCGCTGTTGTAACATGTGCCTAATGTACGTTGGCATCATGTTGCTGCATGGAACAAGCGGGAACGTCCCTGAAAAAGATGTCGTCTGGATGTCAACATCTGCTGCTCAAAAACCCGTATGTGCCTTTTAACATTCATGGGGCCTTCACAGATGTTCAGTTTACTCATGGCGTAACGTGCACATGTCAAACCACATCCTGCATGTGTTACAACAGCGTGCCTTTGAAGTGTGTGGTGCATTACGGAGCACAAATTATATGACAACAGAGACTGTTGCACAAATAAAGTTGTATTTAAAGCGAGTATGGGTGAAATAAAATGAAAAAATTAGTGTCCTCAGTTCCCAAACACTTACTGAGTGTTGTTAAAAGTAAAGGTGATGTAACACAGTGGTAAACATGCTCCTGTCTCAACTTTTTTTGGAGGGTGTTGCAGGCATCAAATTCAGAAAACCTTGAGATACTCAATCTGTAATCATGTTAATCAAAGAAAAGCAGCACATCTTCACATTTCAGAAGCTAGAATGGGAATATGCTTGGCCTATTTGGATGACAAATGAGTTTGATAAATAATGAGTTGTCAAAATAGTTGCTCATTAACATTCTGGAGATTGTCTTATCCATGAATTGTCTTCGCAATGCTGTCTCTGCAGGTTTTGTACATGGTGTGGAATGCAGTCAATGACCCTCTCTTCGGCTACCTGCAAGATAACTCCAAGGTGCCCTGCTGCTCTCAGCGACGTCTCTCCATCCTGTATGGCGCTCCATTCTACTCACTGGCTTTTCTTCTAGCTTGGTTCCCATGGCAGACCTACGCCCCCGGCGACTGGCTGAGTGGCTTACACTTGGCAGTGACGCTTTGTGCTTTTGACGGCATGCTGACTTTTGTGCTGCTGGCACAATGTTCGTTATTTGCGGAGATTTCTGGCCAACATCAGAGCCGACTAAGGCTTATAAAGTACAACCAGGTAAACACCAAACACCTCTGCCATCTTTCTTCTCTGTGCCCCTAAGCCAAAAGTGAACTCTCTGACCATCTCATATCCCCTCCCTTTTATTTCCCAGGTGGCCTCTCTCATTGGCTCCTCCAGCGTCCTCTTCTGTGGCATCCTGTCCAAAAACATGGAGGACTTTGCGTCTTTCCAAGCCTTCACAGTGCTGATTGCCGTCTTGAGCTGTGGCTGCATGCTCTACACGGGCTTCCACAGTGAGAGCCGCTTTGATAACAAAGTGTCTGAATCGGAGGCGACGGAGTCTTCTGATCAGACCTCCCATCAGTCAGCGTTTTCCTTCTCCATGTTAAAAACTTTGATTTGGCAAATTCTCAGCAACAGGGACTTCCAGCTGTTCGTGTGCATGAACTTCTTCCAGGTTTTCATGTTACACTTCTTTAATAATTTTACAATGATATTTGCTGAGCACCTGATTCCTCCAGATGTGCTTCCGTCGCTTGCCAAAAGCGTCATGTACGGAGTGGGATTCATCTGTCCACAGGTATTTTCCCTCAGTGGGTGGCGTCCTTTTGTCCTGACTGTTACTTACAACACAGCTCATTAATACAGTGCTTTCTTGCAGTCCACTCTCAAACTCACTCAGATTTCAGAGCTCTGTACAAGCACCTGAACGCACCTCCTACATACCACTTTATAAAATGCTTCTTTATGTTTATGCCTTGTTCCTGACCCCTTGTCTCCATCCTAGCTGTTAGTGTTGAGCTGTCAGAGACTGCTCCATGATCTTGGCTACTACAGGATCATACTTTACACTTTCTACATAGAGGCTGGAATGGCGGCTGTCATGCTCGCACTCGGTCCTCAGCACCACTATGTCCTGGCATTTTTCCTCACCGTAAGCATGTAAGAAGTTAAAAGACATTCGTTTCAACATCCTTTCACTTTTTGAATAATTAGCACTATACAATAACACCATCTGCATTGGACTATACATTCTCTCTCTCTCTCTGTATCTCCTATGCAGGGTCCTAACCCAAGCTACCTTCAGTCTATTTAACTTGCCTCTGGCTGACATCATTGACACAGACCTGCAGAAGTACAAGCGCAGGTAAAACAAATAGGATTATCTGCACATTTCCACTAATTCCTTACATCCAAATTTACAGCACATCACCTGGTGTGTTTGCACTTTGATGCAGCATTGTCTTTAAACCTGAAAAAGGGTATTTGTAACCAGTGCTAAATGCACAGCTGTATTTATACGACTGGTGATATAATATTGTGTCACGTTTTCTTCTTTATCCCCCCTTCCACAGTTCCCCTCTCTCCTCAATGGTCTTTGGAACGAATGCTCTGTTCACTAAGCCGGCTCAGTCTCTGGCCCCCATGATAGTGGTTAATATCCTCAACCAGTTTGGATATGAACAGCTGAAGGAAGCGGGAAAGTATTCAGATCCAAGGTAAAGAGAGTTTCCTGCCTCTTCTTCACTTAACGGTCAAGTGTTGCACCATGTTGCATTGCCATTTTTTTTAACAGTAGCAAATAGGCGAGCACACATTAGCCGGTGCAGGGCTAGCAGACCGCCTGTAACATACAGAACAAACAGCCTTCGAGAAACACTATGTAACATGAAACTCCCGGTCCGTTCGTTTTGGAGAGGAAGAGACATCTGTGGATAATTTGCCTCTGGGTAAAAACCTCTTGAACAAAGAATACTGAAGAAATTAAATCCTTCTAAATCTTTTAAACTGTTCCTTTATAGGTCAAAACTTGAGCCAAAACCAATAGGTCTGACCAAAAAGAACCACACACATGAAAACACATTTTTCTAACTCTGCACCTTACCTTTCATCCACTTTATTTTTTATAGATTGTTGACAGTAACAATTATGTTTGGCTTTAATTCATTATAATATTTGTAGGCTTCCTTGGACTTGGAAAATAAATATCATAATTTGAGGGGAAATATCAGTATTATAAGAGGTCCAGCCGGTGACGTTGACCCTTGGGTCTGCATACTTCATAAATGGTTTATACTTTATATTATGGACAATTATTTCCACGAGCATGCCTTAAGTGTTCAGTTTGATGTTGTTCCCTCTACACAGCCCTTGGTTTCAGCTCATGCCACTACAGTATGAAAAAAAACTTTCAGTGAATTAATTTGTGATGGGTGCAATGCAACTTTTCAGCTCAGTCTTAAGAGAAGAGTCAGGTGCCAGTATGAACACAGTAACAGGTTTTTGCTCTCTGTAACTATACTTCCTGTTCATACTCAAAAGAGATCCCTCTCTAGTGCATTTCCAATGTATGTGATAGGAAACAAAATCCACAGTTCTTTCTATATGTGCTAAAATACACCACTACAAAGACTTAAACTTTGGAAATTATCCACATTACTTGACTAACTCAAACCTCATTAAAACTTCTGATGAATTTAGGAATATATTTTGGCACAGCAGGAGGACTGTGGATTTTGGAGCTAAGTGAGGAATTGATTTCTTCACAGCCAGCATGAACAGAGGGAATAATCACAGCAAGCAGAAACTGTTTCACTGTACAAATGGGCACCTTGCAGACTGTAAAAAAAAATATATCCATCTAATAAAGGGAAACAGCAATATTTTTCAGCCAGGACCCTATTTTCCTATTTTTGGTCCAGTATTGAGAGAGAAAGCTGCAGCTGGCAGCAGGGAAACAGACTAAAAGTGTTTGTTGTTATCACTGACAGGCTCAGATTATTATTTTAAGTGTCTGACAAAAATATGAAAAGAATCCCTACAGAAACAGACCTTTTTGTTAAAGAGTACAATCCCTTATGTTTAACCAGAAGCCTAAAATCACTGTTCTCAAACCCACCAGACTCCATTTAAATAAACACTAATTTTAGCTTGTATAGACACAGCATATTTTCACATTCGCAATGGGGTGAAATAACAGGTTTATTTTAACAAAACCAGAGTTGCTAGTTGTTGGGAAAGTGGAAAGACGAAGAAATATGTCTTTTTTGAGTTTCATTTTGTTTTTGTCGCTTTTGAATGAAGCGTGTCCTGCAGTGATAAATTTGCTGTTTAATTTAATGTTTGGTGGTGGGTTTGGTGATACTGATTTCTGGGCTGTTTTTGGTCAACAAAAAGGATCTTACTCTTGAACAAAAAAATTACCTCTTTAGGGATCCTTTCCATAACGTTGTCAGACACTTAGAGTAACACTCTGAGCCTGTCAGTGGCAAAAACAAGCATTTGTAGTAGACTTAAATTGTACATAATTGCCTGACTATTTTTTTTCACTGCAGCTCTCTCCCTCAATACTGGACCAATTTCAACAATTGTTCCCATCAGTCATGTAGACACAAAATCATGTGACAATGGGGTCCAGGTTGAAAAACACCAAAGTTACTCATTAAGATTTAAAGTAATGGGAACCAACTTAGACTATACTTTTGAAAATGAACAGTAGGAATGTATTGTAAGTGTGCAGAGCCACTAGTCTGCACCATTTTAAGTTCATTGATCTCAACAGTTTCAAGTCATAACTGCTGAGATCCCTGTGATTACACCAGGTGGCTGTTTTATTGTAGTTATTACTCATACACTATATTAAGATCAGCATTTGGATCCAAGAAGAACTACCGCAATGTGTTGTCGCAAGTGATGACTTAAGCTTTAACTACTGTATGGAAACGTATAATGCTCAGAAAGAGGTGGACTTTCATTTTAAAGGTCATTGGTAATAAAGTTTCATAAACTCTGAGCTTTGGAGTCAGATAGTTATATTATTATATTAGCACAAGTGTGATAAACAACAACAACTGTAATGGTTAAAAAAAGCTAAAAGAAGGTCTTTGCTTAAAAACATTGAGAAACACATCACGTCTGCCTAACATGCTCAGATTGTTACGTATACTGTATCATGGTTATCGCATTTAGCAACCGGTCAAATGGTGATGCCTCAATCACTGTAGTCATAAACAAATGTATTTCATACGTCCTTGTTTTCAGTGCCTTGGAGAGCCTCCACAGTGTCATGTTCTACTTGGTGTGCCTGGTGCCCCTGTGTGTCGCTGGTCTGAAAGCCCTCGCTTGGAGGCCTTTTTCCATACGCAACAGTCACACAGTGGACATGAAGTACATTGACGGCTAACTGCAGTATTTCCCGCAGTCGAAGGAAACTGGTTCTTCAGATGGGATTTGGGGAACTTCTTTTTTTGCAAAGTGTGAGATTATGTTGAAAATGATAAGTGCTATTTTGTATGTTTGAAGGAAATAATAATCTGTGTGAAGAGTACAGAATCTGTCCTGTCAGACACTTCCTGGGTAACTGGACCTGACATAGCAGGGATCATGCTGTCTTACATTCCTTGAAATCCTCTTCTTAAACAAAATCCCAGCGTGTGCTACATGTCAGACACTTTGTCCAGTCACTAACCTCAGCAGCTAATTGGCAGGAACACCCTGTATGACAGCTGTCCTCAGAGGGCGTGTGGAAAACCGTTCGAAGCTGCTCTTGTTTAAACATCGAAGCTGAATATAAATTAGAGAGCTGACACAGAAGTTGTCGTGCTGCATCCTGAAACAGTCAAGTGAAACAGAGGTGATACATCCTAGCAGTGGGAATTAAGAGTGGGTGTCTTTTATTAATTATAACACTAACATCCAATTAAAGAAATAGCTGTGGCAGCTAAAGGTCAGAGCTCTTGCACCAAAACAGAAGCTGAACTGAATTAAATGACTGTCGCTATCACACCATATGGTGTCAGTAAGCTAGGTTCAAGATGTAGAATATTACTTGGACTTTTTAATCAACGTTTGTAGCAATATGTAGCTGCTGGAGATGTGGATCAGGGCCCCGTTTCAAAAATATAACTTTTGAGCACTGCTTACTGCATCACACGTCGCAAATGAGTGTCACTGTGTCGCTTTTCACTGGATGTAATATAGGATCTTAAATGTTTTGAGTCAACTTCATTGGCTTACAGTCTTAAAGAGATGGTTCTGAATTTTTTAAAGTGGGGTTTTATGGGGTACTTATCCATAAACAGTATATTAAATACAGTAGAAGTCAGTCGGCTGGAGACATGGAAGCTTAACAATCTACTGCTGAGGAGGGTCAACAGTGACGTGTTTTAGCCACCTAAAAAAATCAATATCAGTCAAGCCAGACTCCGTTGAGAAAAATAGTGATTTAACATTGCTGAACACAGGAGCTGCTGATCTACCTTTGCCTCGCTCAGTTATTTTGTTTGTTGTATTGTGTAAGTTTAGTTCAGACTCACCAAAGTCACACAGTAACACAAACTAACTACCTGATGGAGGCAGCGGCAGACCAGCAGCTCCCGTGTTCTGCAAGTTAAAATGACTGTTTTTGTCAATGGAGTCTGGCGAGAGCATAGATGGAGAACTGAAGCTGTTCATGGCTTTTCCTGACAAAAAAGCAAAGCACTGAAAATACTCTAAACATAGTGTACACTTAAACTGATAACAATTATTTGTCTTCTTTTTTAAGGTTGGACTTAATTTAGGTGTGCAAAAATGTGTTCTGTTGCTGACGCCTCCATGTCAGACTCCAGCCTGCTTCCCCACTTCAAAAAAATCCAAACTATCCCTTTAAAGTTACAGTAGACAGAAATGAAACAGGAGGCAGAAAGGGAATAATTCACAGACTCTGAACTAAGGATGTTTGACTGAATGGTATAAGCCCAAAACTTGATATCACAGCTTTTAATGTGTAAAGAAATGCACACAGAACATGTAAACATCCACTTTGATTTCATGTATGAGTAAATTCTAATGTTAGCTAGTGGTATAATCTCTGTGGGAATTACAGCAAACAAAATACATGGGGGTCATTAGACAGAATATAACCTAGCCTAATGCCTTAATGTAAAGTTTTATTGTCAGCTGATGATGATTTTTCAGAACAAAAACCACTCCAGCACCAAAAATACAACCTTTCCTTGCTTGTTGTGACTTTGTCTACTATATGTATGTGTGTATTATTCGTT
This sequence comes from Epinephelus cyanopodus, assembly GCA_026686955.1. NCBI lineage: Eukaryota > Metazoa > Chordata > Actinopteri > Perciformes > Serranidae > Epinephelus > Epinephelus cyanopodus. Next base: position 15,957,767 of record CM048929.1, read on the forward strand.
ATTTGTAATGTGCCTCTCTTGTCACTACATTTTTTAAAATTATCAAACTTTCTGGGGGGTTTTTGTATAAAAATGTGTTTGTATATACCTACGCCCAGAATGTTGATACAAGTTTGTACTTTCCTTATTTTTTGAGAAAAGTGTTGCTTAATAATGAGATGATTTTGACATTATATTTGAATCCTCTCCAGAGAAGTGACACTGTCCTCGAAGAAGCCTTATTTGCACTCTTGCACACTTCTGATTTCCACTTTCATTTCTGAATGACGTGACCTTTGTACTGAAAATGTGGATCACGTGTGCTGCTTTTTACTCTCTATTCCTGAAAGCACAGCTCACGTTATTTTGCTATCACTCTGCTTTTATGGGAGACATTAAATTGATGAATTAACATGGTGTGACTCAGCTACATTTTTCTGTCTGTCTTCTCCGTGTAAACACTGCCCTGGTTTTGAAATGGTTGAAGATGCTCACATATTAATAACAATGAACATAACATAAATAAAACTAGTGAGCAAGCACACAACTGACTTGCAGCCCTTTATGATTTGCTCATGTCAACAGCGTCCTTCATCAGGGGTTACATGGCCGTGGAACTTCCTCTTAGTCCAAATGATAGACCTCTGAGTCTGTCAGACGTTTTGATAGATGTCTTCAGCGGCGTTGTTGAACTCAGTGCTCGAAGCCTGCAACAAGATCAAATTCTATGTAAGAAATGAGGGTAAAACATGCAGTGAAACAAGCTATGCAGAAGTTCCCTGTTTACTCAATCCGTCTGTTGATTAATCTAACCATAGTGTGCCGCAACAAGATTTACCTCAGCTTCAGGACGGTGTCTGCTCGCTCTTTTTTTGCCTCTGCCCAACTTTCCCTTACTGTTCATTTCTTGCAGCACGTCACGGAATTGTACTTTTTTCGTTGAGATTCTCTGTTTGGAAAGTTCAGAAGAAATTGGTTATTAAACTTTTTTTTTTTCCTTTAAGAAAAGTCAGACAACTGCTGCTTATCACTTGGGGTGTTGCAAGAGCCTTTTCTAGCTGATTTACAGAGGCCCTGGTTCCTGTTCCTCTTTTTGCTTCTGTTGGCTTTTCCCCATTTAGTAAACACATCAAACACAAACTATGAGAGAAAATCAGAAGGTTATTTACAACCTTTTCAGCGCTGTCCGTCCTTCCGGTCATCATGCAGCCGTACTGTAACAGAGAGGAGCAGATTTCACATCAGTGCATTATCACTTTTCAGTTTTGCTTGCACAAACTCTGGTAGATCTTAACACATTACATTTAAAATAAACACGTCTAAGTAATTTACCTTCTTTAGTATAAGAGCCAATATTACCAAGCTGTAAATGGCCAAGAGGACAAATGACAACCACAGAACAATGACCCTCAGCATTGTTTTACCTCGTTCTGAAAACAAAAGAAAAAAAGGTCTCTCCTAATTATCTTAATCAACACATCCAAACAACTGTGCCTCACATTTAAAATCAGACTCTTACCCTTCACTACAAGAGTTGTACCCATCCCCACATGCTGGGCACCAGATGTTGAGTTTCCACTTGATGCTGCAGCACAGTAGTAGATCCCGCTGTCGTTAACGTGAAGCGATGTAATGTGTAAAGATGCTATGTTTAAGCTGTACTTGGCAGGGTTGTTGAGGTGGAGATGAAAATGTATGTTTTCCTTGAATACGAACCACTCATAATGAAAGTCATAGGCTCCACAACGTGATATGATGTTACAATGAAGATCAGCACTCTGTCCTGTTTTCTTCCAGATCACCTTGTCCGGCTGTGACAAGCAGCTGTTTTCCATGCTCTCTGAAATGAAAAGACAGAAAAATGTAAAAGGCAGGCTGTAACATTCAGTGTCTTCCAGCCCAAAATGTTTCAGAGAGACCACAGAGCTATTGTTGGACAAAAGCTGTGATGCCTTGTATTCTTATTGCTAATGTGGAACAATGAACTTCTTCAAAACAACAGCACGAATCTACATAAAGACATAGCAAAGACATCTTACCTATTACAGGCAGGTAGGAGAGCAGGAGCGAACACCAAAACACCCAGTCCATGTCTGAGTCTTGACAGTGTGTGAATGATCTCATTATTCCTCGCATGAGGCTGTCTAAATGGGTGACAACATGGGAAGTGGGTATACTGCACTTCCTCAACACTTAGTTCCTATTTTCTGCATTTTGCCGCTAAATGGTGATACTATGGATTTTCAAAAGCATGAGGCATTTCAGTGTGTTTCCAGTAACATGACACAAAAAGTGTAAATATATGAAACACGTAAAAGTTATGAATAAAGGTCAAAATGCGGAGAGATTTGTGTCATTGTCATCGGGAAACCACAAGTAGCTTCATCATCAGCCTGTTATTGCCTAATATGAATAACCTTTTCTGTGAGAAGCAGCAGGAAGTTTACCATCATCTCTGTGCATAGGCAATGGCGCAATACAGGAGAGGAGGAAAATGTCTGATGTGTCCTTAGAGATAATTTGACTGCAAGTGAAATCATGTTGAACATACTGAGACAAAATGTTGTATTCAGTGAGATGTGGTTTGATATGTGTGTCTTGGCCACATGACAAACCTGCATTGTGCACAAAATCAGCCTGATGACTGATGAAGGTCTTAAATGTAGATTTTGACACAGGACGTGTCCTCTTTAAAGAGATGGCCTTCAGATTGAGTTACTAATGGAAAAGCCACGTTAAAGGTCCCAAATCTATTTCAGGTTCACACTTGGGTTCATATTTTGGGTTTCTATTAAAACATGTTTACATACTAAAAACTTCAAAAAGCATTTTTTCCCCCTCGTACTGTCTACCTGCATATACCTGTATTCAGTCTTTCTCTGAAACGCTCCATTTCAGTGCCTGTCTCTTTAAGAACCCCTCAAAAAAAAAAAAAAAAAAAAAAAAAACCCAATTTGCTCTGATTGGTCAGTTTTTCTTAATCTTCCTCTCTGTGTTTCCATTTTCTGTCTTTATAGACCTTTTTACTGGGATTGCACTGCTAGGAAACAGCTTGGTTCCATATTGACTTCCTGTCAGCTGATGTCATTCATACATCATCCATATTTTCCCACCGTATATTAAATTAAAGTTCCAGTGCTGTAAAATACAGCCTTTCATGTTCATATAAAATTACTGCATTGATACAGCACAAAGAGAGAGAAGACATTTTTAAATAGGAACTGTGCAAATTTGCAGCAAAGCCCAATCAGTCTTCTTTCAGCATTGGCAGTATAAAAACAAAATCAGGGAGTGCTGCAAAATGCCGCCTACCTACTTTTGTTTATACAGAATGCGCCTTTTTCGGGGCAGTGGGGGGCGTGAGCAAGTAACAAAATGTGTAGCTCAGCATATGACGTAAACAGTGACATGGGAGGGAAGCCGCGGCTAGTCAGTCCTTCGGTGATTCTCTCGTAAGTTGGCCTGTTCTTCATCATCCCCGCCATCTGACGGTTAATGGCCTCTTCGTTTGCAAGGGAAAGGACAGCGCGCAATTCTTTAACCCCTTTTACACTGCCAGATTTTCCATGAATGTTGGGCTGTTTTGCCAGCAAGCTGCATGCGTTTAGACACACAGAGCCGGATTGGCGAGTTGATCCAAGGTGCCCAATTTTCCGCCTTGTAGGGTAGACATATTGGCGTAACCTTTTTAGTTTAAAAAGACTGAGGCAGCCTTCTGCCACAGGAGGGGCTGTTGAAGACTTGTGGGAGGAGCTGTTGATGAAGCCGCATGTGCAACCCACTGGCGGTGGATAAACAGGAAACAGCTGATAGCAGGACTTAGCGAGCAGCTAGTAGCAAGAGGGAAATGCAAACCTGACAGACACTGTAAAGATGTGCAACAAATAGATAGTAATTTGTACAAAATTGAGTATATTAATTGCAATAAATGTAAAAAAGACCAGTATTTAAAATAAAAATTACAAAAGCATAAGCTCAAACACTGTATCATCCAGAGAGATAAGTTATTATCTTCATATAACTGTCTTCTCCACTGCTTTTTAGAATAATATGAACGTTTTATTTCTGTTGCATTTGCTGTATTTGACAGCGTTAAATCCTAGTTGCTTTCCAGATTAATATTGTACATACAAAATTAGTAATTAAGATATGATCCAGCAATAAAGTACAGATAACAGTTTTGGATTAAACCACCCAACAGTATGTAAAGCTGTTTAAACCTCGACCAGCTTCAACACTAAACAGCTGATTACATGTTAGTGTAACACGTCATCTATCACAGTGCACAGGGTCATTAAATACAGTTCAGATATCAAAACTGTAGTGAAGTGTTGGTCCCACCCAGGTAATGTGTCCCTGATCATTCACACAGGACTCCGGTCTTCCCGTTCAGCTCCATGTGGGCGGGTCTTCTCTCACTGTCGGTCAGATTTTAGTCCAATCAGAATCTCCCTCTCTGTTTTGTCACGCCCCCTTCCACGTCGACCTGCACTCTCGCCATATTTTCAATCGTGTGAAGCCCGCTGCCCGGTTTGCTCCCAACTTGGGTGAGAGAAGGCGCTTTCACACAAGACAGCATTAAGTGTGAAACGATCCGATCCAAAGGATAAAGGCACATCTGCGTTAGCTTCCTAGCCAGTATCTGCTAACTCATTCTGCAGCCATGAACATCTTCAGACTGACAGGAGACCTCTCTCATCTGGCTGCTATCATCATCCTGCTACTCAAAATATGGAAAAGCAGGTCGTGTGCAGGTGAGCCATTGCGATAATCCACATCACACATGCGACAGTGTTATTTTCCTCGTCTTACAGATTAACTTGACGTTTCTTCAGGTGGCTAACGTGGTCGTTTTGGCGTTGTCTCCTCACTCACCCAGCAAGGTCCGAGCTAGCTAGCGTTAGCCACATGCTAACGCTTCCCACCCATTCATTTGAGTATTAGCGTCAGCAGTGAATGGAGTATCTGATGATAAGCACTACAAGCCACTGTACGCACATCCGCCACTTTTAGAGGCAGCCTGCCCTAAATTCACTGAGCATTTGTTGTTAAATATTGAAGTTAGTGGCAACAATGTCGGATCGGAGCAAGGCACTAGCTAACTTTGTAGGGATATGTAGTTAGTGTGGGTTAGTTTACGGACATATTAGCTAAACTACGGGTTCAGGAGGTGAGTTAGGTGCCTGCTGCTTGGTAGATTAATAAGCAAATTGCCACGTCAGATTTTTCGGGGGTTATTTCGTCCTTAAGTTTCACCGGTTGGTTTTGCTTTCTGTACACATCACCCATCCATTTACTCTTGCTCGACTAGTTTGAGGTTTGGTGCTCGATTTTTTCCGTCTGGCTTCTGACGTGGCGTTCTGGAAAGCGCTACGGAAGTAGCTTCAGTAGTTTGTGTTACCTTATTTTTTTTTACCTGCTTTTGTGTCTGTATCTCGTTGAATATGTTTTATTATTTAATGTTGAACCACCGCACAGATAACTGACTTCTGGTGAGCAGTCAGCAGGACACAGTGGTGCATCCTGCTTTGGTGATGTGAGTGTAGGTTCAAAGTCAATGGAGGTTATATCAGGTTACAACTAAAAGCTGGTCATGTTTGATTAAGGTTAACATGATAAGAAACGTCCGAGGTTTATCGATATCTAAAGTTTGCAGTGTTTATTTTATAGAGAGAGTATTGTTTGTGTTTCTTTAGGCTAAAATCACCCACCACTCACCTGTGGGGTAAAAAAGGAAACACTTAACAATATACATATATATAATTGGGACAAATCACTTTATATTTAAAAAAAAAAAAAAACCTTACAGTTATTACTTATCAACACACTAATTTAATTTCTGGGGTGAAACATTGATTTTTTTAAATGATTTATATACATGAAATAAATGATGATTTGATAATGATAATGCTTTGTAAAATATTTTCATCTGCTTTAACTTCTAAACTTCATCTGAGCCAGAAAGCAGCATTGTCCTCGGCAATAACTCACAACCTTGGACAATTAAAAACTGTGTTAAAAGCCTTTAAAACCTTCTTCAAAACTAACGTTCTACTGATAACATTGGAGTATTTTTTGTCATATTATATATATAAAAAAAAACTCCATCCTGTTCTAACTTATCAATACACTAATTTCATTTCTGGGGTGAAACAATATTTTTTACGGGTTTATAGAATGAAAAAAATGGAATAAAAATGATTTATTAAATGTTTTTGATCTGATCTCATTTTTTAACTTCAGCTTAACCTTAAAGAATATTTTTTGGCCACTTAAAGATGTGTCCCAGATTTTTGTAAACTCCGTCAGATTTCTACAAAAGCATAATTTAATTCAGCATAAAAGTGACTCCTGACTCTCGTCTCATGTCCTAGGTTTCAAAAAAGTCAGAATCCTGCTCAAGTTTTTAGTAATTCATTAAATAATATTATATAGTATTAAGTGTGTCTCAACCATAACTCCAGGGTCAACTCTATAGCCCTTTTACATCAAAACTAAATAAGGCTCATGGTTTAAAAATGTGTATTTTGATTAGCATTAAGATAAGTCTCAGTAACTTTAAAAAAATTAAATGGCTGCAGGAATAACAACAGTAGAATTGACAATATCAGGTAAATAAAGTGCACACATGCAACAGAGTACTCACACACAGCAGAGACAAAACTGAGGGATATTATTTACATAGAGGGAAGAAGATGCAAAGAGGGGGGATGAAGCAGTTATTGCAGACAATGAGCTATGAGCAAGTATAAAGAAAGATGGAGAAAACACTATCTCAGTGTTCAGCTTATCCTTTGCATGAATAAGGCTGGGGACCAGGGTTCATTTTGGACAGGTCGCCTGGCTGTCACAGGGCTGACATATACAGACAGGCCTGCATGACTTTAGACTGTGTGAAGAAACCCGCACAGACTCAAAGCAGATACAGCTCCACACAAGAAAAGATTGCTAAGGCTTCAGTGCTAGCCTTGTTAGCTTATTTGCAAGGTAATAATGGTAATGTTTAGGTGTGGTATAGGTCAGGGAAAAATGTGGGAGGGATGTCCTGTCTCTGCCTGAAAAGAAACCTGTACAAACGTCTTCAGGTCAGTTTTCCCATGATGCCCTGTCATGTCTGATGTACTGTTTAAGTTCAGAAACACAAATCCACACACTTGAGATGCTCTTATGCCTGTCAGCCTGAGAGGCATCTGTCATTTTCACAAAGATTGAATTTATTTAAAAGAAAAAAAGATTGACCTGCAATTTTATTCTTCTTGCCTATAGAAACAAGTCCAAAAGGACCGAGAATGCTGATTTCCCAAAAAAGTAGTTATCATGTTTCCACCAGTAGATGTCACTGCATAACAAGGAAGTGCATTAATGATTCATGTTTTATCCAGACAGCTTGTGAAGCTCTTCTAAATGTGCAGATGTCTCAACCTCATAAAATATACCAAATAATGAATCTGCCTCATGTTTCTGTTAAAGGTATCTCTGGAAAGAGCCAAATCCTGTTTGCTATAGTGTTTACCACACGCTACTTGGATCTGCTCACCTCCTTCATCTCCCTCTATAACACATGCATGAAGGTAAGAAACCAGAACATCTTCGTTCTGACCAGCAGCTTTTCACCCAAGTCCCCTATTCCTCCTGAGTGCCTTCAGTGACGAGCTGCTCTGTGCTGTTTATCAGGTGATCTACATCGGTTGTGCGTATGCCACAGTCTACCTGATCTACGTTAAGTTCAGGGCCACCTACGATGGCAACCATGACAGTTTCAGAGTCGAGTTCCTGGTCGTTCCCGTCGGGGGTCTGGCTGTTCTCATCAACCACGACTTCTCTCTGGTGGAGGTGGGTTCATCTTCCTGTATTACCACTATGATGTGTTCCTGTCTAATCTTGCGTTAGTATGAACATGTAAGTATATCTGTCATCAGATCCTGTGGACGTTCTCGATCTACCTGGAGTCGGTGGCGATCCTGCCTCAGCTCTTCATGATCAGCAAGACTGGCGAAGCGGAGACGATCACCACCCACTACCTGTTCTGCCTGGGCCTGTATCGGGCCCTCTATCTCTTCAACTGGATCTGGCGTTTCTACTTTGAAGGCTTCTTTGACATGATCGCCATTGTGGCCGGTTTGGTCCAGACTGTCCTCTACTGTGACTTCTTCTACCTTTATGTCACCAAAGGTGGGTTTCCTACTGATATCGTCCTTTATGGAATGAAGAAATAAAAGTAATTGTCAGGCACTACTTGGGGAATTAAACTATTTTTTATTGTGTATGGACATTTGTAGCCGTGGCTAGTAGTTTCATAAAGAATACTTTAATATAAAACTTGTACCTTTATGCGTGTTGAAAAAGTTGGTACTTGACGCAATCACTCTTTTAGTCCTCATGGCCCAGAGGTAATCTCTTCCTAGAATCATGTGGTTGTAAGAGAGCAACACTTCTTGTTTCCTGCTAAACCTTTTTCTAAAGTTCAGCTGAAGCTAATAGGAGGCATAAGCAGACTGAATTTCCTGAATCAAGTCTGGGTTTTTTTTTTTACTGTAAGATTACGTCTCTGTGTTACTGTCCCTCATAGTAGCTCAGCTGGGAAACACACAAAGGGGATTTTGTGCTAAAAAGACTGTAAAGTTTGAAGTACGCACTTGATTCGGCTCACCCAATGCTGAATCTTCATTCATATTATCATCGGTTTAACTTCAAAATCCATTTTTCTCACTAAACCAGAGGGTTGCATTCACAGGAATACTATCAGGGAGGTCTTAAATTAACCTAAAATTTATTGCAAGGAGTCCTTTTTAAAAAAATCTCAAAGAAACTCTGAGCATGAAAGGGCAAGAACCAAGTCATGACTGCTTGAGTGTTATATTTTTGCAGTTGCGAAATATCTTAATGTTGTGATAACTTTAATTTTTGGCGTTAAAACATTGCGTTGGGTGGGAGATGTGAACATAGCTCGAATGAGATGGACCACAAACATTATACCTGTGATCTGATCTGTAGCGTTTTATGAACTCACTGTGATTTGGCTTGAGGAGAATATTTCTCCTTCCTTTTCCTTTCATTTTCTCCTCCGTTTAAGAAACTCTGAAGCCTCCTAAAAGGCTTCCTCCTTACTCCTAACAGTTTTCATCTTGGGAGCTCTGCTAGGGGCGAAGATGCTTTGTGAATAACTTCATCTTTTTCGGGATTTAGTCTCAACTGTAAGGGAAATTCTAAAAAATGTCATAATTGTAAGAGTTTTCTCAGAATTTCTTCACTAGATGCAACTCTTTGTACTAGAAAGCTTTTTGAGTTCGGCCCCAGGACTGTGGATTTTGTCCCCCTTTTTGTTTTTTACAGTCGCATTAAAGTACAGTCACAACAGTTGAAAACGTTTTCGTCATTAATAATACACTCCTTAATCTCATCCCCGTGCTTCTGAAACTGCAACTTTTTACAGTAGTTCACTGTTCGTATTGAAACAACAAGTTGTGGTAGTCCTGGGGATGGTTGCACAAAGCACCTTAAGTTTGCTCCGTAAGTATGACACTTAAGGTTTAGTTTTTTCTTAGCTGAGGATATTACTAAAGGGTGTTACACAGAATCTCTTAAAAGGTTTCCTAGGAAAGACAAATAAGACATTTGCTGTCCTGAAAGACATTTTACAGCAGTAAAATTTCCAAATTCCAAATTTCCAAAGTTTCCATGAAGATCATTTGTTTTTTTGCACTTGCACTTGGGATATCCTACCTGTTATCGCCGTCTTATCCTCCTCTTGCTGGGACAGGGCACATGGTTAAAAAATTTAACTTGATGTAAGTCATTTTTTGATAGTGGTCACAGATACTTTCACACCCACTGTGAATATCACATGGCCAAAGAGTGGCATCATTTTTTTTGGTAACAAGGTTGATTTTTTGGAGCTTTTGCACCGCGAATAAAGGCATCAATCAATCATGTTGCACCCATACAAATGAGATGATAAAACAGCACTATGGAGGCGCTATAGTCTGAACCAGAACGGCAAACTTCAGTACTCTGCTCAAACTTAACAAACGTAGGGCAAACCACACCCACTCCTTCCATTTTTACCTTTCACAATAAAAGTCTCAGACATATACCACCTAACTATTTACCACAGAGAACTCAAATTAATGCAGAGCATTTTGCTAAAAGCTTTTACTTTGAAGTGCTGTTTCCTGCTGTAGAGTGGGTGACTAATGGATAGCTACTTGACAGAGACAGCAAACTAGCTCAATGCGGGGCAAAATTATAGTATGACACTGAATGTATTTAACTGTGTAGACCTTGAACTAATGAGTAAAGAGAAATCTGGATCCTGTGGCTGAACCACTTGGGAACCACTGGCTTAGGCCATACAAGGAGTTACCTCAGACAGACTGCCAGACGCTGCTCTGGTCAACAGCAGCCTGGTAGTTGTCACAAACGATATTGTTGCATCAGTCTATTCAGTCAAAACCTTTTATCACACAAGCAAATTGGCGTCGGTGTCGGTATGAATAGTTTTGATGCTAAATATTCAGAGTATTTTACATTTTTGTGTTGTTCATTCATCACGCCACTGTTTAAAGGCCTCAACTTGAAGCCTGTTAACGCTGCAGGAACCTTTTTAGGAACGTAGGAAACTTATTTGCATTTTCACCGAAGAAACTAGAGTCTAAGTTCAGTTCCTCCTAAAGGCCCATGAAATAACGAGTGACAGTGTGAATGAATGTGCGTAGTACACTGCAGATTGTATGATTTGGAGATGTTCTGGAGTTCGTTTTTCCACTTCTGCGTGTCTGTTTGCAGCCATTTAAACGTGACAGTACTTTGGGGGCGAACAACATGTCTTTGTATTATTTCTTCTGTGTCTCAAACACGGCGTTGTTTTGATTCTGTCGTCAGTCTAAATTGCCTAATCTTCACGGTTCTTTAATTCCTTGGGTTTTATAGTTCCTGGAAGCATTTCATTGAAAAGGGCCTCTGGTTTGCAACCACTGGAGGCTACGTCTGAGCACAGATTAGTAAATTTGTCTTTAAAAGCCCCTTGATAAAGAAACCCAACCCATCAAAGTGGTGGAAATCATCTGTGGCAGTGTTAACATACATGGGCCTGGTCATGGTTTCTGATTGGTACATCTTTCTATCTCACCCCACAGTGTTGAAAGGCAAGAAGCTGAGCCTGCCTGCGTAAAACGCACAGAAGGAGACAACGACTCACAGCAGACTCAGGGGTGCGTGGAGATGACATCATGTAATCTCGTGACCTGCAGCAAAAGATGCCTGAGACAGAGAGCCAACTATCGGGGAAAAACACTAGTCTTCTTGATGATTGCTGATGGAACTGGTAAATGCCAACAAACACCAGAGCTGAACAAAAATCATACCAGGTCAACCTTTGGATTTCTGTGTTCAGCATCTTGCCTTAAACTTCTTTTCATTGCTGTTCAAATAGGAGAAAAGGCTTTTTTTTTTCTACATGTGAGGTGTATACGCTTGTTTTTTTATTTTTTTATAATGTCACAAATAGGGTCAACTCTGAGAAGAACCTTGTTTGGCTTGGTAATGAAATGCACAATTGTACAGTCTTATTAAAGAGTGAGATAAAGAGGTTATGTATCTGAGTGCCTGATGAGGATTATGTCCACTTTCTCACAATTTTTTTTTTTTACTTTTGGATTTCTTTTTTGTCTGCATATACTGAATACATGTACCTTCTTAAGGAAATATTTAAAGATGCCAACAGCGAGCTTGATGCCAACACACATGCATTTTGTAAAAACATTGCTTTATAAAATTGCTCAAAACAACATTTTAACTCTCGTCTATAAATCAGAACTTTTTTTGTAAGCAGAGCTCACAAGAGGATTTGTAGTACCATCTTAAGGTTAAAAAATAAATTAATGCCAGCAATCTCTTGGACATAGATGTCAGTATTTTTCAAATGGTGGCTATCTCATTTGGAATTAAACCTTTTAATGTGTTTATTGATCTTTTTTTTTCATTAGCTTATTGTGTTAAAGAAAATAAAATGCATCAATTGTTCTACAGCTTTAATAAAATAGATGTCACACAATCTCTCAGCAGTGATACATCACATTTTGGATATAGATAGAGCACAAATGTTATTTCTGAGCATATTGCACCCCAGTAACAAACTCCATGAACTCCTTCCAGCAGTGATTTGTCGGTTATCTCAAGGTTGGAATCAGTAAAGTTGAGCAATAAGAAACGGCTGAATAATAATATTTGGCAGGAGAATCCTCCCGCACTTTGACTGGTTCTGACATTTCAATGTATGTCTGGAGTGTGAACAGTTAAACAGATTGGACATGGTGCTGGTCTATAATTGTGCAGGGGTGATGACTGTGTTAAATGGGTGCATCTCTAGGAAAATCAAAGGCCTCTTGTTAACTTCAATTTTTTCAGATTAGTCATTCCTAAAGGATTATTTCAACTTTTTATGTCTTTTTTTGCATGATATCACCTCCATTAAAGATTTTATGAGAATCACCCACCAGTGTCGTCGTTTGATTATTAATATAATGCCAGATTAGAGGATCACCTTTTAGTTTTTCTTAGCTGTGACCAGCAGCAGTTGGTTGCTTGCTTGGTAGGTCCACAAAAATTTTCCCACCCTTTGGTGGTCACAGTTTTTGTTCTAGGAACCTGAAACTTGGCATGAAGGTTAAGTGTGTGTGAAGACGTGGCTAAAAGGGCGAAGCATGACTTCTAAATGGATTCAAAGACTTGAAAAAGATGAGCCAAAGGATAGCTGACTAACTGCTCATACCAAATTGGGTGTTAAAACAAAGTTGGATTCACATAACCATGACCAAATTTTGTTGAAAGAGACACCATTTTGCCTTGTCCACTTTCATTACTCATGAACTGGTTGCAGTAGAGAGCCAATATTTGACTAATGACGAATGCTTGTCAGGTTGTGTGGATGCATGTATATGGTCGCAGCTATTGTGAATTTGCGCGAATTAAAAGTAAATTATGGACTGTTTGACCACTGGGTATCATTAAAAAAAATCACAATACCAGTGCCAATACCATTACCATGGAGAGTGGTAAAGGGAAGTGCTCAGTGCTTTGACATAAGTTAATGTGTTGAGAGCACATTGTAAAAAAATACTCTATTAAAAGTTAACCAGCACTGTAAATGTTACTCTAGTAAAAGGATGTAAGTATAATGAGAAAATGAAAAAATACTCGATGCAGAAAACGTCCCAGCGTCCCTCTCCCCAGCAAGGCTTTCCAGCTCCTCCTGGGGGACCCCAAGGCGTCCCCAGGCCAGATGAGATATGATATCCCGCTAGCGTACCCGGGCCTCCTACCAGTTGGATGTGCCCAGATCACCAGTAAATCGAAAGCTTCCCCTTCCGCCTCAGCTCCCTCTTCACCACATTGTTTCGGCACAGTGCCTGCATCACTGCAGATGCCGTACTAAACTGCCGATCCATCTCAATCTCCAGTCTACTCTCACTTGTGAGCAAGACCCAGACATACTTAAACTCTCTAGCTTGGGGCAGTAACTCTCTCCCAACCCAGAGAGGGTAATCCCCTGTTTTCCGGCAGAGAACCATAGCCTCAGATTTGGAGGTACTAACTCTCATCCCGACTGCTTCACACTCAGCTGCAAACCGCTCCCAGTGCATGCTGGGGGTCACTGTGTGATGAAGCTAACAGAACCACATCATCTGCAAAAAACAGAGATGCAGTTCTGAAGTCACCAAACTGGACCCCTTATTTCCTCCGACTCGAGAAAGGAAGGAGTCGTTTGCCTTGAGATCCTGTCAATGAATATCACAAACAGAATCGGAGACCAGGGACAACCCTGGCGGAGGCCAACACCTACCGAGAATGTGTTTGACTTTGTGCCAAGTATGTGGACACAGCTCTCACTTTGGTTATACAAGGACCTCATGGATGACTCGTAGCAGTGACCCCAGTACCCCGTATTCCTGCTGTACACTTGTGTATGTGGTGTAATTAGATTATTATCACTTGTGCATTAATGTAAAAGCAGGATTTCACTGTTGTAGTTGGTTGAGGTAACTAAAGGACTGCAAGCAGCTAATGGTAATTGTCATTCTGGATTAATGTGATTCCTGATGAATCTACTGATTGTTTGATTTGTAAAGTTTCACTAACAAGTGCCGTCACAATTATCCAGAATCCAAAGCGACATCTTCACAATGCTCTTTAGTACAAAACATAGTACAAACCTCAGAATTATTAAAAAATATAAGTTAAATAATTAAAAGAGAGAGCAGCAAATCCTCACAATTTTGAAGTTGGATCCAGTAAATGTTTGGCATTTTTGCTTGATAAATTAGTTATTAAAATTGTTGATTTTATGTTCTGTCGATTGACTAATTGCTCCAGCCATACTTGTATGTTGTTTAATTAATTAATTATATAATTATTTGTTTTGTGTGCAGAAATCTTGATTTGTAAAGTAACTAAAGCTGTCAAATAATTGTAGCCCAGTGGTTTAAAAAGTGCAACAATTCCCTCTGAAATGTAGTAGGGTAGAAGTATACTATATTACTATATTATTATGTTACTATGTTTTTTGAGTCTTTGGAACAACAGAACTAAATATGTCAAGGAAGCAACATTTACATTGAATCACACTAAGTGTATTGCATACGTTTGGTCACACATGTATAAAACTGATAAAAACATTTCCTACACATCATCCCACTAACCCACTCCCATTGTAGGAAGCACATAGAAACTTCCCCTTTGAAAAAGATGACAGGAATAATGGTGAGAAACTTCATACAGAACATAATGTGTTTAGTAAACTCAGTTTATTCCAATAAAGATTATTCCAACCAAAATACATACTGAAACCGTTCGTTCCCAAACTGATCTCAAATTCTTTGAAATACACGAGGATATTCTCTCTTGAGGAAAAATGTATAGTCATTTTATCACATTGATAAATCAGACTTCAGTTTTACCAGATAAGCTGTCACCAACAATACAACGTTTTGGATCCATTTATTTCAAAGACCTTAACATTTTCTCCATCTGTTTGGACAGAAGACCAGCGCAAATATTAATCCAGATAAGCATTTGAAAGAACGTACAACACTTCTAAAGGAGCTTCATACGATATTCAGAGGATTCACATGCTTCTTGGATTGTCTCACTTGCTGAGTTGGAAAGTCTTTGGGAAGTGTGTTCATGACCTACAAGTTGTAATGTGGAAACAACACGGACATTACAAAGAAAATGTGTTGTTGTTGTTTTTGTTGCTCAGAGCATTTAAACATTAAGCATGGACATGGACAGCAAATAGCAGTTACAACCTAATACCATATTAAAAATTACACATGAGCAAAAAATTGACCTGCAATACGTGAGTAAATAAAAAAATTAAAATTTTCACTGACTTGATTTTTTGATGCTTACATGCAAACGGCAGAAGTAAAGAGCTAACGTTAGGCTATAAACAAACACCACCACAGTCGCACCACTTCAACGTCGTCAGCACAAGGCTGTAAAGCCGTTTTTGGTGTGATGTTGTTTTGTAGTCTCATTTAGCCACTTACTAGCAACCGCCAACACATCAAAGCTTAAAAAAAATCATGTATTTCATGTCGTAGAACAAGACGTGAAAGCCTCTTAAGCTTGTGGTAACCATATACCTTATTTCAGGCATCCAACCAAAAATCTAGTGACCTTTAGACGAGAAAGCGGGAGTGCTAAAATGCTAACTCATTGTAAGTAGGGTATTTACTGACATATTTTATGTCATAGAATAAACACGAAAATCTCTTTTAAGCTTGAGTTTACCACAGACCTTATTTAGGGCATCTAACTAAAAACCCATTGATTTATGGACGAGGGAACCGAAAGTGCAAAAGAACTCATTTCCATATTTTTTCAGCTGGGCTGTCTTACATTTCACACTCTCATCTGGTCAAGTGTGGCTTTATTCTCTGCTCAGGATGCCATCACTCCACTACATCTTTACACAGCAAATAGATATTTGCTGCTATATTAGTGTTCAGCATGTCGTATAGAGCTCCTTTAAAAGGTAACAGCAAACATAAACAAGTAACAGTACTTTGTAGTGCTTTTCTTGCCTCATTGGCACGTGCATCAGATATCCGCAGATATACACAACATATACATGCATTTTTAAATTACAATATGGAAACTAGAATAGTGCACACTGTTCAGTCACGAGCCAGCATTTTTCTCTTGAAATGAGCTGTCAGTTCAAGATATGTGCATAGTGCAAAGAATATACAGATGAGACTAAAATAAGCCTCCTGTATTTAACTAGTAAGGCAGTTTAAAGATTAGTTATTCCATGCTTTGGCTGTCAAAGATATTTTAAACTTGTATAAAGCATAGAGATAGTTACAATCAGGCATTATAGAAAAATATTCAGCTGTAATATTTGGGCTGTAGACACACAGTAACAATCAGGGAATCTTTGTGCTTAGGAAATCTGTTACACATTCAAGGGTCTCTTCAGTAGTGCTGACTTAAGGCGTTTGTACCCTCAGCGATTCTGAACTGCTTTCACCTGAGAGCTGACAATCGAGAGAGAAGACGAATCGAGCTACTGCGTGTCTTTCGTTTCTGAAGCGTCAGATTCACTCTCCGTCTCCTGGACTTTCCTTTGCTGGTAGGAAATAAAGGACAACAGAGAAGGAAAATAAATATAATGTGGAAACAATGTCAGACATTTTAACATGAATGTAAAAAAAAACAAAACTCGATGTGCGGTGAAAACAGGGTGTCTACAGGTATCAGACAGTTAAATTTAATGATTTTTAAGATACTTTTTTTTTTTTTTACCAAATTTAGGACAGATTTTTGGTCAAATCATGTTTTACTTATTTGAGCACTGCAGGTAAGCATTGCAGACAAGTACTATGTGGTCTTGTGCAGAGGTAAGTACATTTTGCCAACAGGTAAGTGCAAGTATGTAGTAGTTCTTTAATGACTTGTAACATTAGAAATGTGGACTTTTATATAGAAAGGCTTCACTCATTTTCACAAAGAGAAATTAAAAAATAAATTTAAATTTAATACTATTTTTTACTTCTAAGGTCCTATTGTTGTAACATTGAATTCAAGACTTTTTAAGGACCTGTAGACACCCTGGGAAAGTAATAAAATCATGTGTGCAGCCATCGTTTTCTTTTCAAAACACACTCTGAGTCCTTGGTGTGCTGGGGCTGCAACCAATGATTATTTATATTGTTGATAAATCTGTCGATTTTTTTTTTTTCTATTAATCAATTAGTTGTTTGGGCTATAAATTATCCAAAAATGGTGATAAATCAGTGTTTTCCAAAGCCCAAGATGACATCTTCAAATGTCTTGTTTGTTTCCACAGCCCATAGATATTCAATTTACTGTCACAGAGGTGTAAAGTAACCAGAAGATTTGACATTTTAAGAGCTGGAATCAGAGAATTTGGACTTTTTTTCTTTGAAAAATTAATCAAACTGACTGATCAATTATTGCATTAGCCTGACATTAATGTAATAGTTGACTGCTAATCAATTAACGAGTAATCATTGCAGCTCTAGCACCCAACAAACACTTGTTAACTCTGCTGCAGCGGCCCGGGTTCGACTCTGGCCTATGGCCCTTTGCTGCGTGTCACTCCCTCTCTCTCCCCTCTTCACACGTGTCTGTCCTGTACATTGCAGGCTAAAAGCCCCAAAAAATATCTTGAAAAAAAAACAACAACACTTTTTAACTAATTCTCAGTACCTTTTTCAGATGTGGGTAATAGCGGTAAAAGATGTTGGTGATGATGATATAAAGGGCACTGAAGATGAATGAAGCCACGACAGAGAAAAAGGCGATACCAGTGAGCACACACAGCAGAGTAACCCCACCTACAAACAAGAGAAACCCTGACAGACAGAAATAAGGTTTTGTTTAGAAAAGACTGTCAGGTGAGTACATTTCAGCTTGTAGAGGATAGAAAATTGAGTTTGACGTGCTCACACATACCTTCAAAGAAAACAAAACCTACTGCTGTCATTATAAAGGTCACAAGAGCAAAAGAAAGGAAAAGTCCAACAGGCAGTGCGGCCATGGCGCCAAACAGCAGCACTGTCAGGGCGAAGACAGGGTGGGTGCTGAGGTACTGCCCGATTCTTGTGTTCATCAGATGTGCTACCTGTTAGAGAGAGAGACACCACGGCTGTAAGCACCTATTTAACATCAGGGGAGGAGATGACTCTGTGCACCTTGTGTGACCCAACCCTTCAGGGACGACTGGGAGATTCCCCACCAGAGACATTTTAGAAACTCAGCAGCTAAACTGACCATCTTAGAGCAAACTTTAGATCAGGGGTTCTCAAAGGTTTGATGACTGAGTGCCATTTTAGGGAGCCAACGTATGATTGAGGGCTTACAGGAGAAGTGCAGACACAATGACATTTTTTTTATAATTTCTTTTATGACATACCACACATTTTAAGACTTTTTTCTGACATACGTTCTATGACTTTTTAAAATGATATACCAAACACTGACACTGACATGACTTTTTTGTTTTACTTTTTTTTTTTTTTTTAACATACTATACTATGACATTTAAAAAAAATAAAATTCTTTGGATATACTACACTTTGACTTTTTAGTTTTACTTTTTTTGACATATACTTTGACTTTAAAAAAAAAACTTTTTTGACTTACTATTAGGGCTGGGCGGTATGACCCAAAATTCATATCACGGTATAAACTGAATCCCTTCACGGTAACGGTATATATCGCGGTATAAATGTCGCGGTGTAAAACTTATAATGGAAGTAGGGCTGGGTGGTATGGCCTAAAATCATTATCACGGTATTATTTTGGGGGGATGCGGTGATGGTATGATATCGCGGTATCGTCTTCTCTCTTTTTTTTTTTTACACCTTACTATGCCTTTTTTAATTTTTTTTCACATACTATACTATGACTTTTTTTAAAAAAAATTTTTTGGATATACTATACTATACCTTTTTTGTTTTACATTTTTTTCCCATACAATACTATGACTTTTTTTAAATATTTTTTTTGGATATACTATACTATGGCTTTTTTGTTTTACATTTTTTTACATACTATAGAATGACTTTTAAAAAAAAAATCTTTGGATATAATACACTATGACTTTTTTTGTTTTACTTTTTTTTGACATATACAATAACTTTTTTAAAAAACTTTTTTGAATTACTATACTATGCCTTTTTGATATATACACTATACTATACTATGACTTTTTAAAAATATTTTTTGGATATACTACACTCTGACTTTTTTTTTTTTTAAATACATACTATATTGTGACTTTTTTCTGATATACTGTAACTCTATATGATACTAACACTTTACAAAAATAGATAACATTCAACAGTGATGTAGCCAACGTAACACTTTAACACACATTAAAAACACATTAAAATCTAGTTTTCCACTTTTTAAATACATTTGAATGAAATTAAATAGAGAGTCATTACAGTGTTTGTCATTAATTATACCCAGAGCAGTCAAGCATCAGCTTCGGCTGGGGTACAGCAACATCTGTCATGCAAACCAAAAGCAGTGCTCATGACATTTTTTTAGACAGCGGCGCGTGATTGCCTGTTTTAGCTTTTTTTCTTTATATGTTATATCAATATACTGAGGGGGTCATTCTGAGCATATCTGAATATTGTAATATAATATCAATTACTGCACAAGACACTGTGCTATTTTGTTAACTGGGAAGAAACAGTCCCTTTTGATTTGCTGATAGAAAAGCAAAGCAAACATGCACACAAATTAAAGAGTAAAGAACTTTTCTTGACAGATTCAGGTGTCTAATTTCATGTTACCTTGGGGTCATCATAATAGCGCTTCACCATTGTGCTCCAACCTCCCCACAGCTTCTGAAACTCTGATTTCTCACTGCTGCTGCTGCTGCTGCTGTTGTTGCTGCTGGTCTGCATCTCCACAGACATAGGACCTGACCAAAGACAGGAGGAAAACTGAGTCAACCTGACAGCTAAATGGTACATTTTGTTAATCAAAGTTAAAGTTTAGACACACATGGGATTCAGCTGAGCTGAGTGGATGTAACAAATAGTTAACTAGCTAAAAAAATGTGCTGTATTACACCTTAAATGACCTTAGACCATGTCTGAAAACAAACACCAAAGTTAGCAAGCACCAACCTGAACTATGCAGCAAAGCTGGTTTGTGTCCTGCAGTCGCCTCAGACTCTTCAACACTTCTTCAACAGTGCCAACACACCCTTTTAAACCACACTTTCTTCCTACTCCTCCTCTTTCTTCCTCTTTTGGATTCCTGGTAGAGAGACTCTGAAAGGCTTGTTGGTATTGTTGCTGCCATCTACTGTTCACCAAATATGTGTCAACACATGACTGTAGGCTTTATCATCATATTCATGTTAAGCATTTTCAGAATTACTGGGAAAAATGTGCATCTACATTTATGGATTTATGGATTCATCTTAAATATAATTAGTCAGCAACAATAGAATAAACAAGCAGCATTAATAACCATTAATACATAAAGGTTACACAGTGGGACTTTCAGACTTTGATGATTCAGAAATATTTAAAAACACAAGAAAGTTATGACATTTAATTGAATTCAGTCTTATTTATAAAGCCCAAGCTTTACAGCATGCAACATCCCTTTGTCCTTGGACCCTCAAAGTGGATAGTCAGGTAACTAAATATGGCTGTGCAGCACGTTTCCAACAGATCATTGCTTAGTCTTATCAGTAGCTCTCTGTCGTTGGGCAAAGCATGCTTTCGTGTCATCAGTTGCCTGGTACATGTTCTTGGGTAGGATATAGTGCACGTGCTTCCGGTCAGGAGCCAGGAACTTCTTTTAGATTCAGCAGAGCTTTTCTGTTCCGTTCAATTACATTTGAGTATTTTGTCATTTGTTTTTGATAAGGCTGATAAAAAGCAAATGGAATTTGTAACAAAATACTTTTGAGTGGAGTAATTTTGTATTTAAAATACTTTCTCCACAAATCAAAAAACAAAAATAATAGGCTACACATTCATATAATATTGGATGTAACAACATTTTTTTTTTTTACTTTTTTTGGAAATACTTTTTCATATGTTTTTTTTAAACTTGGGCCATTCAATATCCTAGTGGTCTGTTGAGTATGCTACAAATGAATAATATTTTAGGGTAGCCTACAGCCCAAACCGGAATACTCTGCCGCACCAAATGTGAGAAAACAAGCGCAAATTTGCAATAGCTGCGGCCAAATTTGCTACTTTCACACGATTAATGGATGAGTCATGGTTGTTCTTTCTGGCATAGTTACTTGTGGTCTCTAATTGCAGCATGTACCTTTTCAGCCTTTTTTGGTCAAGGACTTTTTGAGTTATTCCCAAAAAGGTTTGTGGACCGACTGACCAACCGACCAACCAACTGACAGAGTGACCTACAGAGCTGCGGGTCTCTGCTAAAAAGAAAAAGAAAAAAAGTATTTTCTATATTTGAGAATACAAAATACATGTATTTTATTTTGATACATTTATTTGAGGGGTATTTTGAATTTTGTATCAAAATGCATTTTGATGTATTTTTGCCCATTTCTGACGATACTGGACTCAGCTCGGTTGTTTCGGATCAGGATCTTCTGCAGGATTTGATTGTTGAACTTGTCTGTCCACACAGGCCCTCAGTGCCAGCTATGGTGCTCAGAGAAGACAAAGACTGATTTTATAGGTTTTCTGAGAAAAGATGGTAAAAAGGAGCAGAGTTAGCATTTACATGCAGCATTGTGATAGTGACAAACATCGCATCAGACCTCAGTGACAATGTCAGAAGTCAAATCGTTTTTCTAAGCAAAGAAGGGCTTTCTTGGTGTCAAATCATGGCTAGACTAAAGGTTTCTAAGCGGGCAGTGCACAGAAGTCTAAAACACTTTGCAAGATCCTCAGCTCAAACCACAGCTGCTCCAGTCCCCATGTTGAAGTATCTCTGGGCAAGACACTGAACCCCAGATGGCTCCAGATAAATGTGTGAGTGCGTGTGAATGTTAAACTGAGCAGCAGGTGGCACCTTCTGTGGTAGCTTCAGCCACCAGTGTTGTGAATGTTTTTATATGTCGCGTTTAAGCGCTTTGAGTGATCAGATTAGACGGGCACCATACAAAAACAAGTCCATTCAATTTACCATGAAGACCAAAGAAGATGAAGGAGTCCTGACTGTCACTGACGTTTCCCCACAGTCACCTGACCTCGACTCCACTGAACACTTGCGGGGGCACATGAGGACTGAAAGCCAAGCACCCTATGACATCACAAGAAGCTCTCTGAAACATTAGGTTCATTGTCAGATCTTTTTTTTTTGTATCAGTTTGTTCTTTTACATGCTTTTTATTTGAAACATTTTATGGTTTATTGTTGTAATGTCTAGCTTTTTACTTTTTCTGTGCTATTTTACTCCTGCTCTGTGAAGCACTCTGGGCTGCATGATTGTATGAAGTTTGATTTGACTTTGATTTAATGCTGGGATAGCATGGGTCCAAGATGAGTGCATGCTGTCATTAAAACAAAACAGGGGCACATCTGATACTATGATATTCTGAAATCCATGTATATTTTCTGAAAATTCAACCTTTCACTCAAAATGATGAGCTGATTATTATCATTTGTTATAAAAACATGGTGTTACATTAGAATCAAATGCAGCAAATGTATCTTGGCAGGTGGTCCCAGACTTTATTTATTCATATTCCATCAGTGGAAATGATACAGGAATGTAAATTGATTCTTCCTCTTATCATTGCTATGATGAGATGTGGATAGAGATTTACCTGAGTATGGGTAGTCTGCGCCCTCCAGTGGTCAGAGTGAGGAACTGCAACACTACGTTGAATTAATGTCCAGCACAACATAATTATTTATGTCACACAGTACAGCTCATTACAAGTATGATTATAATATATAACAGCACCATCAGTATTGTAATAAGTGCAGGTATAGATATGTGTGTGCTGATGCAGAGACCTCCTGCCACAGATCATTCAGTGGCACGCTACTATTCTGTTCACTATAAATACTTGTCATTATTACTATGATTCTTGTGTTAGATTGAATCTGCTGTTTGTAATATTAAACATATTTATATGGATTTGATTACAAAGACACTCAGCCAGGAGGCCTCAGAGTTTACTCTTGCCATTTTCTCACTTTGTTGACTTTCAGTGGGAGCGTTGCCCAGCTACATCGGTGTATTATTACCACCTGTGCAACCACATATCTTCTTATCCTTCTCTGGCACATTACTCTTTGTCATTAAAGGACCAATGTCACTAATTATGATGGATGTCATAGCCAGCCCCCTCTGCTTCTGCCTAATTGCGCCATAAACCACCAATCGTTTTTATTGGACAGCTGATGAATTATCAAACGATTTCTTGGCAAGGTAAAGGAAGCTGGGTTTCTCCTTTATTTTCTCTCAGGTCACTTAAATTGGGACGACTAGGGTCACGGGTTGATTACTTTTCTTGAATGTTTGTATGGAATAAGATGCCACCCAGTGCACACACATGTTGTAAATGCACAGTATTTCTCCAGAGATCCAGTAGAGGGGGTTCCCAGTTTACTCCACAGCTGTCAGGCTGGAACTGCTCTTTAAAAATAATGACCACACTTTCTCCCCTTCTGCTCCGCGCTGCTATTAGATGGCAACAGCCAGAATTCTCTGGCAGAGACTGATCAGAATACTAAATGTTTGAACTTCACCACCACCACTGATTACTTCTTCAATCACAGATATGAGTGTCCTCGGCCACCCACAAATTAAGTTTAGCCCCTTGAGTTTTTAAATATATGTGGGCGCATAACTGCGAGGGAAATGGCTGTGTGATCTGTTTTGAGCTACACCAAAGAGAGACACCCCAGGGACCGGTGATGACAACTTATTTGGACCCTTTATAGCTGCCAGCCATACTAATTAATCACTTTCTTTTTGTATTGAGTACAGGGGAATGATTTGGTGAGGGAGAGACTGCATCCACCTCTCCAGACTGCTAAACACAATGAACTCAGTGAACCAAGGCTTGGGCTGTTTGTGTGTGTGTGTGTGTGTGTGTGTGTGTGTGTGCAGTTTGTGCATGTGTTCTCACAAAATGAGGAATCCCCAATGTTTAACTACTTTCTCTGCTGTCCTTTTGTACTCCAGGCTTTCATTTTTATGACCCTTTCACATCAGATTATATACCTCATTTCCCCACGTGTCTGTCCTTTACTGTGGAGTTCACTGCAGCCTGGTTGCTGCAATGCTTAAAGGAACACTTCACCCACAACATGACCATTTATATATCCATTAGTCATGCCATGTTTCCTCTTTTTTTTTTTTTTTTACATGCCTCTATGGAGTATGGATCAATGTATGGATTAATTGATTGATTGTGGACCATGTTTAACAAAGGCAAAACTGTATCAGTCGTATCCTCAGTGCTTCCCAAACACATGCATTTTCACTAAAACCGTATTATTTCAATCAAGAGAGACAGAAGAATGAAGTCAAGGTAATATTTAATACAGAATATGAGGGTACAGAAGAACAGATGACTGTTGATGGTGGTTGATGAATCTGAGGCTGATGGCTGCTGAGGCGGATGAGGCTGATGAATCCGTAAAGAAAAGGGGTGATGGATACGTGCGAGGAGTGAATGGCAGAGTGAGAAACAAACTTACATCCTGAGCATGAGCAGTATTGCCTTCCTGACTGAACCTTTGCCAGAGCTTCATTTCCTGCGCTGTCTCGTGGGATGTCGTATGGATTTGGGGCACAGCTTTAATCCACAACAGTTTTACCGAGAGTGTGTTTTGCTGCTATTCTCCTCTTAGGTGTATGATAAAATAACATGTTTACTTCTTCCACAATTAAAACCATTATTGATTTCATGCAAATGACGTCATGGCGTCAACAATTTATGAAAAAGAAAGTTCAAACTAATTTAATGCACCTGTGAAAGTGTGAGTGTTGTTATACAGCAACAGTGTGAGCTCAGTGTCATCTGTCTCTTTCTGAGGTAATTTGTAGCTCAACTTATAAACCAGAAAATGTGAAAGAATTTAATGTCCTGTTTCGTTTCTTTCCTTAAACATCACAGTTCGGCCCGATGAGGCTGGTGATTCCAGCTCACCAATATTTTAAACTTGTTTTCCGGCTGAACAAAATAAGACGGATGAACAGAGTTGGTATGGCTCCTGAGACAAATGACTCTTGTGACAAAGCAGCCCGCACCTCAACTTGAGGGGTAGATAAAAATTGAATGCTCTTAATGTATCCCATATACCCGTGGTGCAGAGATATATCCGAGTGTCTGAGAGCAAATTGACTGTACGTTATGTCTGCTGGCACGTGCCGAGACGCTCAACGTATTGCAGCCGGGATGTGATTGATGAGCTGTCGGCAAATTCCAATTTGCATCTGCTGATTGTAAAAACTAATCACTGTGAGAGGAGGAGCATGAAGTGGTTGGAAATCTCCTGTGGTTCCCTGTTAACTGATGCATGTCCACCTATTGTTCGGCCTCCAAAATGATATCATATGTTGCATTATTGACGTGTGTCTCTCACTGACATGCTGCAGTCGACACCTGCTGCGTTTCATAAGAAAATAAGAGGTACCTGGTGCTTTTTTTTTTGCCCCTTGTCACAATTGATATCCACACCTCTCCATCATACTACCCCTCTCCATCCTCCTCTCCTCTCTTTCCCAGACCTGTTCACCTCTCTTTGAAGTTGCACAGGAGTGCTCGGCCAACAGCTGGCCACAGGAGAACAGAATGTCTTTGGAGTCTGCCCTGTGTCAAATAGGATAGTCCTTATTGTCAGTGGTTGTCATTTTGCCAGATGAAGGGGGGCAGCTTTCGGTTCCTGTCCTCCGACTGGGGAGAGCGAGAGGCTCAAAGGAAGCTCCCTGGAGGTTGGTAAAGGGCGCTGTGGAGGACGGAGTCAGAGCCCTGCGAAAGATATCGGAGCTCACCAACAGCAGCAGCAGCATCGCTGCACACAGACACACACACAGAGTACACACACAAGAGGAAATACTTACAAGTTTTATTTTGTTTGTTTAATTCAGTACAAATCTGGGACAATAACAACAATTCTTCATTTTACTGGAGGTTAATGTATCAGACTATTTCTTGGCTAAGCTGTGCAACTTCCTTAGACACAGTTCTCAATTTTTTCATGACTGACATGTTTTATAAAATAACTTTTTTAAAATGCATTTTTATGACTTAGGCTACCATATTATGACTTGCTTCTTCTAGAAAATAATCATGTCGTACTAGACTTGAACATAAATTTTTACATTTTATATGACATACGATACTGTACCTTTTTTTGACATACTATACAAAGAGTTTTTTGACATACTATAAACTATGATTTTTTTTTTTTTACATATTCCACTATGATTTTTTATAACATTTCATACTTTGACTTTTTTGATGTATTATACTTTGACATTTTGACGAAACGATACTATGACTTTTTTTCATGACTTTGGACGACATGCTATACTATGACTTGTTTTTTTTTCATGATTTTGGACGACATGCTATACTATGACTTGTTTTTTTTCATGATTTTGGACGACATACTATACTATGACATTTTTTTCATGATTTTGGACGACATACTATACTATGACTTTTTTTTCATGATTTTGGACGACATGCTATACTATGACATTTTTTTCATGATTTTTGACGACATACTATACTATGACTTTTTTTCATGATTTTTGACGACATACTATACTATGACTTTTTTTTCATGACTTTGGACAACATACTATACTATGACTTTTTTTTCATGACTTTGGACGACATACTATACTATGACTTTTTTTCATGATTTTGGACGACATGCTATACTATGACTTTTTGTTTCATGACTTTGGACGACATACTACACGATGACTTTTTTTCATGATTTTGGACAACATACTATACTGTGACTTTTTGTTTCATGACTTTGGACGACATACTACACTATGATTTTTTTTCATGATTTTGGACGACATGCTATACTATGACTTTTTTTCATGATTTTGGACGACATGCTATACTATGATTTTTTTTCATGATTTTGGACAACATGCTATACTACGACTTTTTTTCATGATTTTGGACGACATGCTATACTATGATTTTTTTTCATGATTTTGGACGACATGCTATACTATGACTTTTTTTCATGATTTTGGACGACATGCTATACTATGATTTTTTTTCATGATTTTGGACAACATGCTATACTACGACTTTTTTTCATGATTTTGGACGACATGCTATACTATGATTTTTTTTCATGATTTTGGACGACATGCTATACTATGACTTCTTTCTCATGAATTTGGACAACATGCTATACTACGACTTTTTTTCATGATTTTGGACGACATACTATACTATGACTTTTTTTCATGATTTTGGACGACATGCTATACTATGACTTCTTTCTCATGAATTTGGACGACATGCTATGCTATGACTTTTTTTTTCATGACTTTGGACAACATGCTATACTACGACTTTTTTTCATGATTTTGGACGACATGCTATACTATGACTTTTTTCATGATTTTGGACGACATGCTATACTATGACTTTTTTCATGATTTTGGACGACATGCTATACTATGACTTTTTTCATGACTTTGGACAACATGCTATACTACGACTTTTTTTCATGATTTTGGACGACATGCTATACTATGACTTTTTTTCATGATTTTTGACAACATGCTATACTATGACATTTTTTTCATGATTTTGGACGACATGCTATACTGTGACTTTTTTTCATGATTTTGGACAACATACTGTACTGTGACTTTTTGTTTCATGACTTTGGACGACATACTACACTATGACTTTTTTTCATGATTTTGGACGACATGCTATACTATGATTTTTTTTCATGATTTTGGACGACATGCTATACTATGACTTCTTTCTCATGAATTTGAACAACATGCTATACTACGACTTTTTTTCATGATTTTGGACGACATACTATACTATGACTTTTTTTCATGATTTTGGACGACATGCTATACTATGACTTCTTTCTCATGAATTTGGACGACATGCTATGCTATGACTTTTTTTTTCATGACTTTGGACAACATGCTATACTACGACTTTTTTTCATGATTTTGGACGACATGCTATACTATGACTTTTTTCATGATTTTGGACGACATGCTATACTATGACTTTTTTTCATGATTTTGGACGACATGCTATACTATGACTTTTTTCATGACTTTGGACAACATGCTATACTACGACTTTTTTTCATGATTTTGGACGACATGCTATACTATGACTTTTTTCATGATTTTGGACGACATGCTATACTATGACTTTTTTTCATGATTTTGACAACATGCTATACTATGACATTTTTTTCATGATTTTGGACGACATGCTATACTATGACTTTTTTTTCATGACTTTTGACAACACACTATACTATGATTTTTTTTCATGATTTTGGACGACATGCTATACTATGACTTTTTTTTCATGACTTTGGACCATGCTATACTATGACTTTTTTTCATGACTTTTGACAACACACTATACTATGATTTTTTTTCATGATTTTGGACGACATGCTATACTATGACTTTTTTTTCATGACTTTGGACGACAT
Organism: Epinephelus cyanopodus; assembly: GCA_026686955.1. Classification (NCBI taxonomy): domain Eukaryota; kingdom Metazoa; phylum Chordata; class Actinopteri; order Perciformes; family Serranidae; genus Epinephelus; species Epinephelus cyanopodus. The sequence continues at coordinate 15,986,431 of CM048929.1, forward strand.
GCTATACTATGACTTTTTTTTCATGACTTTGGACGACATGCTATACTATGACTTTTTTTTCATGACTTTGGACAACATGCTATACTACGACTTTTTTTTATGATTTTGGACGACATGCTATACTATGACTTTTTTTTCATGACTTTGGACAACATGCTATACTACGACTTTTTTTTATGATTTTGGACGACATGCTATACTATGACTTTTTTCATGACTTTGGACGACATGCTATACTATGACATTTTTTTCATGATTTTGGACGACATACTATACTATGATTTTTTTTCATGATTTTGGACGACATGCTATACTATGACTTTTTTTCATGACTTTGGACAACATGCTATACTACGACTTTTTTTATGATTTTGGACGACATGCTATACTATGACATTTTTTCATGACTTTGGACGACATGCTATACTATGACATTTTTTCATGACTTTGGACGACATACTATACTATGACATTTTTTTCATGACTTTGGACGACATGCTATGCTATGACATTTTTTTTATGATTTTGGACGACATGCTATACTATGACTTTTTTCATGACTTTGGACGACATGCTATACTATGACATTTTTTCATGGTTTTGGACGACATGCTATACTATGACATTTTTTTCATGATTTTGGACGACATACTATACTATGACATTTTTTTCATGACTTTGGACGACATGCTATACTATGACATTTTTTTCATGATTTTGGACGACATGCTATACTATGACATTTTTTTCATGATTTTGGACGACATGCTATACTATGACATTTTTTTCATGACTTTGGACGACATGCTATACTATGACATTTTTTTCATGATTTTGGACGACATGCTATACTATGACATTTTTTCATGACTTTGGACGACATACTATACTATGACATTTTTTTCATGACTTTGGACGACATGCTATACTACGACTTTTTTTTATGATTTTGGACGACATGCTATACTATGACTTTTTTCATGATTTTGGACGACATGCTATACTATGACATTTTTTCATGACTTTGGACGACATGCTATACTATGACATTTTTTTCATGATTTTGGACGACATGCTATACTGACTTTTTTTCATGATTTTGGACGACATGCTATACTATGACTTTTTTCATGATTTTGGACGACATGCTATACTATGACTTTTTTCATGATTTTGGACGACATGCTATACTATGACTTTTTTCATGACTTTGGACACATGCTATACTACGACTTTTTTCATGATTTGGACGACATGCTATACTATGACTTTTTTTCATGATTTTGACAACATACTATACTATGACTTTTTTTCATGATTTTGGACGACATGCTATACTGTGACTTTTTTTCATGATTTTGGACAACATACTGTACTGTGACTTTTTGTTTCATGACTTTGGACGACATACTACACTATGACTTTTTTTCATGATTTTGGACGACATGCTATACTATGATTTTTTTCATGATTTTGGACGACATGCTATACTATGACTTTTTCTCATGATTTGAACAACATGCTATACTACGACTTTTTTTCATGATTTTGGACGACATACTATACTATGACTTTTTTTCATGATTTTGGACGACATGCTATACTATGATTTCTTTCATGAATTTGGACGACATGCTATGCTATGACTTTTTTTTCATGACTTTGGACAACATGCTATACTACGACTTTTTTTCATGATTTTGGACGACATGCTATACTATGACTTTTTTATGATTTTGGACGACATGCTATACTATGACTTTTTTTCATGATTTTGGACGACATGCTATACTATGACTTTTTTCATGACTTTGGACAACATGCTATACTACGACTTTTTTTTCATGATTTTGGACGACATGCTATACTATGACTTTTTTTCATGATTTTGGACGACATGCTATACTATGACTTTTTTTCATGATTTTTGACAACATGCTATACTATGACATTTTTTTCATGATTTTGGACGACATGCTATACTATGACTTTTTTTTCATGACTTTTGGACAACACACTATACTATGATTTTTTTTCATGATTTTGGACGACATGCTATACTATGACTTTTTTTTCATGACTTTGGACGACATGCTATACTATGACTTTTTTTCATGACTTTTGACAACACACTATACTATGATTTTTTTTCATGATTTTGGACGACATGCTATACTATGACTTTTTTTTCATGACTTTGGACGACATGCTATACTATGACTTTTTTTTCATGACTTTGGACGACATGCTATACTATGACTTTTTTTTCATGACTTTGGACAACATGCTATACTACGACTTTTTTTTATGATTTTGGACGACATGCTATACTATGACTTTTTTTCATGACTTTGGACAACATGCTATACTACGACTTTTTTTTATGATTTTGGACGACATGCTATACTATGACTTTTTTCATGACTTTGGACGACATGCTATACTATGACATTTTTTTCATGATTTTTGACGACATACTATACTATGATTTTTTTTCATGATTTTGGACGACATGCTATACTATGACTTTTTTTCATGACTTTTGACAACACACTATACTATGATTTTTTTTCATGATTTTGGACGACATGCTATACTATGACTTTTTTCATGACTTTGGACGACATGCTATACTATGACATTTTTTTCATGATTTTGGACGACATACTATACTATGATTTTTTTTCATGATTTTGGACGACATGCTATACTACGACTTTTTTTCATGACTTTTGACAACACACTATACTATGATTTTTTTTCATGATTTTGGACGACATGCTATACTATGATTTTTTTTCATGATTTTGGACGACATGCTATACTATGATTTTTTTTCATGATTTTGGACGACATGCTATACTATGACTTTTTTTCATGACTTTTGACAACACACTATACTATGATTTTTTTTCATGATTTTGGACGACATGCTATACTATGACTTTTTTCATGACTTTGGACGACATGCTATACTATGACATTTTTTTCATGATTTTGGACGACATACTATACTATGATTTTTTTTCATGATTTTGGACGACATGCTATACTACGACTTTTTTTCATGACTTTTGACAACACACTATACTATGATTTTTTTTCATGATTTTGGACGACATACTATACTATGATTTTTTTTCATGATTTTGGACGACATGCTATACTATGACTTTTTTTCATGACTTTTGACAACACACTATACTATGATTTTTTTTCATGATTTTGGACGACATGCTATACTATGACTTTTTTCATGACTTTGGACGACATGCTATACTATGACATTTTTTTCATGATTTTGGACGACATACTATACTATGATTTTTTTTCATGACTTTGGACGACATGCTATACTATGACATTTTTTTCATGATTTTGGACGACATACTATACTATGATTTTTTTTCATGATTTTGGACGACATGCTATACTATGACTTTTTTTCATGACTTTTGACAACATATACTATGATTTTTTTTCATGATTTTGGACGACATGCTATACTATGACTTTTTTTCATGACTTTGGACGACATGCTATACTATGACATTTTTTCATGATTTTGGACGACATACTATACTATGATTTTTTTTCATGATTTTGGACGACATGCTATACTATGACTTTTTTCATGACTTTGGACGACATGCTATACTATGACATTTTTTTCATGATTTTGGACGACATACTATACTATGATTTTTTCATGATTTTGGACGACATACTATACTATGACTTTTTTTCATGACTTTGGACAACATGCTATACTACGACTTTTTTTTATGATTTTGGACGACATGCTATACTATGACATTTTTTCATGACTTTGGACGACATGCTATACTATGACATTTTTTCATGACTTTGGACGACATACTATACTATGACATTTTTTTCATGACTTTGGACGACATGCTATGCTATGACTTTTTTTTATGATTTTGGACGACATGCTATACTATGACTTTTTTCATGACTTTGGACGACATGCTATACTATGACATTTTTTCATGGTTTTGGACGACATGCTATACTATGACATTTTTTTCATGATTTTGGACGACATACTATACTATGACATTTTTTTCATGACTTTGGACGACATGCTATACTATGACATTTTTTTCATGATTTTGGACGACATGCTATACTATGACATTTTTTTCATGATTTTGGACGACATGCTATACTATGACATTTTTTTCATGACTTTGGACGACATGCTATACTATGACATTTTTTTCATGATTTTGGACGACATGCTATACTATGACATTTTTTCATGACTTTGGACGACATACTATACTATGACATTTTTTTCATGACTTTGGACGACATGCTATACTACGACTTTTTTTTATGATTTTGGACGACATGCTATACTATGACTTTTTTCATGATTTTGGACGACATGCTATACTATGACATTTTTTCATGACTTTGGACGACATGCTATACTATGACATTTTTTTCATGATTTTGGACGACATGCTATACTATGACTTTTTTTCATGATTTTGGACGACATGCTATACTATGACTTTTTTTCATGACTTTGGACAACATACTATACTATGACTTTTTTTCATGATTTTAGACGACATACTATACTATGACATTTTTTTCATGACTTTGGACGACATGCTATACTATGACATTTTTTTCATGATTTTGGACGACATGCTATACTATGACATTTTTTTCATGATTTTGGACGACATGCTATACTATGACATTTTTTCATGACTTTGGACGACATGCTATACTATGACATTTTTTTCATGATTTTGGACGACATGCTATACTATGACATTTTTTCATGACTTTGGACGACATACTATACTATGACATTTTTTTCATGACTTTGGACGACATGCTATACTACGACTTTTTTTTATGATTTTGGACGACATGCTATACTATGACTTTTTTCATGATTTTGGACGACATGCTATACTATGACATTTTTTCATGACTTTGGACGACATGCTATACTATGACTTTTTTTCATGACTTTGGACGACATGCTATACTATGACTTTTTTTCATGATTTTGGACGACATGCTATACTATGATTTTTTTTCATGATTTTTGACGACATACTATACTATGACTTTTTTTCATGACTTTGGACGACATACTATACTATGACTTTTTTTCATGATTTTGGACGACATGCTATACTATGACTTTTTGTTTCATGACTTTGGACGACATACTACACGATGACTTTTTTTCATGATTTTGGACAACATACTATACTGTGACTTTTTGTTTCATGACTTTGGACGACATACTACACTATGACTTTTTTTCATGATTTTGGACGACATGCTATACTATGACTTTTTTTCATGATTTTGGACGACATGCTATACTATGATTTTTTTTCATGATTTTGGACAACATGCTATACTACGACTTTTTTTCATGATTTGGACGACATGCTATACTATGATTTTTTTCATGATTTTGGACGACATGCTATACTATGACTTTTTTTCATGATTTTGGACGACATGCTATACTATGATTTTTTTCATGATTTTGGACAACATGCTATACTACGACTTTTTTTCATGATTTTGGACGACATGCTATACTATGATTTTTTTTCATGATTTTGGACGACATGCTATACTATGACTTCTTTCTCATGAATTTGGACAACATGCTATACTACGACTTTTTTCATGATTTTGGACGACATACTATACTATGACTTTTTTTCATGATTTTGGACGACATGCTATACTATGACTTTTTCTCATGATTTGGACGACATGCTATGCTATGACTTTTTTTTCATGACTTTGGACAACATGCTATACTACGACTTTTTTTCATGATTTTGGACGACATGCTATACTATGACTTTTTTCATGATTTTGGACGACATGCTATACTATGACTTTTTTCATGATTTTGGACGACATGCTATACTACGACTTTTTTTCATGATTTTGGACGACATGCTATACTATGACTTTTTTTCATGATTTTTGACAACATGCTATACTATGACATTTTTTTCATGATTTTGGACGACATGCTATACTGTGACTTTTTTTCATGATTTTGGACAACATACTGTACTGTGACTTTTTGTTTCATGACTTTGGACGACATACTACACTATGACTTTTTTTCATGATTTTGGACGACATGCTATACTATGATTTTTTTTCATGATTTTGGACGACATGCTATACTATGACTTCTTTCTCATGAATTTGAACAACATGCTATACTACGACTTTTTTTCATGATTTTGGACGACATACTATACTATGACTTTTTTTCATGATTTTGGACGACATGCTATACTATGACTTTTTTCATGAATTTGGACGACATGCTATGCTATGACTTTTTTTTTCATGACTTTGGACAACATGCTATACTACGACTTTTTTTCATGATTTTGGACGACATGCTATACTATGACTTTTTTCATGATTTTGGACGACATGCTATACTATGACTTTTTTTCATGATTTTGGACGACATGCTATACTATGACTTTTTTCATGACTTTGGACACATGCTATACTACGACTTTTTTTCATGATTTTGGACGACATGCTATACTATGACTTTTTTCATGATTTTGGACGACATGCTATACTATGACATTTTTTCATGATTTTTGACACATGCTATACTATGACATTTTTTTCATGATTTTGGACGACATGCTATACTATGACTTTTTTTTCATGACTTTTGACAACACACTATACTATGATTTTTTTTCATGATTTTGGACGACATGCTATACTATGACTTTTTTTCATGACTTTGGACGACATGCTATACTATGACTTTTTTTCATGACTTTTGACACACACTATACTATGATTTTTTTCATGATTTTGGACGACATGCTATACTATGACTTTTTTTTCATGACTTTGGACGACATGCTATACTATGACTTTTTTTCATGACTTTGGACGACATGCTATACTATGACTTTTTTTCATGACTTTGGACAACATGCTATACTACGACTTTTTTTTATGATTTTGGACGACATGCTATACTATGACTTTTTTTTCATGACTTTGGACAACATGCTATACTACGACTTTTTTTATGATTTTGGACGACATGCTATACTATGACTTTTTTCATGACTTTTGGACGACATGCTATACTATGACATTTTTTCATGATTTTGGACGACATACTATACTATGATTTTTTTTCATGATTTTGGACGACATGCTATACTATGACTTTTTTTCATGACTTTGGACAACATGCTATACTACGACTTTTTTATGATTTTGGACGACATGCTATACTATGACATTTTTTCATGACTTTGGACGACATGCTATACTATGACATTTTTTCATGACTTTGGACGACATACTATACTATGACATTTTTTTCATGACTTTGGACGACATGCTATGCTATGACATTTTTTTTATGATTTTGGACGACATGCTATACTATGACTTTTTTCATGACTTTGGACGACATGCTATACTATGACATTTTTTCATGGTTTTGGACGACATGCTATACTATGACATTTTTTTCATGATTTTGGACGACATACTATACTATGACATTTTTTTCATGACTTTGGACGACATGCTATACTATGACATTTTTTTCATGATTTGGACGACATGCTATACTATGACATTTTTTTTCATGATTTGGACGACATGCTATACTATGACTTTTTTTCATGACTTTGGACGACATGCTATACTATGACATTTTTTTCATGATTTTGGACGACATGCTATACTATGACATTTTTTCATGACTTTGGACGACATACTATACTATGACATTTTTTTCATGACTTTGGACGACATGCTATACTACGACTTTTTTTTATGATTTTGGACGACATGCTATACTATGACTTTTTTCATGATTTGGACGACATGCTATACTATGACATTTTTTTCATGACTTTGGACGACATGCTATACTATGACTTTTTTTCATGATTTGGACGACATGCTATACTACGACTTTTTTTCATGATTTTGGACGACATGCTATACTATGACTTTTTTCATGATTTTGGACGACATGCTATACTATGACTTTTTTCATGATTTGGACGACATGCTATACTATGACTTTTTTCATGACTTTGGACAACATGCTATACTACGACTTTTTTTCATGATTTTGGACGACATGCTATACTATGACTTTTTTCATGATTTTTGACAACATGCTATACTATGACATTTTTTTCATGATTTTGGACGACATGCTATACTGTGACTTTTTTTCATGATTTTGGACAACATACTGTACTGTGACTTTTTTTCATGACTTTGGACGACATATACACTATGACTTTTTTTCATGATTTTGGACGACATGCTATACTATGATTTTTTTTCATGATTTTGGACGACATGCTATACTATGACTTCTTTCTCATGAATTTGAACACATGCTATACTACGACTTTTTTTCATGATTTTGGACGACATACTATACTATGACTTTTTTTCATGATTTTGGACGACATGCTATACTATGACTTCTTTCTCATGAATTTGGACGACATGCTATGCTATGACTTTTTTTTTTCATGACTTTGGACAACATGCTATACTACGACTTTTTTTCATGATTTTGGACGACATGCTATACTATGACTTTTTTCATGATTTTGGACGACATGCTATACTATGACTTTTTTTCATGATTTTGGACGACATGCTATACTATGACTTTTTTCATGACTTTGGACAACATGCTATACTACACTTTTTTTCATGATTTTGGACGACATGCTATACTATGACTTTTTTCATGATTTTGGACGACATGCTATACTATGACTTTTTTTCATGATTTTGACAACATGCTATACTATGACATTTTTTCATGATTTTGGACGACATGCTATACTATGACTTTTTTCATGACTTTTGACAACACACTATACTATGATTTTTTTCATGATTTTGGACGACATGCTATACTATGACTTTTTTTCATGACTTTGGACGACATGCTATACTATGACTTTTTTCATGACTTTTGACAACACACTATACTATGATTTTTTTCATGATTTTGGACGACATGCTATACTATGACTTTTTTTCATGACTTTGGACGACATGCTATACTATGACTTTTTTTCATGACTTTGGACGACATGCTATACTATGACTTTTTTTTCATGACTTTGGACAACATGCTATACTACGACTTTTTTATGATTTTGGACGACATGCTATACTATGACTTTTTTTTCATGACTTTGGACAACATGCTATACTACGACTTTTTTTTATGATTTTGGACGACATGCTATACTATGACTTTTTTCATGACTTTGGACGACATGCTATACTATGACTTTTTTTCATGATTTTGGACGACATACTATACTATGATTTTTTTCATGATTTTGGACGACATGCTATACTATGACTTTTTTTCATGACTTTGGACAACATGCTATACTACGACTTTTTTTTGATTTTGGACGACATGCTATACTATGACATTTTTTCATGACTTTGGACGACATGCTATACTATGACATTTTTTCATGACTTTGGACGACATACTATACTATGACATTTTTTTCATGACTTTGGACGACATGCTATACTATGACATTTTTTTCATGACTTTGGACGACATGCTATACTATGACATTTTTTCATGATTTGGACGACATGCTATACTATGACATTTTTTCATGACTTTGGACGACATACTATACTATGACATTTTTTTCATGACTTTGGACGACATGCTATACTACGACTTTTTTTTATGATTTTGGACGACATGCTATACTATGACTTTTTTCATGATTTTGGACGACATGCTATACTATGACATTTTTTCATGACTTTGGACGACATGCTATACTATGACATTTTTTTCATGATTTTGGACGACATGCTATACTACGACTTTTTTTCATGATTTTGGACGACATGCTATACTATGACTTTTTTCATGATTTTGGACGACATGCTATACTATGACTTTTTTCATGACTTTGGACAACATGCTATACTACGACTTTTTTTCATGATTTTGGACGACATGCTATACTATGACTTTTTTTCATGATTTTTGACAACATGCTATACTATGACATTTTTTTCATGATTTTGGACGACATGCTATACTGTGACTTTTTTTCATGATTTTGGACAATGTACTGTGACTTTTTTTTCATGACTTTGGACGACATACTACACTATGACTTTTTTTCATGATTTTGGACGACATGCTATACTATGATTTTTTTTCATGATTTTGGACGACATGCTATACTATGACTTCTTTCTCATGATTTGAACAACATGCTATACTACGACTTTTTTTCATGATTTTGGACGACATACTATACTATGACTTTTTTTCATGATTTTGGACGACATGCTATACTATGACTTCTTTCATGAATTTGGACGACATGCTATGCTATGACTTTTTTTTCATGACTTTGGACAACATGCTATACTACGACTTTTTTTCATGATTTTGGACGACATGCTATACTATGACTTTTTTCATGATTTTGGACGACATGCTATACTATGACTTTTTTTCATGATTTTGGACGACATGCTATACTATGACTTTTTTCATGACTTTGGACGACATGCTATACTATGACTTTTTTTCATGATTTTTGACAACATGCTATACTATGACATTTTTTTCATGATTTTGGACGACATGCTATACTATGACTTTTTTTTCATGACTTTTGACAACACACTATACTATGATTTTTTTTCATGATTTTGGACGACATGCTATACTATGACTTTTTTTCATGACTTTGGACGACATGCTATACTATGACTTTTTTTCATGACTTTTGACAACACACTATACTATGATTTTTTTCATGATTTTGGACGACATGCTATACTATGACTTTTTTTCATGACTTTGGACGACATGCTATACTATGACTTTTTTTCATGACTTTGGACGACATGCTATACTATGACTTTTTTTTCATGACTTTGGACAACATGCTATACTACGACTTTTTTTATGATTTTGGACGACATGCTATACTATGACTTTTTTTTCATGACTTTGGACAACATGCTATACTACGACTTTTTTTTATGATTTTGGACGACATGCTATACTATGACTTTTTTCATGACTTTGGACGACATGCTATACTATGACATTTTTTTCATGATTTTGGACGACATACTATACTATGATTTTTTTTCATGATTTTGGACGACATGCTATACTATGACTTTTTTTCATGACTTTGGACAACATGCTATACTACGACTTTTTTTCATGATTTTGGACGACATGCTATACTATGACATTTTTTCATGACTTTGGACGACATGCTATACTATGACATTTTTTCATGACTTTGGACGACATACTATACTATGACATTTTTTTCATGACTTTGGACGACATGCTATGCTATGACATTTTTTTTATGATTTTGGACGACATGCTATACTATGACTTTTTTCATGACTTTGGACGACATGCTATACTATGACATTTTTTCATGGTTTTGGACGACATGCTATACTATGACTTTTTTTCATGACTTTGGACAACATACTATACTATGACTTTTTTTCATGATTTTAGACGACATGCTATACTATGACTTTTTTTCATGATTTTGGACGACATGCTATACTATGATTTTTTTTCATGATTTTGGACGACATGCTATACTATGACTTCTTTCTCATGAATTTGGACGACATGCTATGCTACGACTTTTTTTCATGATTTTGGACGACATGCTATACTATGACTTCTTTCTCATGAATTTGGACAACATGCTATACTACGACTTTTTTTCATGACTTTGGACGACATACTATACTATGACTTTTTTTTTTCATGATTTTGGACGACATGCTATACTATGACATTTTTTTCATGATTTTTGACGACATACTATACTATGACTTTTTTTCATGATTTTGGACGACATACTATACTATGACTTTTTTCACGACTTTGGACGACATGCTATACTATGACATTTTTTTCATGATTTTGGACGACATACTATACTATGACTTTTTTCATGATTTTGGACGACATGCTATACTATGACATTTTTTCATGACTTTGGACGACATACTATACTATGACATTTTTTTCATGACTTTGGACGACATGCTATACTACGACTTTTTTTTATGATTTTGGACGACATGCTATACTATGACTTTTTTCATGATTTTGGACGACATGCTATACTATGACATTTTTTCATGACTTTGGACGACATGCTATACTATGACATTTTTTTCATGATTTTGGACGACATGCTATACTATGACTTTTTTTCATGATTTTTGACAACATACTATACTATGACATTTTTTCATGATTTTAGACAACATGCTATACTACGACTTTTTTTCATGATTTTGGACGACATGCTATACTATGATTTTTTTTCATGATTTTGGACGACATGCTATACTATGACTTCTTTCTCATGAATTTGGACGACATGCTATGCTACGACTTTTTTTCATGACTTTGGACAACATGCTATACTACGACTTTTTTTTATGATTTTGGACGACATGCTATACTATGACATTTTTTCATGACTTTGGACGACATGCTATACTATGACATTTTTTCATGACTTTGGACGACATACTATACTATGACATTTTTTTCATGACTTTGGACGACATGCTATGCTATGACATTTTTTTTATGATTTTGGACGACATGCTATACTATGACTTTTTTCATGACTTTGGACGACATGCTATACTATGACATTTTTTCATGGTTTTGGACGACATGCTATACTATGACATTTTTTTCATGATTTTGGACGACATACTATACTATGACATTTTTTTCATGACTTTGGACGACATGCTATACTATGACATTTTTTCATGATTTTGGACGACATGCTATACTATGACATTTTTTTCATGATTTTGGACGACATGCTATACTATGACATTTTTTTCATGACTTTGGACGACATGCTATACTATGACATTTTTTTCATGATTTTGGACGACATGCTATACTATGACATTTTTTCATGACTTTGGACGACATACTACTATGACATTTTTTTCATGACTTTGGACGACATGCTATACTACGACTTTTTTTTATGATTTTGGACGACATGCTATACTATGACTTTTTTCATGATTTTGGACGACATGCTATACTATGACATTTTTTCATGACTTTGGACGACATGCTATACTATGACATTTTTTTCATGATTTTGGACGACATGCTATACTACGACTTTTTTCATGATTTTGGACGACATGCTATACTATGACTTTTTTCATGATTTTGGACGACATGCTATACTATGACTTTTTTCATGATTTTGGACGACATGCTATACTATGACTTTTTTCATGACTTTGGACAACATGCTATACTACGACTTTTTTTCATGATTTTGGACGACATGCTATACTATGACTTTTTTCATGATTTTTGACAACATGCTATACTATGACATTTTTTTCATGATTTTGGACGACATGCTATACTGTGACTTTTTTTCATGATTTTGGACAACATACTGTACTGTGACTTTTTGTTTCATGACTTTGGACGACATACTACACTATGACTTTTTTTCATGATTTTGGACGACATGCTATACTATGATTTTTTTTCATGATTTTGGACGACATGCTATACTATGACTTCTTTCTCATGAATTTGAACAACATGCTATACTACGACTTTTTTTCATGATTTTGGACGACATACTATACTATGACTTTTTTTCATGATTTTGGACGACATGCTACTATGACTTCTTTCTCATGAATTTGGACGACATGCTATGCTATGACTTTTTTTTTCATGACTTTGGACAACATGCTATACTACGACTTTTTTTCATGATTTTGGACGACATGCTATACTATGACTTTTTTCATGATTTTGGACGACATGCTATACTATGACTTTTTTTCATGATTTTGGACGACATGCTATACTATGACTTTTTTCATGACTTTGGACAACATGCTATACTACGACTTTTTTTCATGATTTTGGACGACATGCTATACTATGACTTTTTTCATGATTTTGGACGACATGCTATACTATGACTTTTTTTCATGATTTTTGACAACATGCTATACTATGACATTTTTTTCATGATTTTGGACGACATGCTATACTATGACTTTTTTTTCATGACTTTTGACAACACACTATACTATGATTTTTTTTCATGATTTTGGACGACATGCTATACTATGACTTTTTTTTCATGACTTTGGACGACATGCTATACTATGACTTTTTTTCATGACTTTTGACAACACACTATACTATGATTTTTTTCATGATTTTGGACGACATGCTATACTATGACTTTTTTTCATGACTTTGGACGACATGCTATACTATGACTTTTTTTTCATGACTTTGGACGACATGCTATACTGACTTTTTTTTTCATGACTTTGGACAACATGCTATACTACGACTTTTTTTATGATTTTGGACGACTGCTATACTATGACTTTTTTTTCATGACTTTGGACAACATGCTATACTACGACTTTTTTTTATGATTTTGGACGACATGCTATACTATGACTTTTTTCATGACTTTGGACGACATGCTATACTATGACATTTTTTTCATGATTTTGGACGACATACTATACTATGATTTTTTTTCATGATTTTGGACGACATGCTATACTATGACTTTTTTTCATGACTTTGGACAACATGCTATACTACGACTTTTTTTTATGATTTTGGACGACATGCTATACTATGACATTTTTTCATGACTTTGGACGACATGCTATACTATGACATTTTTTCATGACTTTGGACGACATACTATACTATGACATTTTTTTCATGACTTTGGACGACATGCTATACTATGACATTTTTTTCATGACTTTGGACGACATGCTATACTATGACATTTTTTCATGATTTTGGACGACATGCTATACTATGACATTTTTTCATGACTTTGGACGACATACTATACTATGACATTTTTTTCATGACTTTGGACGACATGCTATACTACGACTTTTTTTTATGATTTTGGACGACATGCTACTATGACTTTTTTCATGATTTTGGACGACATGCTATACTATGACATTTTTTCATGACTTTGGACGACATGCTATACTATGACATTTTTTTCATGATTTTGGACGACATGCTATACTACGACTTTTTTTCATGATTTTGGACGACATGCTATACTATGACTTTTTTCATGATTTTGGACGACATGCTATACTATGACTTTTTTCATGATTTTGGACGACATGCTATACTATGACTTTTTTCATGACTTTGGACAACATGCTATACTACGACTTTTTTTCATGATTTTGGACGACATGCTATACTATGACTTTTTTTCATGATTTTGACAACATGCTATACTATGACATTTTTTTCATGATTTTGGACGACATGCTATACTGTGACTTTTTTTCATGATTTTGGACAACATACTGTACTGTGACTTTTTGTTTCATGACTTTGGACGACATACTACACTATGACTTTTTTTCATGATTTTGGACGACATGCTATACTATGATTTTTTTTCATGATTTTGGACGACATGCTATACTATGACTTCTTTCTCATGAATTTGAACAACATGCTATACTACGACTTTTTTTCATGATTTTGGACGACATACTATACTATGACTTTTTTCATGATTTTGGACGACATGCTATACTATGACTTCTTTCTCATGAATTTGGACGACATGCTATGCTATGACTTTTTTTTTCATGACTTTGGACAACATGCTATACTACGACTTTTTTTCATGATTTTGGACGACATGCTATACTATGACTTTTTTCATGATTTTGGACGACATGCTATACTATGACTTTTTTTCATGATTTGGACGACATGCTATACTATGACTTTTTTCATGACTTTGGACGACATGCTATACTATGACTTTTTTTCATGATTTTTGACAACATGCTATACTATGACATTTTTTTCATGATTTTGGACGACATGCTATACTATGACTTTTTTTTCATGACTTTTGACAACACACTATACTATGATTTTTTTTCATGATTTTGGACGACATGCTATACTATGACTTTTTTTTCATGACTTTGGACGACATGCTATACTATGACTTTTTTTCATGACTTTTGACAACACACTATACTATGATTTTTTTCATGATTTTGGACGACATGCTATACTATGACTTTTTTTCATGACTTTGGACGACATGCTATACTATGACTTTTTTTTCATGACTTTGGACGACATGCTATACTATGACTTTTTTTTCATGACTTTGGACAACATGCTATACTACGACTTTTTTTATGATTTTGGACGACATGCTATACTATGACTTTTTTTCATGACTTTGGACAACATGCTATACTACGACTTTTTATGATTTTGGACGAATGCTATACTATGACTTTTTCATGACTTTGGACGACATGCTATACTATGACATTTTTTCATGATTTTGGACGACATACTATACTATGATTTTTTTTCATGATTTTGGACGACATGCTATACTATGACTTTTTTCATGACTTTGGACAACATGCTATACTACGACTTTTTTTTATGATTTTGGACGACATGCTATACTATGACATTTTTTCATGACTTTGGACGACATGCTATACTATGACATTTTTTCATGACTTTGGACGACATACTATACTATGACATTTTTTTCATGACTTTGGACGACATGCTATGCTATGACATTTTTTTTATGATTTTGGACGACATGCTATACTATGACTTTTTTCATGACTTTGGACGACATGCTATACTATGACATTTTTTCATGGTTTTGGACGACATGCTATACTATGACTTTTTTTCATGACTTTGGACAACATACTATACTATGACTTTTTTTCATGATTTTAGACGACATGCTATACTATGACTTTTTTTCATGATTTTGGACGACATGCTATACTATGATTTTTTTTCATGATTTTGGACGACATGCTATACTATGACTTCTTTCTCATGAATTTGGACGACATGCTATGCTACGACTTTTTTTCATGATTTTGGACGACATGCTATACTATGACTTCTTTCTCATGAATTTGGACAACATGCTATACTACGACTTTTTTTCATGACTTTGGACGACATACTATACTATGACTTTTTTTTTTCATGATTTTGGACGACATGCTATACTATGACATTTTTTCATGATTTTTTGACGACATACTATACTATGACTTTTTTTTCATGATTTTGGACGACATACTATACTATGACTTTTTTCACGACTTTGGACGACATGCTATACTATGACATTTTTTTCATGATTTTGGACGACATACTATACTATGACTTTTTTCATGATTTTGGACGACATGCTATACTATGACATTTTTTCATGACTTTGGACGACATACTATACTATGACATTTTTTTCATGACTTTGGACGACATGCTATACTACGACTTTTTTTTATGATTTTGGACGACATGCTATACTATGACTTTTTTCATGATTTTGGACGACATGCTATACTATGACATTTTTTCATGACTTTGGACGACATGCTATACTATGACATTTTTTCATGATTTTGGACGACATGCTATACTATGACTTTTTTTCATGATTTTTGACAACATACTATACTATGACATTTTTTCATGATTTTAGACAACATGCTATACTACGACTTTTTTTCATGATTTTGGACGACATGCTATACTATGATTTTTTTTCATGATTTTGGACGACATGCTATACTATGACTTCTTTCTCATGAATTTGGACGACATGCTATGCTACGACTTTTTTTCATGATTTTGGACGACATGCTATACTATGACTTCTTTCTCATGAATTTGGACAACATGCTATACTACGACTTTTTTTCATGACTTTGGACGACATACTATACTATGACTTTTTTTTTTCATGATTTTGGACGACATGCTATACTATGACATTCTTTTCATGATTTTTGACGACATACTATACTATGACTTTTTTTCATGATTTTTGACGACATACTATACTATGACTTTTTTTTCATGACTTTGGACGACATGCTATACTATGACATTTTTTTCATGACTTTGGACGACATGCTATGCTATGACATTTTTTTCATGATTTTGGACGACATACTATACTATGACTTTTTTCACGACTTTGGACGACATGCTATACTATGACATTTTTTTCATGATTTTGGACGACATACTATACTATGACTTTTTTCATGATTTTGGACGACATGCTATACTATGACATTTTTTCATGACTTTGGACGACATACTATACTATGACATTTTTTTCATGACTTTGGACGACATGCTATACTACGACTTTTTTTTATGATTTTGGACGACATGCTATACTATGACTTTTTTCATGATTTTGGACGACATGCTATACTATGACATTTTTTCATGACTTTGGACGACATGCTATACTATGACATTTTTTTCATGATTTTGGACGACATGCTATACTATGACTTTTTTTCATGATTTTTGACAACATACTATACTATGACATTTTTTCATGATTTTAGACAACATGCTATACTACGACTTTTTTTCATGATTTTGGACGACATGCTATACTAGATTTTTTTCATGATTTTGGATGACATGCTATACTATGACTTCTTTCTCATGAATTTGGACGACATGCTATGCTACGACTTTTTTTCATGATTTTGGACGACATGCTATACTATGACTTCTTTCTCATGAATTTGGACAACATGCTATACTACAACTTTTTTTCATGACTTTGGACGACATACTATACTATGACTTTTTTTCATGATTTTGGACGACATACTATACTATGACTTTTTTTTTCATGATTTTGGACGACATACTATACTATGACTTTTTTTCATGATTTTGGACGACATGCTATACTATGACATTTTTTTCATGATTTTTGACGACATACTATACTATGACTTTTTTTCATGATTTTTGACGACATACTATACTATGACTTTTTTTTCATGACTTTGGACAACATACTATACTATGACTTTTTTTTTCATGACTTTGGACGACATGCTATACTATGACATTTTTTTCATGATTTTGGACGACATGCTATACTATGACATTTTTTCATGACTTTGGACGACATACTATACTATGACATTTTTTTCATGATTTTGGACGACATGCTTTGCTATGACATTTTTTTCATGACTTTGGACGACATGCTATACTATGACATTTTTTTCATGATTTTGGACGACATGCTATGCTATGACATTTTTTTCATGATTTTGGACGACATACTATACTATGACTTTTTTTTTTTCATGATTTTGGACGACATACTATACTATGACTTTTTTTCATGATTTTGGACGACATGCTATACTATGACTTTTTTTCATGATTTTTGACGACATACTATACTATGACTTTTTTTCATGATTTTTGACGACATACTATACTATGACTTTTTTTTCATGACTTTGGACAACATACTATACTATGACTTTTTTTTTCATGACTTTGGACGACATGCTATACTATGACTTTTTTCATGATTTTGGACGACATGCTATACTATGACATTTTTTCATGACTTTGGACGACATGCTATACTATGACATTTTTTTCATGATTTTGGACGACATGCTATACTATGACATTTTTTCATGACTTTGGACGACATACTATACTATGACATTTTTTTCATGATTTTGGACGACATGCTATGCTATGGTATTTTTTTCATGATTTTGGACGACATGCTATACTATGACATTTTTTCATGACTTTTGACGACATACTATACTATGACATTTTTTTCATGATTTTGGACGACATGCTATGCTATGACTTTTTTTTCACGATTTTGGACGACATGCTATACTATGACTTTTTTTTCACGATTTTTGTCAACATCCTACTATGACTTTTTTGACATACTTTATTTTTACTTTTTTGACATGGTATACAATGTCGTTTTTATACATACTATACAATGTCTTTTTGTACTTTTTTCACCAAAACACATTAGAGTGTTAGACTGAACACTCAACAATGCAGTTTGTCCTTCAACAACTTTCTTATAAACAAGTACAAATCGAGTCCTATTTAGTTCAGTGTTTGGATTTAAATGTGCACCTAAAGGAATTACAATGATCTGTTCGTCACACTTAGCTACCTTTCTGCTACACATCCTGTGATCAGTCTTATCAAGAAAAAAGTTTACCTTACCTTTACCCGTTATCTGGATAGGGCTACATTAACACGTAAACAATAAAAAGACACACACACAAAAAATATTTTATTGCCAAGTCAGGAGCTGATAGTTGACTTTGGGACGAAGCAGGGACCTTAATGTTAACAGGTCCTCAGTGTAGAGGGTGGATAGCTTCAAGTATCATGGTGTCTGTGTCACTGGCGGGGTCATTCCTCGCTACTGGTAACTTTTCAAGGTGTTAAGTTTTGAAAATAATATTGTGAATTTTTGATGTTTTTAACATGTCATTAGGTAGAAGACATGTTTAACCTTGAGGAATTTGTATTTTTAGAGCTCAGGCACTTAAATGATAATAATTATGGATGGATTGCTGAGACATGGATCGTGCTAGAGTTCCACCCTGTTACGGACATATACATAAGTATTGCTAAATGTTAATAATGTAAATATTCAACAATATTTATCAGCACTTATACCTTATGTGTCCCTTATTTCATAACATATGTTTTTTAAATTTGAATAATGAAGATACAGGAATAATTGTGTAGAATATAGGCTTTTTGTTTAGAAAATGTCCATGTGCACACCCAATTTAGCCAAAATGCTCAAGATAAATAGATATGTGCACAATAAAACACATGTATTCTCATTGTCTCTTTCAGGACTGCAAATTAGTAAGAACATTCTGAAAAAATACCATTGTTTTTAGATCATTTTAAAAGAAACTGTGTGTAACAGGGTGGAAACAAGCGCAACAGGGTGGAAAGTACCGTAACAGGGTGGAATTACCAACAACGATTAGCTGTAACTTGCTATTTATTGAACGTTTTTATTATATCCACATACAATACCATCAAGAAAATAGTGCAAATAGTGCATTTCATTTATAACCATATAACAGACTAATCAATTCATTTAGAGTAAATAATACGGAATTTCATTCCATTTTCATTTCTAACTGTAGAGATTTCATCCATTTAGAGTAATTTATTCAGTATTTCATTTCTTATCATTTAAAACCAGAGTAATTCATTCAGTATTTCATTTCATGTCATTTAAAACCAGAGTAATTCATTCAGTATTTCATTTCATGTCATTTAAAACCATAGAGTAATTCATTCAGTATTTTTAAAATGATAAAGCCCAATTAATGCCCACATTCCGCAAAAAAATATTCTATAGGCTTTATATTGGCAAAGAACAGATTCATTACAAATTAGTTCATTATATCTTAATATCTAATAATGATAATGAAATGTACATATATCATATTTTTATTAAATAATAACGATAGTTATGCTAATATGGTCATAATAAGAATAAATAATAATATTATTACTTATTATTGTTATTATTATTATTATTGTTGTTATTGTTATTATTATTAGTATAATTATCATTAATACTATCATCATCATCATCATCTGAGAGTGCATATTCTGTATTATTATTAGATATTTCCACCCTGTTACGTTCCACCCTGTTACGTAACAGGGTGGAATATTTCCAACCAAAGTAGACCTGACCAGCTAGCACTCCAGACCTGACTAGCTAGCTCTCCAGATTTAAACAGTACATAAATAGGGACATCAAACATATTTAAAAAATTTTCAAATTTGTTTTTACTTTCTCAACAATTTAGCGTAACAGGGTGGAAATTGAAGAGTAGGACATGTGGATTTACACTATAAAACATGCAAAAACGGCAAGAGATGTTGATTCTTATCTCTGACTTCTCCTTCAAATTTCCCGCCAAAAGGCTGCTTCCAGTTCCTGCGTGTTGGATCATGGGAATTGTAGTTTTACTTGGTTTGGTAGGCTAAAAACCACAATGTAACAGGGTGGAACGCAATTCGGGGGACACTCAGTAAATTCAATGGAACACCTAAATAACAGTGATATAGCCACAAACATATATTTAGAATTTTAATTATTTAATCTTGATATATACAATAATAAAGCTATTTTTGTAATTATTTATTATTTTAATGAAATATTCTTCATTGAAATATGAAAAGTTGCCTTGGGGACATGGTAAAAACGTGTGTTTGTGCCTAAAAAGAGGTATATAAATATAAATATACATTTTTTTCAGGCAATATTCTGTGTTAATATTACATGGGAGACATCTATCTGTAATAAAATGTATTTCATATTAAAATTTGGTTTATGTAAAGTAAGATACGAGGGGCTCTGTCCCAGGGACTGGAATGTTACCAATAGTGAGGAATGACCCGCATACTGTTCCATGTCAGATGCTTGAGGAAACTCCAGAGATATCCAGATATTCCCTCCAATACTGAGGAATTTCTAGTCTTACACCATCAGCAGCATCCTGACGGGGATCCTCGGTAGGTAAACAGGCCCACTAATCATACACATATATTTATGATTGCACTCTTTTTATAGTGCAACAAACTAGAGGAACTAAATTAACATTACATTTCACTGGAATTGTTATATAATAACACGTGACAAATACATGACAGACGAGCATAGAACATTATTCCAATCCATACTGTGAAGAATTTTCTTTGGAAATATTGTGACTTTGGGTCTGTGGCAACTCCTGTTTTCTCTGCCTCATAACTTTTTTTTTTAATAACAAAGGAGTCCTTCGTTTAAAAATAATTTTTATGTTCTCTTTATTCAACATGAAACACAGCAGCTGATGATACTATTATTTTGTTATTCACATTTTTTGACATACAATAACTTTTTGAAAAACATTTTTCATAACATACTATACTATGATTTTTTTAAAAGTATGACATTTTTTACAACATGCTTTACTATGACAATTTTTGTTTACATTTTCTTCAAAATACTATACTATGAAATTTTTTATGACAGTTGGTCATTATGATATTGACTGCTGGCTTTAGCTTTATATTCATCTCACAGACCTGAGAGTTGTAGGTCTGTCAACTTCCTCATGTACCTCCTAGTGAGAAAGTGAATGTGTGTGCTGCCCAAAATGTCAAGCTATTCCAAACAGATACAAGCACCCATATCATAAACAATCAACAACATTTTTCACCCACTTCATTATGGACAGTGATTGATTTGCAATGTTTAATCAGCATGTTTTCCACATTCAATTACAATGAACCAACACCGCTGCTGCAGTCTATCAGAAAACCAAGTTTTTTGTCAATCCAATGTAAAACCTATGAGGTGCTGGTGTATAACATAGTGTGGAAATTTTCAAAAGTTGGGTCAGTGGGTTTACAGTTTGAAAAAAACAGCACCTGAAAGAAAAATGGACCTGATCAGCAAACTGTTGTTGCATTGTGTTGATTCTACTGTACGCCTCATCAGATATGCATGCGGCTCCAGTGTTTTGATGGATTGCTGTTGCTGCCGTTTGCTCCTGCATTTTGATACACTGTTTGAGTTATGATTAAAGAGGGAGATGGCTAAAAGCTGAGGCAGGATTAGTGACGGCTCTTGAGAGAGGACAGAGAAAGAAGAAGAAGGAGGAGGAGGAGGAGGAGGAGGGAGAGGTCATCATTAAAGAAAGGTGATGGTGGAGTAATACACCCTCATCCATTATTTGCTGCACCTTTGTGCAAGTCTGACCTGGAGGAGAACTTTTGACCGGAGGAAGAGGAGTAAGGAGTAAGGAGTAAAGAGAGAGGATGAATAGGGGAGGCAACATTCCTCCGTCTCATTAAAATTGAGGCCATGCTTTTGTATTTTCCACCACCTCACAGTGGGTCCCTGAGGAAGGCAGGGACAGTCCTCCTGCCCATGTGCCACAGCTTTAATGTCAGCCACTGGACTCACTCATTAAACCTTGCTTGATTGTTTGGAACCAAAGGGAGGAATTCATGCAGGGGTGTGTGTTTTGTGCAGGGCAAAAGAGGATCTATCAAATTTTATGTGGTTTTACGGGTTGCTGCAGGGCACCACATCGTATCCTTGATCAAACTGGTCACTGGTCTCTCACTAAACACGTCCATTATGATGCAAACATTAACAAATTTGTCAGGTGCATGTGCACAATATCTCACCCAGACAATGCTCAACTTCACAGGTGATCTTTTGTCTGTTTGGACCTTGTAGATTGTTTGATGCTCTAACCACCCTGAATTAAGCACTACTCCAACATCAAGGTGGTGTTGTTAGCGAGATGAAAGCAGAGAGGGCTGCATGGCAGGTAATACATTAAACAGGCAGGTATTCAGAGCCACAGGCGAGGCAGCTGGGGAGAAGGACTAAGTGGGATGAAAAGAAGGATTAGCATGGATTCATCAGTTCTCTTTATCACAGGAAAGCCATGAGTTGCTACATGAAGCGACTCAGCAGGTTTGTCTCTTAAAGTAGCACAAAGTGGCAGCAAAGAAGCGGAGACACATTTTTATACCTCATACAATTACAATGTCTACAGTGGACTTATCCTTTAATTGGTTTTTAATATTGAAAGTACAGTAAAGTAAATGATTTTAAAAAAGAAGCTGACTGGACTGGAATTCATGTTTTAGGTCCCAACCATGGGTGGATGATGAGACAGTGGGCCCCTGGGCACTGATATCTGGGAGTCCCCAGACCTTGGCCTGTACCCGATTGGTCCGTTTAGCAATCCTAACCCATTGGTTTGAACCCTTAATGTCCAGTTTTCCCTTTTAGTAAGTAGCTTAAAGCCCTTGAAACCTTGGAGGGTCTTTAGGGGTGCATGTCTAAGCATGGAGCCCACACTGTTACTAACACTACCTGAAGAAATATTATCATATATTTGGACAAATGAAACAGTGACTCCAGAGAGAAGCAGACAGAGGGGTCTACAGTCTGTATTTGAAGGATATATCCAGAATGTCAAACTGACTCAGCAGCAACAACAGATTAAAAAAACAAAGATAGTCAGAAGCTAAAGCCGAACTATAGGCTACAGATCACAGTGTAAAAGTGAACCACCACATCACTGCTGAACGCCACACAAGACAATGAATATAAAGGGAAACTTTGCTGATATTGAACCAGCTGTGTGGCATCGCAGTGTGTGCAGATGAACAGTGTTTGGCTTCGCCCCCGTGCTGCTGCCAGCTCCCAGACCCTGGCTGCCGGACGGTAAAAGGTAAAAGCCGGAAGTTTCCCTGCTTCCCTTCACTGGTTCCTGTGCAGCAGGGTCAGTCTTTATTCAGTGTTATAATCATTAAAAAGCAAAAGCAGCATGTGTATACATTCAGTAGGCTATATCTTCAGTAGCTAGCTAGCTAACCCTACACTTTTCAGGGTTTGATTTTGGTTTTGGAACAGAAAAAGAAACATATCGTTTTTCAACTACGTCACTGTGAAAATGTTGATATGATAAGTGCAATGCCAAATTTCCTTCTGGCCACTGGGTTGCACTTATGCTGTTCCTGAATATAAACTTCCAGTTAAAGAACCGCTTTGAAGCGTCATCACCACAGAGTATAATTTGCCTCGGAAGGTGTAATTTTCCACCAGCTGCAGACAGAGAGAGGCTCAGGTGTGACACACTTGTGTCTGTAATTTTGCAGATACAAACTGTTACTGATGTCTCTTGCCGTGTGAGTCAATTATCCACGCATGGTGAGACTTGTTTTGAAAATCAATCGCTGGTCATTTTTCCGCGTAAAGAACTTAAACCTCATCAGCTGAGTCACAAGACAGAGTGCTGCCGTCTTAACTCCCTGTTTCTGTTTTATTTACTTTATTTCTTTCCAGTCTCACAAACCTGGTCTGTCTATACCAAAGATGACATCGGTTATTGCTCGGTAAAGAAGATGAGTTGAGTATTTTAGAGAGAACCTGAGGCGGCTGAAGACACAGACACCTAGATCACAGGCAGAAACACAGCGGAAGCAATAACAGTGTAATACAATCTAATAGAACAGCTCTGCAACGAATTTAACCTTTGTGAAGAAAATATCAGGAACACCAGTGCGCTGGAACATGTGAATAGTGTCATGCAGTCCATCCCTGTCTCCTAGAAAGTACGTTTGTATGTAACTTAAATTATTTACGGCCTAAAACGTAACTGCAGATTAAGTATTTTAAAGAACAACAAAGTTGCAGTGATAGTATTAACTGCCGTTAAAATATAACGAGTCATGCATGATGTCCAGTTTAGTGGACAGATAAATAATTGAAATTTCCACCCATACTTGGAAATTTAAACAACTGCATTACTCCTTAGATGTTGCTTGATGTTACCAAATTTTATTTATTAGGGTGCAGCACTAGTAAATTTATTGTTTTTGAACACTGATTTGTATTAGCATGTTTTACTTTAATTTTACAATCTTTGTTTAATAGCTGCTGCTACCAGTCGTTTGACCATTTTTTAAAGATTTTTTTACAGTGTATATTAACACATTTTCCACATTGAGACAGGTTTGTGCGGTTCAGCAGTGTTTTTTTGCAAGATCATATTTTTTGGATTGCTGTTACTGTGTCCACCCCCTTAACGATAAACCATCTCTTACATTAGCAGTTTGTGATATAAACACTTAAAAAGCTCCTCAAGGCCTACTCAAGGTTAAGTGGACGTGTATGCACCGTTAAAAGCTGAGCTCAAGTGGAAAAAGCACAAAATGTTTCATTTAGAACTGAGGCATCTTGTGATGCTGTAAAGACTGCGAGAGCAAATTATTTTTCCCAGCGTAGAAATGATATCATAATAATCCTAGGACTTTATTTGAATCCATAAATTGTCCCAGAAATCTCCCGCCTTCTCCTCAGACACTGAGTTTTAAAAGTTCTGTGTGAAAGCTCCATTAAGCAAATTTATGGCATTACAGTAGCATCAAATCAAATGACTCACTGTAGTGTGAGAGGGTTGCTGTAGCACTTCTTATCACACTAAGAACCGAAACACAGCTCCAGAAGACTTTATGGGCCGCGTTTACAGCCTTATGAGGGTAAAAGTCGAGCCTCCGAGGTATCAAGCGGACAAGAGCTCTTTTTTGAAGCAAAGTCTGAAATTACATCCTTACAGCTGCTGCAACTGGGCAGCGCTCCAACCTGATCCTCCTTGATGTCAGTGTTGCTTGTGATGCCATCGATTGCTTCGATCTCGATCTCATCTTGCACGCGCACACACACACACACACACACACACTGTTAAAATGTGCTGGACGATTTAAATAACATAAACACACAGCACAGTTGGTATTAATGACATTAACAATGGGATGCGGGACAGAATATATGTGACAGCGAGCCAGCACGCACAACACCAGGACCCTGAAACTGAAGCTAAATGGAATTCAGCCACTATCAATTTTATTCTTAAACTTGATAACCCAAATTAAAGGAGTAATTCCCTGCTGGAAACGGCTGCCAATGCAGTAGATAGAAAGACACAAATGCTTTTGAAATTGGTGCTACATCCAGAGAAAACCAGAGAATAAGGGCTGCGGCATTCGCTTTTACTGAAGAGGTAGACAACCTACAACTGCCAGAATGCACTGTGTCAAACCAGACCAATAAATGCTATTACTGGTGGGTGATGTAATGCGAGCTCGACCGTTTTGACACAGGAAACAATATGGCGGTTGGCTGGTAACAAACAATCCTGCAGTTAAATGGTGAGTTGAAATATGTCCCTGGAAACATTTGAGGCAAGAAATCGGCAATGCAGCAACAGAATCTTGGTCCATATTTGATCAGCGCAAGTTAGTTTTACTAGTCGGTCTGAGCTTTTCAGACAACACAGGAAACAGTATGAACAGAATCATGAACAAGGGGTCCGGTTTGGTGACCTCAGAATTGCATCTTTGCTTTTTGCAGATGATGTGGTTCTGTTGGCTTCATCAAAGCGTGACCTCCAGCACGCACCTGGGTGGTTTGCAATCGAGTGTGAAGCAGTCGGGATGAGTCAGTACCGCCAAGTCTGAGGCCTCCTCCAGGTTGGGGGTGGGAGTTGAAGTATCTCAGGGTCTTGTTCACGAGTGAGAGTAGAGTGGAGCGCGAGACGGATGAAAGAATGAGGCCACGGATACAAGCAGCCAAAATGAGTTTCCTCTGTGGGGTGGCTGGGCTCAGCCTTAGAGATAGGGTAAGGAGTGTGGACATCTAGAGGGAGCTCTGAATAGAGCCGCTGCTACATTGTTAGAGGTGTGTTGGGCACATCCAACTGATGGGAGGCCCCATGGATGGATGGATGGATGGATGGATGGATGGATGGATGGATGGATGTAGGAAACAGTATGGCGCCCATTTCCATAATGCAACCTTAGATGTTTTGACAAAGGAAACAATATGGCAGCCAGCTGGTAATGAACAATTCATTCTACAGCCAAATAAATGCACTGTAAAATGTTGCTGAGGACATTACAGGCCAGAAACAGGCAACACAGAAACATAATCGTGGTTTATATTTGCTGCCTAGTTTTAACGTTTGATCAGAGTTTGGTCTAGTACTACTCTTTTTGCTCACTGTAGCAGGCGGAAGTACAATCTGTAGTTTGAGCAACAGGCAAGCTCCAAGGATCGACGCCAGGCTTTGAAGGCAAGTTTACTTAGCAACCAAATGTGAAATTTCAGTGTCTGGTTCTGTCATGTAATGCTATTGGGCCCAGAAGTACTTTTCCCCGTGTGTTTACATTGTAAAAAGAGAAATAATTAGGTATATTTTGAGAGATTGTTGTTTTGGCTTTTATGCCTTCATTGAACAGGACACATGAAGCATGAAAGGGGAAAAGAAAAGGGATAACATGCAGCAAAGGGTTGTGGGCTGGAATCAGACATTGCCTTTGTATATAGGACACCTAGTCTACCCACTGAGCTACTGGGCGCCCTGGATACATTTTTTAAGCGTCACAACCCCTGAGAAATGATTTGTTTCACTATCAGGATTTGATACATGTGGTCCGATAACATTTCTGAAATCTAAAAGAATGACAAGATTTAAAGTAGTGGAGCGCTAAACCAGAAGTTAGCTGCTCTGCCGCCATAAGTCTTTACAATACTTGCTCCAGGGGGCCAATAATGTGACAGAGCCAGGTAACTTCATTTCAATCAGAAGAGACTCGTTCAAAGACAGAGAATATTTATTTACATGTGCACACAAGTATGAGAAATGTGAAAAGTCTTTGGTGATTAGACCCCATTGTGATGTCATCTATTCTAGGAGGGTGGTAAAGAAGTAGTAGATTAGGGAACTTACGCTGAGCTTCTTTTTTTTTTTTTGCACCTCTCATATGAATAAACGGGACCCCGCCTCCAATGCTGCATCCAGTTCTCTTTATGCATCCATGGCAACAGCTCCAGAGCCTGCAAAAACCACGTCTTCCAGCAGATTTAAGCTGAAAGATAAGCAGCGAGATCTGGGTGCTGGTAAGATAGAGGGAAGTTTAAATAATGCGCACACTGTTACGACACAAAGCTAGTTGAAAATTGGCAGAACCTTGCAACTTGTGGTTAAATGACAATGTATATGTTTTGCTTTTGCAATATATCACAGTATAATATAAATATGATGATGAGTTCTTCATTTATCAGTGGATACAAAAAAACCCCAACATTATTAATGTCTGATAAATGAATGAATAAAGAAATCGTGTCTGTATGTGAGCGTGCTGCTCAATAAAAATATATGCCACCAAAAGAAAAAAAAAATCTCTCTTGTCCCTACTTTGCATGATTCATAGTCCCTGGAGAAACTGACAGATTTATATATATAATAAATAGCTTTGACATAGATTTAGAAATGCCCCTTTCCCACTGTGAAGCTCGGAGGACACACCAGCCTGAGGTCCAAATAAATAAATAAATAAATAAACCTTTGCATGTGGACACTTACATTCAACAGCAGCCCAATCACAGCTGCAGCAGATGGACTCATCCATCTTTATCACTACAGCAACACACTTCTAAGACACACACACTCCACACGTGCACTTTTTTTTCCTCCTGTCCCTCCATCTTTCTGTCTTCATTGTCTCCTTTTCTCTCCTCATCTGTTGCATAAGCTTCACATGAGAGATGGCTCAGGGCTGACGGGACATTCATCAGACAGACCTACTTTATATTACGGTACAGATGAAAAGTGCAGTGACCTCGGCTTGTGTAAGTGGTGATTTATTGAAAGAGGCCAGTTGCGGTTGTCTCACTGAAACAGACGCAGGGATCCTTTTTTGTTGCAGTTGCTGGTGACTTGGCTGTTCATGCAGGGAAATGTCAGTTCAGAGTGAGCCGTGTTTGGCAGCAGTGTTTTCTGGTGTTAATTGTGTTGTCGTGAGCTCTGCGCATTGACGGGTTGGCATTGGTAGGCTGTGAATGTGAGCAGGATGGTGATTGGCTGACTGCGCCTGTGGATGTAACCAGGGGGAGTTTGAAAGCTGACACACTTGTGTTGCTTTAACTTCACTCAGAGGTGATTACAGACGAATTAAATCTGTGCGTGTTTGTTCTCATGTACGCTATGCTATGTTTCTCACTTATCCCGACGTTTGACAGGGACAAAGTGTCGGCTGAGTCAGTGCTGCTGTCAAGACTTTAATTGGGCACCCACACACACACGCACACACACACACACACACACACACATACGCACACGGCTGAATCCATCCTTTCTCTCTCAGCTCGTGATTATCACCTGGATTGCCACAGTTGTGCTGGTGCTGCGGATCAACAAAGCTCTGTTTGTCGCTGCATTGCAGAGTGTGTCCCCCTGAATTATAACAAAACTGTTATCACACTAACAAACACACACTGTGACCACACAGCAGCAAACTGGCGGCCAGCGCTGATGTAAGTGCTCTGCAGATTGTCTGGGATGCTTAAAAGTCAGGTCGCTGGGCACATGTTGATTCTCGGTGATCCTCAATTGACATTCATCCTCTGTTGGAAAACTCTCAGATGGAGGCAAACACCCTGGCATGTGGAGCTCACATCATTTTAATGCTGTACAAACACTTTGGATTTGGATCAGTTTTTCAAATGTCAATAAGCAGGAGAGAAATTCTGTCCAAGATGTTTATATAGGTCATATGAATATTTAGTTCAGATGTGGTTGGAATGAGTCACTGTTATCGATATAAAGGGTTTCATAAAAAACTGGAAAAACTGGGCACTTGGGCTTTTAATTGATATAATATAGGCATTTTTACTATTTCAAGCTGTGTTTCCACAGGCTTTAAAAGAATGAACACATTTAGTCGAGTTTAAAAGATCAGGAGTAGTTAGAGTTGGGTTAAGAGGTCAAGGCTAAGTGTTAGGTTTGGATAGTGTATTAGTGTAAACTTGGTGCTGCAAAAACCATCTAGCGAGTCTATACCTCGGTTTTTAGGAAAATTCTGCATAGTTTACCTTTAAATCAAAGCATTATCAAAAATGTGATTTAATATTTATTGCTCAGTCGTAGGTTGTGTAGCCTATAAAAGTGTTTACTATGACATGAAAACTATTACAAAAGCGAAACTCTTTCATAATTTAACAGGAATGATAATACTTGCTAAAACTTTTGGTTTGAACCAAGCAATATGTGAAGGGGTAGGTGTTAAAGAATAATTTACCCCATATGATCATTTAAAATATCCATTACTCACCCCATGTTTCGGTGAATTCATGAAGAAAGAGTCCAGGGTGAACGGAGAATCCAAAAAAGGCGAGGATTTTTTGTAAATTTAACTAAATGGAAACAGCGTTTAAGCGCAGCAAACCTACACCAAAAAGTCTGTTTACAAAGTGTCACACAACTCATTCAGTGTAACCCAGAGGCCTGTACTACGAAGCCTGTTGAACTTATCCAGGATATCTTATCATTATCTGGCTTAACTAACCCCATTCTCGGAACCCATAGGCTGTATTCGGCATCTGACTTCCGGCATATATGTGACATCAGTATTTTTTGCCATTTAGGTGGAGGATGATGGAACAACTGTGAATATGTCACATAAAACACTTTAAAGTCACACCAGACTGTTCCTGCTGCCTAAGTAAAGGGTGTAACAGTAGTGAGTGACTGATCAGGTCTCTCTGACTGAAATGTTGCATATATAGTAACAAGAGCCAATTAACAGTGTGTGGATTATTTTTCTAATGAAATATAGTCTTTATTCCCAGAGTTTTCACCTCGCGGTTGTCTCGTTATTTTGAGCTGCAGTGACGGAATCAGAGTGTAAAATAGCAACACTGACTGTGGACTGAAAGAAACTTTGCAGAAGTTAAAGTATTTTCATCCATGCATACTTGTTTCTTCAGTGATCTGATTGGTCAGAGGTCAGGCTGTTGACAGGCTGTGATCTGGAGCAGGCTAACTGTTCAGCATAAGTTACCATAGTGATTTATTCTGCTAAAAAGAGAACCAGCTTAATAGTACTGAAACCCAGAGTTAACCCTGATGTTACCTCGCTAACTCCAAATCCTGCTTCATAGTACAGGCCTCAAGACTTACTTATCCCGTCATGTGCACAGTACTTCCCAAACATTTCTGCTAAAATATTAAAATTAAAACACTTCCGCCTCTTCCTACGCTGACTGTGCCCCGAGTGTGCCTGAGCTCACACGTTCAAACACAAGCATACCCAGGCCACTTGGTCATGCATTTAATTGTTTAAATGTTAAATGGTAATGCTTTACAGAAAATGCATGTGTTTAGGAAGTACTGTGCATATGACTACAAAATGAGACTTGGATAATACTGCACAACTTGTGTAAATGGATGTTTTGATATAGTTTTGCTGATTTTTGATTTTTTTTTCCATTTTTGGATTCTTCGTTCACAGTGGAGGCATGCAAGAAAAACATTTTTTAATGCAAATTCTGAATAATTAATTCATTTCCATAACAGCTTATCCTGTTAGAGGTCGCAGGGCTGGGGTCTATCCTAGCTGACATTGGGCGGAGGCAGGTCACCAGACTATCACAGGGCTGACACATAGAGACAGACAACCATTCACACTCACATTCACACCTACGGCCAATTTAGAGTCACCAATTAACTTCACCTGCATGTGTTTGGACTGTGGGAGGAAGCAACCAGGAACCCTCTTGCTGTGAGGCGACAATGCTAACCACTGCCCCACCGTGCCGTAATTCTGAATAATATGATGTGTAATTGATGTACAAATTGTCATTTTGCAGGTAAAGTATTCCATTATATGCAAACGCCAGTAAAATGTGCTGCATACACTGGAAAAAGAGTTAAGCGTGTGATCTCACATGCACACAAAAAAGATGGATCACCAGCAGCACTCTGTCTCAATCCTCAGAGATACTGTTCTTTATTTCTTTAATCAAAAAATATTGATATCAGCCAATACTTTTCTGCATACTTTCTCACAGCACAGTAATACAGACTCTTTATACAGTCAATACATTCATTAGGAGGAAAAATTATGCAAGCCTATAGTCACTCCAGTACAATCAAAAAACACAGTTCTGAAACACTGCCATGAAGAAGGTAAAATACTGCTCAAAAAAGGTCATTGTGTAGAAAATCACGATCATAAAAATACCAAAAACAAAACAAACAAAAAAAGCCAGAAGCATCAGTTGTACATTCAAAGATATATCGTTATAATACTGTGCTGTATGTAATTATATTCACCATGACTGAGTATAAATACATATTTGATTTCATACATTACATGTCCTATGGCACAAACACTTTTTAAAGCTTCTTTCTGTCTACACGGACATTATGTACACACACACTTGCACGCACACTTGCTCACACGCACACTCGCTCACACACACACACACTGTAGAGTAAAGCAGGAGAGAGACGGAGAGGAAACGGAGGAGGTGTGAGAGAGAAAATACAATTTCACCCTCTGATTGATTTATGTTTGGTTATCTTTTTAATATCTGGCTGAAGAAAATATAGATCTTGGGCATTTTTTTCTCCTAACAGGGAGGATTTCTTGGCATCACACACACACACACACACACACACACACACACACACCCCTTCCCACCTGCTCCCCAGTGCCTCACGTGGGAGACGAAGAAGCACCTGCATGTGACACTCTCCCTGCAGCCCCCCCACTCATCCGTTTACTTTAGTTTCCCAGCATGCCTGCCTCATTCCCAGGAGGCCGCAGGACTGAGGCGCCGGTTCTCCCACAAATGTCACATTAACATCGCCCGAAACACTGGATGAGGTTAACACGTGAAATGAATGTCATGGCAACATTGATCTGGCGTGAGCTCCGCAGGCTGAAGCCCAAATCATTTTTTGTGATCTTACTCAGTCGGATCATTAGTGATATTGATTGAGGATTAAAGCACATATTTTAGTGCCTTTACACTAAATGAAATGTCCGGCTGAGGATGACTTTGATTGACACGGATTCAAGGAGCTATTGGTGTGATTACCGGTTATGGACCCTTTGGCCGTTCATCTCCATCAAATAGAGCTCGACATCCACCAGCTTCATCTCAAGGTCTCTAACCGCATGGATCCATTTTCTGATGAGAACATGCTCAGTATGCACATGTAGCACAAAAGACTTCAAGGTAATCAGTTAACGAGCAAAAAGGACACTTGTGAAATTAACTACGAGTGAGTGTGTTTGACATAAAGTGGGAGGAAAGAGGATAAGTGGGAGGAGTGCAGAGTAAAGTGGCAGTTGGCGCTCCTTCATTCACATTGCAATTTTGAAGAAAATCAATTTGTGGGGAACAAAGCCGAGGGAGGAGGAGCGAAGCACAACTGAAGCGAAAAGAGGGGAATTTGGAGAAATAGGTTCACTCCAGTTAACGTAATCTTTGATGGGAAAAGAAATTGAAAAGACTATCACATAAACCAAAAGTTGGAGTTGCTGCGAATACAGTAGTAAAAAAAAAAAAGCTTTTAATGCAGCTCTGACTGGAGATTGAAGATAATCTTACCTGGGTTTTAGTAGTTTGGGCCAAAATTCATGTGGCTCTGAGTTATTCACCAGTTATATTGCTGAAATTTTTTAAAACACTCTCGTTATAGAGCTTAGGGTTGGGGACCCCCCTCTTATGGGGGAACACCATCTAAATTAAGAATTCAAATATGTTATTTCCATGGCTAAGGAAAGTTCAATTGATATTTGTGAACATGAGCTACTCTGTCTTAAAGCCATAAACTAGAGAAGTAAGTCTCAAACTTGTGATGTCATAGTGTTGTTGTTGTTTTGTTTTTTTTTGCCAAAATGAGCTTTATTCTGTCGTAGTGTTCTCAGTTCTCAAACAGAAAATGTACCCATACACTCAGAACATTTCCTGAGGTGCTCTCAGTGTCATCTAGAACAGTGTTACCTATTCACTGTCTTTGTAACAGCACCAGACCTTACACTCTATCATCTGAAAGAGAGTTGTTTATGTCCACTAATACATTTGGACTATCTTAGACGATAGGAAAAACGTGTGGATTTTGAAAATGGGTGTTGTTCCCTTTTTAAGATGATCCCTGGATTAGATGTGCCGCATGCAAAGCCAACACAGGGAGTGAAACACAGAACCCTCATCACCACCCCGAGTCTACAAGAGTGGGTCCAAAGCGAGATGTTAAATACCATTTTGACCTTTCAGCCATGTTGGGACTCTTAATTAGACAGATGGAGGCAAAGCTTTGCCAGCAGCAGCAGCAGCATTGGTGAGTGTGGCAGCACTGGTGTCACAGGGATCAGCTGCTAGGAAGTCATATTCATATTTAAATGGGCCACCTTGTTGTGACGATGGGCTGTGATTGGTGCATGACTGATTAAAAACAATGACTTTATCAGCCAGTACCCTTGGTACTGGTGGTGTCCTGCCCACTAGGAGCATATCATAACACTGTGTTACAAACTGATACCTGCCTGAAGGCGATTCATACTGCCGTGAAAGGTTGCTTTTGGCGTCAGGTGTCTACCACAAAAATCAATGACAAAGCAGTGGCATTTGACAACTTTGGAATGACAACGGGCTTCTGTCCTGCATGAGCTAACACCTCATTTTACAGGGCACTGCAACACACTTAGCCAAAACTTCACCTACTTGTGAAGTCAAGGGTGCAGGTCATAAGACATCGGGGATTTAGGCGTTTCTGATAATACCAATGACTTGACCACCAACCTTGTCAACCCTCCCATTGTTCCCCAGGGGACGCCTGTTTTTGATTGTCCTCTCCCGGTTTCCCCCTGAGGTCACAATTCTCATGTATTTCTTCCAGTTTATCTCAGATGATCACAACTTTTTTCTTTTTTGTTATGACAACCTGTTTCTGACACTGTACGGCGTGTATAAGCCCTATAACTCTAAAAGTGCAGCCAACTGTTTCCTTCCCGTTGGCCCTTCCTCCTCTCTCCCTCCTTCTCCAGACCCCAAAGGGATGGAGAAGGGCACCAGCCAGGCCCGCGTTAGTCTGCTGTTGCTGCTGCTGCTGCTGCTGCTGCTGGGGGACACATGTCTCTGTGGGGGTTTGAGGGGTGCATCAGGAGCTGGGTAGCCTCCTGTTCTATCAGTCAATCAATTCTATTCATAAAGCCCAATATCACAAATCACAATTTGCCTCAGAGAGCTTTATAGCATACGACATCCCTCTGTCCTTTGGACCCTCACAGCGGATGAGGAAAAACTGTTCTGCCTGGTTTAGGCATCCAGGTCCTAGAGGTGTGTGGGCCAGGAATGACAGCCGGCTGTGGGTCCCTGGCGCGGGCCCAGCCTACAGCCTGACCTCCCTCCCTCCTCCCCCTGGTTCTCCGCTAAAGTGCCAGGGGCATGAACCAAAAACTAAACCAATTTGAATGTAATCAACATGATTATTGGCTTCTTTTTTTTCCCCCACTGAAATTAGGGAGTGAAATTTGCAAACATACTCACAGATTGGGAGCATTTTATTATTAGCATTCAGTGTTTTGAATCTTTTTGTGATGGTGGGGGGTAGAGGCCATCAACAGCTGATCATCACCAATCAGCTCAGCTGTTGATGCAGTCGTCTAAATCCGACACTTGTGCAGTGACTTCTGGCGTCAGAAACCAACAAAAAAGGCGCCGTTTAATGTCGGCATGGTACGCGGCTGGTTGTCATTATATTTCAGTGGCCGGCCACGACGGGGAAATGTGGCAGGACAAGGATGATAAGTTAAGGCAGGATGGGATGGATCTTTTTTCCTAAACCTAACCACTTCCTTTTGTCGCCTAAACCCAACCATGTGCGTTTGTTGTTCAATTCACAGTGTTGCACCAACTTACTGCGTTTATTTGTAAAGAGACTGTATGTAAATGTTAAATTTCCTGTATAACAATGCATGTAACAGGCAGAACCTGAGACGGTGTCCCAGAACGTCAACAACCAACACACCCAGGGTACCGTGTATGTCGTATGTGGATGTGGAAAGTCCATGACCAAAACGTCAATATGTGACGAGGTCGGAGTGAGAATGTGTTGTTCTAAATCGTCACATTTGTTTTTTTCTGGGAGACGATCCTCGGACAACTTTGGATTTGAAATCCTTCCTATTTACGAGGTCTCAAGGCTGGAAAGTACGCTGATCACTCCTAATGGACTTGTCTTGTTGAGTCGACCTGTCCACACATCGCAGCACTGAAGCTGGTTAAATGTTACAATAACCGATTTGAAAAATGGCCCAAACTATGAAACCCTGATTTTCAGCTGCCAGTTTTTTGTTTTAACAGTCGCTATGGTGAGAGAAAGAGCAATGACACACTTGCAGTCACCCCCCGAAGTGTCTCAGACGTTGAACAAGAGTTTGGAGGGCACGACTTTATCA
The DNA here is from genome assembly GCA_026686955.1 of Epinephelus cyanopodus. Taxonomy (NCBI): domain Eukaryota; kingdom Metazoa; phylum Chordata; class Actinopteri; order Perciformes; family Serranidae; genus Epinephelus; species Epinephelus cyanopodus. The sequence goes on from CM048929.1 coordinate 16,024,349, forward strand.
GCTGTGAGAGACACATCTAACATTCATCAGATTTAAAGCCTTATCCATTAAAACAAGGCCCGATGTATCTGATATCTCCGGGCAGGTATTAACAGAAATCTGCCCTTTGGCGCAGCTCCATCCTCGCAAGATAGATGAACACTGCTAATGCCCCAAGGTGTCTGCAGAATGGATGTGCATTGATCTCAATGTGCTGTTTCTGTGGGCAATACAGAGCGTGGTGTGTGTGTGTGTGTGTGTGTTAACATTTATGATTTGTTACCGGGCAGGACTCGGGCAGCACTGAGACAGAGTTGATGTGCGTGACTGTGTTTCAGTGTAAAATGTTACTGAATTGCCATCAGCCAGCAGCAGAATGAGCCGAGCTGAAATGTGTCACCGTGGCCCTGAGACCAAATTCACTGCTGCATCATGGGACCGAAAACCTTGGATGAGGGACAACAAACCGAAGGGAAGGACAGATGATTTTCCTGTCCTCTCTGTCTCTCTCTCTCTCAGTCTCTCCAAAAGCTAAAGGGTTAAAGAGCTGTTCAGTTACATTCATTATATTCATCCAGATAATGGCTAACAGTAAGTCACCAAAGACCATTAATAGTTAATAGAGGACTATCTACTAATAGCAGAAATTTCCTCTTCCTAATATTGGAAATGTGATTACTATATTAATGACATCTTGGCTCTGACCCCAAGTCATATTTTTTGTCTTGTATTTTTGCCAAGCTACAATAACAGTCAAGTCTACCATTAATAAATATTTAACCAACAATAAGCAGAGTCTACTCATCCTACGACAATCTGTGGTCTAACTTCCATAGCGAGCGCCGACTTGTAGGTGACCTGCACTGCTAGGATGAACGTGGCACACACACGAGGAAAGTCAAGGAGGGCTGTTCGTTCTTAAAAGAAAAATAAAAGCCCATATTAACATGCCTTTGAGACTCCCCTGCATATTAAAGTTTAAATGACAGCGCTGTTTTAACATTGCTTGAGAGACAGCCAGAACCGTCGGTGGCTCTGCCTGAGTGAATCACCCCTCGAGGTGAGATGTTCAGCGCTCGGACTCTCAGACTGGATTCCTCTGCTTTCTGGAAACAACTCCCAGAGGACGAAGACGCAGCTGTTCAAAGCTCCTCACACTGTTGGCGGCAGCGTGCAACAGAGAGCGTCCATAAAGAAATCAATGTCTCTGAGCGTTTGAAGCTTCACCGAGGGTTCGTCTAACTGTCAGTTTATTCTTTAGTGCTGTGGCTCATAGTCAAGTGATAGATGGTGGTGATATCCTTTTATCAGTCTGTGAGTCACAGTCTTTACAGTTTTTTTTGTTTGTTTTTTTTTTGCATGGAGGAAACAACATCTATTTGATGCTGGTTGCTGCTTTGTGAATACTTTATTGAACATGAGAGGCTGTTTTCTGTCAAGCACGCATCTGCTGTTTGTTTTTCCACCTTGCTAGCCGACCACTTTGTTATCGCTCAAAGCTAGCTAAACTGTCCCCTCTGTGCTCTCCGGGCGTGTTGACATTTTCAAGCCTCAAAGAGTCCCATGCGGGCAAAGCTGGTCACCAAGGAGACAATGCCTGAATATGTTCCCCAACAACTGAGGGTGGGGGCGGCTGCTGGTGGCTGAGCACTCAAGAGGAAATACAGATTGGCTTCCCATTTTTGTCATACTGGTACACCAACATCTTGATGCAGTGAGAGTTGGCTGGTGAGATCCAGGGGCTGCTCGTGATGGAAAAGTTGTGGCTGGCGTAGAATGGCGGCGGCTGCTTGCGGCAGTGGACCAGAGCGCGCAGCACGTTGGCCGCCATGCCCCGGAAACGCTTGCTTATGAAGCAGTAGAGGAAGAAGTTGACCCCGGTGTTAAGTAATGCTAGCATGTTTGCCAGATCGGTGAGCGCGTGGAGCAGTCGGCCGGCACCTTGTGAGGCTGGAGGTGGGGAGTAGAAGTGGTAGAGGATCATGAGGGTACGTGGCGCCCACAAAACAGCGAAAATGGAGGTGATGGCGAGGAGGATGGCGGTGGTCTTGCCGGTGGAGTAGCCGCGCAGACGGAAACAGCTGCGGCGTCTGCGCAGCTTGCGAACGATGACAGTGTTGAGGGAGAAGAAGACGGTGCAAGGGAGGAGGTAGACGGTGGCGCAGTGGGCCCACACCAGAACATGCTGTGCCACAGTTCTCCTGTTGCCCTCCCCTCCTCCTCCGCCACCATTGCTCAACCCAGGCAGGCTGTGCCACAGCTCAGGCCACCAGTAATAAGGAGCTGCAGAGAGCAGGCACCCAATATACACAGCAAATATCACCCTTCGTGTGCGGGCCGGGTAGGAGACTGTGTGGTAGCGCAGCGGGTGGCAAACAGCGATGTAACGGTCAATGGTGAGAGGCACGGTGATCCAGATGGAGGTGTGGATGGAGGAGAACTCCAGAACTTGCACTGCGTTGTTCAGTGACGGAGGTAGCGGCGTGGCCAAAATAAAATCCTCCAATATGAAGTCGACAAAAACAATGAGGAGCAGGACCAGGATGTCGGCGGCTGCCAGAGCCAGGAGATAGTTGTAGGAGGACTTCTGACGACGCAGCACCAGCTGGGACAGGATGACCACTGTCAGGATGTTAGCTGGGGGGAGGAAGGAGGGGAGGAAGGGATGTCGGAGGATGATAGGGAAATGATAGAAAAAGTATGAGATTGGAAAAGGAATGGGCACAGGTTAGGGCAGGGAAGGAAACAGAAAAATTGAGTGTTAGTGGGCAGGTGATTGAAAAGAGGCAACAACAAACAGTAACAGAGATGCAGTGGATATGTACTGCCAGGTAACACACAATACAAACAAACAAAAATATTTGAAACACTGTCAGCACCATCAGCAGCATCAAGCGCACATTTTCTTTTAGATTCATCCTGCAATATGCAAAGAAAACGCTGTTATCACCCCCAGTCAGTATGTACCACATTCAACCAGCTCTCCTACTGTGTAATCCCTCCTCTGTTTATTGCTCCCTTCCCTTTTTCCCTTCATCTACACCTGCTGTGTAATTCCAGCAGCACCTGCCTCTGCCTTTGGCCAAATTGTTATCTCTAATAAAGAGCAAAGCCACAACAAAAACAGGAGGGCAACGTGCAGCATCACAGCCTCACATCTGCTGAGTTCGCTACTGCCTGCCACCGGCACTTTAGCTCCTAAAACAAAGCACAAGGACGCAACATCTCTCTCCGTCTGCCTGTTTTTTTGTAATCTTCACTCCATATCCCCGACATAAACCACCATATCTTCCCTTCCATGGTGCCAAATGAAATGTTTCCCTCGCCACCTTCTTGTTTATCTATTCCAACTCTGTCACTTTCTTTCACAGGACAGCTGAATATCCCAGGAGGGCGAAACGCTACTCTCTCATTTTTCGTTTAGAAGAACGTGGACACACAGGCCTGGATGTGATTTATCCCACTGCTGCTTTTACCAAAGCATGACCTCTGTGCGGCTGCATCAGGCAGGAGCGGCGCAGCTCTCTGCCTCTCACGTGGAACTGCAGTTGGGTGATTGTGTTGAACAGGCTCATTACATGTCTTCTTTCTTTGTTGTCTATTCCCTGTTTCCCCCTGTTTCTGCCACGTGCGCATATTATTCCCTGGTGATTCCCATCATCAGGCAGACGAGTTTACAGGTTGTGGGCGTGCTCAGATGTTTCCCAAATTTAGAGGCGACAGCAAAGAAGATACTGACTTTTCTTACACTGTAGTGTACTGAAAGTAGCCTGCTACTTTTTACACTGTGATGTTGAAAAAATAAAATCAGTTTAAGGATCAGGGGATATAGTGGCATCTAGTGGTAAAGACTAGAGATTGCAAGCAGCTGAAATCTCCTGGTTAGAATTCCTTCAGCCCATTGCCCAGGAGGTTTTAAGAAGGTCTCTTCCTCTCCAAAACAAACAGACCCAATGATTTAAACAGGTAAAAACAGAATGAAGCTGTTTCACGTTACAAATTAATGTAGTTTTTTAATGTAATAACTTATGATTTTCAAAAAGTTTTCACCAGGAGCCGAGTTATCTGCAGAGGTCTCTTCCTCTCCAAAACAAACTGACCCGGTGATTTAAAGGTAAATTGCAGATTGCGAACAGCTACAACTTCTACTAGCTAGAATTCCTTCAGTGTTTGTTGTTCAGGAGGTTTTATCAGGAGCCAGATTATCCACAGAAACCTCTTCCTCTCCAGAACAAATCTGATTTAAATTTTTGATTTAAATTAGTAACAACACCGAATAAAGCAGTTACACATTACGAATTCATGTATTTCTGACGCAACATGCTAGTGTGGTGTCACATTTTTCTTACATTACACAAGATCCATCCGGAAGCTGAATTATCCACAAAGGATGCTTCCTACAAATCAGTGTAAGTCCAGTGCTGCTCACTGCAGTTGGAGTTACCACGGTGGCTGATGCCAAACGCAAAAATGCGACAACGTGAATGGCCCTTTCTGAAGCCAGTGTTTGGTTTGTCCGTTCTGGGCTATTATCAGGAGTCTTATTGCAAAGAGCACCTGTAATAAACCTTAAATTAAGGTTATTTTAAATGAACCTCTATGCACAAGATTGTTTTTCTGAGTTCCTGAAAAGCTGATATTGACAGTTTGGAAATAAATGGTTTTATCTTGAATCAGTAATATGGGAATAGTGTTTTTAGGATGGTTTTTGATTTGTCTAAGATAATCCTGGATATCCTCTTATATGGACCCATTGACAAAGTTTCTTAACAAAACAAAACAAAACAAAAGGTTTTTTCAAAACACACACACACACACACACACACACACACACACACACACACACACACACACCAGTGTATCCATCCTTTTGTTCTGTTGCTAACCACTCTCATTTGGTGAAACTTGCTGGTGCAGCATGAAGACATGTCCCATCTATTTCCTCGGATGAAGATGCCTCTGACATTGATTCGCATGCAGCATCACTGAGACATCAATGCATTTAGCAGCTGTCACCGTCCATACAGCGTGTGTGTGTGTGTGCGTGTGTGTGTGTGTGTGTGTGTGTGTGTGTGTGTGTGCGCGTGTGTGTGTGTGTGTTCTGTGGTCCTGTCCCCCTCTGCAGTAATAGATCTGGGATTGGATTAAATATGGCAGCTAGGAGTCTGGTACATCACACTTCACAGCCTCAGCCACTATCAGCTGATTACAAATTACAAAGCCGGCTCCAGCTAATGACTAAAGATGTCCTTGCCAGACTGGAGGATGTGCAGCAGAAGACACGCGCGCGCACACATACAAACACACATTTACACATGTGTGCACATGCGCACAAATCATTAGGGATGCACCGATACATTAAGGCACAATGTATCAATAAACATAAAATGAGACGTCAAAGCAGTTTACAAGACACGACAAGCCAATATATGTGCACACGCAGGACTGCTGGATTGCACGACAACCCCCACCATCACACTCACCACCGCTTGTGCATCACACCAACCTCTGCAGAGGCAAGTTAAATTGCTTTATGTCAAATCTTGGTTGATTGTGTTATTGATTCCTTGTTTTCAGCTACTAATCTTCTCCTGTCTGTCTGTCTGTTTCTTCTTCTCTCCTGGTGGTCGGTTTGCTCCACAATCACTGCGCATTAATCCAGAATACACAAAATTTTAGGTTTACCTTGGACCCAAGGATAAGGATCCTCACATTAAACAGCATGAGGTTTTTAATAACCTACAGTGTAATAATTGCAGGTTATTTAAGACTGATTTTGTATTTGTAATTTGTCTTAAAAATTTGTCATCTAAATATACACTGCATACTTTATATTTTTCAGTGATGAGTATTATTGCACATTGGTTTGACCAAAATAGAGCAATTAAAGAAAGTTAAAGGGAAGCCCGCTCTCACTGAAAAAAACGACCACATAGGTCGACTGAGTTTGCAGCTTATTATGACCCATACTGAGGTTTATTGTAAGAAGGCACCCTTTAGTGGTGGTAGTAATTTTCGCAGCAGAGAAGGAACTGATGTTACGTAGCATAAAAAGCAACAAAGTCCGCACAATGATGTACAAATATCGAAGTAGCCCCTGTAGGGTGAGCAGGGGGTTGCTGGCTGGGTCAACAAACACAGAACTTTCACCCAGGAGACTAGTGTTTGTGTCCAGAAGTCAAGATTGATTTCTTTTACTAATAACGTAGTCTAGTATACTAGTCTGCGTGGTGTGCTATGCTAATGCCGTATGTAACGTCATGTGGCATATATGTTACATTAGAGACAAAAGTACTTGTTCTGTACAGTACAAATTCAACCCGGTCTCACTCTGAAGTTGTCGAAATCTGGTGCTTGTTAGACACTAACAAGAAAAAAAGCTGTCCTTTAACATTGGCATGACACGTGGCTGCTCAGCGGCTCATGGGGAAACAAGAATGGGACAAGACTGAAAGTTAAGGTGGCGAAAGTCCGAGTAGGGCAGGTTGGAGGGGTGGTGTAGGGGTCCAGCAACCAAATCGTGTTCTTTTTTTCTAAACCTAACAATATGCTTTTGCCTAAACCTACCCTTGAACATTGGCTGTTGAACGAAAAAAACCCATCAATTCACGTTGTACTGACGTAGTGCGTTTATTTTGAAAGAGACTGTATGTAAACAGTAAAATTCGGTATTTAGAAAGAAGACAATGCAGCCTGTAACTAAATAACTTGACACAGCGTCCCAGAACGTCAACAACCGATGTTCTCAGGGTACCTTTCACATTGTGTCTGAACATGGAAGATCCATGACCAAATGTCAATATGTGACGAGGAGTGAGAATGTCTTGACAAATTTAACCTATCCGTGGTTTGCAGAAATGTCCACTGCCAACATTTACTCTGATGTTTTTGTTGCAATAAACCTCCTTGAGCTATCATTGTCGAATAAACGAAACAACTCTAACATGCAGCACATCTGTTGAGCTACCCGATTTAATGTCTCTTGTTTTGCCTACTGCTTGTTTCAACAATCTTTTTTTATCTCAGTCTGGTCATACTGAGTCTTTGTGTGTATTGTTTCCCATACAGCCACCTACGTACTGTAAACACACCTGCAGCCTCTCACCTGGTTTATCCAAGAGATCTTAACACTGTTTGTGTTTTTTGTACCAGAAAAAGTTGCAGCTAAGCTCTGAGCTGCACATAAACTTCCTATTGGAGGTCCATTACAAACCCTGCAGAATGTGCCTCACCTTTAATCCCTCGCTTCACTACCTGTATTGTACCTCTGCCCGCTAAACAGAGAGGAGTGACATGAAATGGAAACAGTGAGGTGTTGACTGTCACTGGTTCGGTATTATTCTGTCTGGGCTCCCCGGTGAGACGAGGCCTTCTACAGACAAACAAAAGAGATCCGTGGTGAGCCTGACATTTCCATTTAGCTCTAGCCAGCTTGCACTGGATTGCCCATTCATTTCAATTGACTCCTGGTCCTTACATTGTCTCTGGGGTCGAGGAAGGGGGGACAGACGAGAGCTGCACACCCATGCATACACAGGACACAAAGATGAGGACAACACACATACAGCATGAATGCATGCATCCTGAGACATGTGCATCTCATGCCTGGACACATGCAAATGTCCCTGTTGTTTCTCTTTGCAAAATAAGTGTCTCCCGCTGAGAGGGACAGATAATGGGCTGTCGTGTGTTTGTCTCCTGTCTACATTTGCTTGTGTGTCTGTGTATGTGTTTGCATAGGTGACCCCTTCTGTCGACTTGTGTGGGAGTGCTTTTGTGTCTGTGCTCCCCCCGCTGCTCCCCTAATATGACGGGGGACAGGGCCATTGACGTCGTTTAGCGGGAGAAGAGAAGGCACAGCATGCTCCCCGAGGTGTGTAACGAGGCTGACTCATCCCACCACTAAAGGGACGTGTTCAGACGGGCTGTCGACAAACGACACTGCGCATCTTAACCCCTCGAAACCGGTGGCAAACCATGAGAGGCTGCATACTAGTCATTAGGCTTTCTCCTGGGCTTCATATTACACTGAACATTTTAAAAAGGAAATTATACCCCGCAAAAAAGTGAGCAATGCAATTAAGCATTTTTTTTTTTTTGTCATTTGGAGAAAATTGAGGTTTCGCTTTGACAGCTTATCCGGAGGCTAATAAGATGAGATGAGTGTAGAAGAGAGGGATGAGGATATAGATGGAAGGTGAAGGAAAGTGTGGTCTGAAGAAGGTCACAGATAGTTAAAAAGGAGAGCAGGTTATTGAGAGGGAATGGAGGGGAGGATTAGACGGAAAGACAGAATGAGACGGAGGGAGAGGGGTATAGAGGAGAGCGGTGAGGCGGTGAGAGGAAAGGAAGTGAGGCGAGAGTCAGAGAGGGGGTGAATATCAAAGCTTGCTTCAAAGGTCGCAAGCACTTTGTTCCTGATGACAACCATTTCCCTTTTGTCTTCTCTAAGTGTCAGACCGGACATAAAGCAGAGGCGATTCCTTAATTCCCCCAAACGAAAACCAGGAACAAAGCCACAAAAGCCACAAAAAAACTACCATGCATTGAAGACAGAATTATGACTTTGCAGATGTTTTAAAACAGTTTAAAATGGAGAGAAAACCCCTAATGTTTTTAATACTCCTTAGCACTATTTATTTGGCTTGAAATTCAGGTTTGTACTGCCATGTAGATGGCAGCTGCCAATCTGCAGACCACTATTTGAGACTAAGAAACAACAAAATCAGTTATGTTTTAGCAAGTCATTGCTGTGTCTCCACAGCAATGACTGCCTACGTTTTGAGGCTCAAAACGTAGGCAGTTCATAGCTACCTGTCAGTGTTTTTTGTCCAGTAGTTTCTTATGCTTCAAACTTGGGCATTTTGTAGTGATCAGTGCTCTACAGGCTCCAAATGGGGACATTTTGTGCCAGTGTTTTTCCAGCTGCTTTTTAGGCTCTGAACTTGGGTATTTTGTAGCACCCTGTCTTTTCTTTTCCTGTGTCTTTTTAGGGCTCTGAACGTGGGTGTTTTGAAGCAATGTGCTAGTGTTTTTCCAACAGATTTTTAGGCTCCAAACGTGGGCATTTTGTAGCAATCCATCAGTGTTTTTCCAGTGGCTTTTTAGGCTCTGAACATAGACCTTTTGTAGTGACTTGTCAGTATTTTTCCTGTGTCTTTTTATGCTCCAAAATGAGTGTTTTGTAGCCACCTGTCAGTGTTTTCTCAACGGATTTTTAGGCTCCAAACGTGGGCATTTTGTAGCAATCCATCAGTGTTTTTCCAGTGGCTTTTTAGGCTCTGAACATAGACTTTTTGTAGTGACTTGTCAGTGTTATTCCTGTGTCTTTTTAGGCTCCAAACATGAGCATTTTGTGGCAATGTGCCAGTGTTTTTCCAGCTGTTTTCTTGGGCTCCAAGCGTGGGCATTTTGTAGTGACCTGTCAGTTTTTTTCCAGTGGATTTTAGGCTCCAAGCATGGACATTTTGTGGCAACTCATCAGTGTTTTCTCAGCCAATTTTTAGGCTCTGAGCTTGGGTTTTTTTGTAACGACCTGTCAGTGTTTTTCCAGACAATTTTCAGGCTCTGAACTTGGGTGATCTGTAGCGCCTGTCAGTGTTTTTCCTGTGTCTCTATAGGCTCTGAATGTGGGCATTTTGTTGCAACCTGTCAGTGTTTTCCCTGTGTCTTTTTAGGCTCTGAACTTGAGCATTTTGTAGTGACCCATCAGAGTTTTTTCTGCAGGTTTTTGGCTCCAAACATGGGCATTTTGTAACGATCCACTGTACAGACACAGAGAAACTATGAGAAAAGAAAAATAAAATAAGCAGTGCGACAAAAATGTGAAAAAACTGAGAAAATTGTGCATTATGCTACAATATATAACACAATATATGAATATAAATATGAAAGAAAATATAAAAAGAGATATGTTGTGTAAGAAATAGAAACATATGAAATATGTACAAATCTGTGCATTGTGCATTAAATATTAAATCAGAGGGTATTGTGCCACCAAAACTGGGTATTTAAGCCAAAACATGATCTTTTCTTTAACATTACCAAGTAGTTTTTGTGCATAAACATAACCACACATCAAATACAGCAAAGTTTCAACATATTGTGCAAATGTAAAGTATCCGTATAGTTTGCAGCAGCGTACAATCCAAACATTTTGCTGGTGATCGTGTTGGATAATAGCAGTTGGACACAATTTATTATGAGCATAAGCCTGATGTATGTGATCTGAGAGTTAATGAGGAAGGGTAAGGGAAGCTCATAAGAAAAAGAAAGATGCAATAAAGATAATAGAGCAAGAATGAGAAAAAGAGATATGTATTGAAACAAGAAATTTAAGGTTAATGGGCATATTAAGAGAGGCCCTGGTTGCTGCTAATGATATTGATGCTACTGCAGTGCTCTGCCTCTGCTCACCTCTAACAGCCATTCATTTCACAGACAGGCCACAGTGAGTCAAAGTTTGGTGGAGATGACTGTCCTGACTTCAAGGCTAACACTGCTGCCCGTGATGAGACACTGCAGGCTGACAGCTCATCGTGTTTAAAGGGTTTATAAACAATACTAACATTTATAATGTGCTCTGGGATCTTCTCCAAATGGTTTTATGAGGTTTCAGCTGTGAAAAAAAACACTAAAGGTGAAAGTTATTTGGAGGGAGATAGAGGGACGAGGAGAGAATTAAATGCAGAGGGGAAGAAGGGTAAATGGATGGAAGATGAGGAGGAAAATGAAACATTACGACGACATCTAGATCACAGCACTGTAATTATCCTCAGACTGATGTATCACTGTGATCCAAAAAAATGCCAAATGATACGCGGGGGATTTGGGTTTGCAGTGTTTTCAGCAGCGGCAACAGGGTTCTGTTGTCAGCTGGTCAAACAAAGTCAGCTCTGTCACTGCATCAACAACATCTCTGATTTATTGCCTCTAACAACACCTCCCTCCTCTCTTGCCTCCTCTGTCCTCCCGCGCCCTCTCTGGCTCGTCTCCCCCATGACAAGCTGACACCACTTCTCTCTCCCTTCCTCTCCCTTCTCAGAGTGGAGACAAACCAGAGCTACAAAGCGTCTTCCATTTGATTTACTGAATATTCACTATCTTTTCCATGCCTCAACACGAGCTTTCACATCCTCTCCTCTTTGTCCACTTTACACCACCTAATCTCAAACTCCACTTTTAGAGTGATAGTATCTATTAACAAGCCACCATCCCACCACAGATGCCCTGTCGCTGGTGCAGACTGACAGATCAATAAGTCCAAACTGAAAACCGCTGGGGCCCATCTCTTCATTAAGTCGCGGCTGACACCTGGCCTACACTGTGACGTGGAACAGAGGGTTGTTAGCGCTGAACATGCCCGACCTTTTCCCCTTCTGGTGTGCAGATAAGTGGGAGTGGGAGGGGATGTTTTTCAACTCTCACGTGTGCCAGTCACACCGCTGACTCTCAAACAGCCACACAAACTCTGAGAGGCCTCAAGACGGAGGGAAGGAACACACCAACATGCTGTGGAGTATGTGTGGTCACATGTTTGTGCACACACGTGGACGAAGGACACGTCCACATGCATCTCTACACAATACAACCACTTGTCGGCACCTATTCAACGTTACACAGACAGTTTGATTCACCGGTTGTAAGCACTCAAATAGTCAATAGATGTTTGAGTGAGGATTATTCAGGCCCTGTCTACACGACTACAGCTATTTTAAAAGACGGATATTTTCCCACTCCGTTAAAAAATAAAAAAATAAAAAATCTGTCAACATGTCCTTCATTTTACAAAACATCTGTGTACACGCTATAAACAACTTCAAGTGCTTGTCACTGTTGAGGCTAGCGTTGCCTTTGTTAAAACACCTGCTGCAGATCTCACCACTGTTTATTCCCCTCCAATATAAAAACCAAGGAGCTCACTCAAAGATATGAGTGATGCTCTGGACATGCTCAAGTTTTCCTTCCACTCCTTATCAACAACAATCCCACTCTCAATTGTCACACCAACTGCTAATCTAACCAATACTGACCCAGAGCCGTGGTTTCTGGTGGCCTTTAAACTGCAGACACTGAGGTGGAGCAAGTAACATTGGGTGCAGACACCTCCATTCACCCATGGGTTTAAATGTAAAGTAGTCATTAGATCAAACTGTGCGAACAAAACATGAACAAACCGGTAGTCCGCCACTGCTGCTGTTGTTTCTGTTAAATGCTTATTACACAAAACAAAAATTGGCATGTGCGAATTGAGGAGATGATGTCATCCTTTCCCAAATGCTCTGCTTTACATGTCCACACAGATGCAAAATAACTGGAGTTTTGAAAAAGCTAAAAGAAATCAACATTAGCTGTGTCTCAATTCAGGGGCTGCAGCCTTTGAAGGACGCGGCATTCACGGTCATCGGCCACGTCCTTTGAAGACTGCATCAGCCAAACCCAGCGGTCTCCAAAATGGGACAGTCTGACCTGCGGAGGATTTCCTTGTTTCCTGGACAGTTGTTCTCACCCCGACCTGTTGCTGTTGGTGTTACCTAGCAACCAGCTGCACTTGATGAAAGAAGGAGTAAGCTAGAAAGTTAGTTATATGATGATGGACCATTTTTAGGTAAACTTATCAAATTAAGATTGTTTACGCTGTGTGGTTTCAACTAATAGTAATATTAATAATAGTTGACAACTCTTAGTTAACTTAATATATAATTGTCACTAGTGCGCAATGTATCTTGGGATAAGTTGGGCCACGAAGGATTCATCCATTGCATCCTCCAAATTCTGGGAAGGAAGGCTGCATCTCTGGACCGCATTTGAAGGAGTCATCAAAATGGGACAGCCTTGGTCGCGCCGATGTGACACAGTCGGTCTTCAAATGCAGCCTTCAGTGGCTGCAGCCCCTGAATGGAGACACAGCTAATGACTGTTGGTAGGAGAACAAAGAGCTGTCCCCAATGTCAAAGTCCATTGTTTTGTTGGCCTATCCAACACCACCGACTGCTGTGGACTTGTGGCTATAACATTAAGTATATTTCAATCCAATATCTTGAGTGCAAATGCCAAAAACTATTAAATAAAAAAAAAAAAAAAGGCAAAATTTCTAAGGTGCAAAAATGGATATACTGATAAAAGCAAAGTGCAGTGGAACTTCCGCAATAAATCACGACACTCGTGAAGCATGTGACTCATTTGTCCCTCAAGCTTTCACTCCACTGATGAGATGAAAGACAGTGACAGATGAAAGCATCCCTGTGGAGGTGACTTATAACCGTCCTCAAATTAATACATGAATAAAATAAATAATGTCATATTTCCATCAAGTATTCTTCATGTTTTTTCACTATTTGATGTTCAGCTGGTGTGATTTCAATAACTACAAGTGTTTGAATGTAACTAAGTACAATGAGTCAATTACTATACATGAGTAGATTTTACTTGTACTTTAATTGGTAATTCTACCTTTAGTCCACCGCATCAGAGGTAAATATTGTAATTTCTGCTCTCCTAGTTTGATTTTCAAGCTTGAGTTACTGCCTACTTTGCAGGTTACAACATTACATACAAAACATATGAGTATCTTATAGAACATTAAACAAATAAAAAAGTAAATAGCGAACCCTAACCCTAACCCTTTTCAACCTGGACCCAATTTTTCTATGTTTTTTGTGTCTAACTGACTAAATGGAGCAATAATTTTTTAAACTGGTCCAATATTTAGTGACAGTGCTGCAGACAGCAGCTGTGAAGCAGGCTGCAGTGTAAACACTCCGCGTATACGCACCATCACTTTACATCCACCAAAAGTGCTTGTTTTTGCCACTGACAGGCTCCAATTGTTATCCCTACAGAGACAGGCCTTTTTTTAAGGAGTAAAATCCTTTTTTTTGACAGGAAAAAGCCCCAAAATCGCTATTGTCAAACCTACCAGACTCCATTTAAATAAACAACACAAAACAAATTTCACTTGAAGCTGAAAGAAACAAAATATCCATTGTGGTTCATCTTTCTACTGTTCCAACAAAAAACAACTCTGGTTTGTTTGACATAAACCCTTAGTTCACCCAGTTAGATGTGAAAATGTGTTGGCTGTATACACACTAAAATGACTGTTTATTAAAATAGAGTCTGGTGGGTTTGGCAATAGTGATTTTGGTCTGTTTCTGGTTAATATAAAGGATCTTACTCTTCAAGAAAAGGTCTATGTCATGAGAGATCCTTTCTACGTCATTGTCAGACTCTTAGCGTAATAATCTGAGGCTGTCAGTGGCAAAAACGAACACTTTTAGTGGACGTAAAGTGGCAGCATTGCCCTGAGTGGTTACACTGCAGCCTGTTTTAAGGCTGATCAATTTCAATTTCAGTAATGGCCAATTTCAAAAATTGTTGTGTCTCCATTAGTCATTTAGACACATGAGGAAACAAAATGTGTGATGTCAAAGACAACATGTTGCTGGTGGTGTGTTAATGATTTTACCATGATGCAAGTTTTGGTCAGACTGTCTTTTATGGGTGCTTGATGACTGATTAAATAGTAATTACAAATGTTGAATTATTAAATAGAATACAATAGAACTTAATCCTCTTAGTGGCTTTTGTGCCTTGCTGCACGGACATTTTATCAACATTAACACATTTACGAGTCATTTAAAAGCAGGCCTCTTCAGGTCATACTCAGGCATCAGCAGTGACCTCGAGTTAACAACACTCGAGCAGGTGGGATTTAAAACGTCTGTGTGCAGGTAAAAAGTCTGTAAACACCATTAATTCATTGTGTAGAGCAAAAACGACAGCACCTGTCTCAGCCCGGATATTCAGAGGTGCTTCACATGGACACTCGGTTATGTCACGCCAAATCACTTCATCAGCTTCAACATACTGTACAGTATTAGCTTTGAGTGTTATGAGACATACTGTACTGTACAAAGAGCAGGCCTCACTTCTGTAATCCCCGCATGTCAAAGGCTTAGGCGAAGCACCGACTCCTTCACTGTGCTGTTTGCTATGCCAGCACACGTCTGTTCTGTCTCAAGCAGTGTGGTGCGGTGAGCGGAGAGAGAAGGAGAGAGGAGTTAGCGATTAATTAAAAATGTGGCAATTCGTCTCGGCTCCGTCGTCTGTAGCTCCCCCACTCAGGGCTCAGGGGTGCTACTTCGCCGGCTCTGCTGCTATTCATCTCTTTCTCTTAACTACGCTCTTCTTCTTCTTCTGGGTGTCCTTGTCTGCCTCATACGACGTCCTGTTCACTCAGAGCTTTCGGGTCATCATTTCCCTAGGTCATGGAGTAATCATATCCCACCACTTGAATTGCGTAATCCCTTTTCTCATCACCTTCCATCATCTTTCCTCCTCGAGTCTGTGCTCTCGACGCAACCTCCTCGCCGGCTGCAGCTTAAAGGTCAAAGTCTGAGAGAAACATACGGGCATCATGACGACCTCTCCCTGAAGCCCTGTTGCTGTTAGAACGAATGAAACACTGGCTGGTAATCAAAGTAACAGCCTCAAATCCTTCCAGAGTGTTAAATACCTGTGGGTCTGCGGGTCACGCCGCTACTACTCACACATGCCGCGCTCATGAAACATTCATGATTCAGCTTGAGTGGAACGAGCTGTGTCATAATGATTGAATAAGTCGAACTCGGCTGCCGCAAAGTATCAGCCCGCCGCACTCAACTCTGCCATTAATTCAGACAACCATTGTAAGATTGCATTACACTCCCGGGTTATTGTTACTCAGTGATTAAACAAACAGCCTCAATCACATTTGTAAAGACGACTCAGCAGCAGAATCGAATAAAACTTCCGAGGCAGGAGAAACTTTAAATGACAGCGGGGAGAATTGCTTGCGCAAGACTTGATTTGCCGACCAGGAGAAATAATTAGGTGAGATTTGATCAGAATGGCAGACTTTTACTTTTACAAGGCTGCAAAATCTCGTGGAGCAGCTGCAGTCTTGGCATACCAGAGCTTTTCACTTTGCATTGCAGATTTGTTTTGAACCAGGACAGCTTAGGTTGGTGATAATATCTCACTCTCAGTCTTTATCGAGGGGTGCAGAGCTTAAGAAGGTATCTTAGTCTTATAAATAAGACAAGAAAAGTCACTGATTGTGTTCATCAACATCAGGGTGAAATAGTAAAACCCCTGAATTATCCTTTATGCACAGAATGAGTCCTGCATTTTGGTTGAAACACAGCGAATCCAACAGTCTGATCCCCCGACCTCTGATTAGTCATCCACACTTTTTCTCTTTCATCTGA
The DNA here is from genome assembly GCA_026686955.1 of Epinephelus cyanopodus. NCBI lineage: Eukaryota > Metazoa > Chordata > Actinopteri > Perciformes > Serranidae > Epinephelus > Epinephelus cyanopodus. The sequence goes on from CM048929.1 coordinate 16,040,578, forward strand.
CCTCCATCTTTTCTGTCTCTGTCTCTCTCTCACACACACATTCATATACACAGATGTACACGCACACACCGCTTTGCTTCCCTGTGTGAGACTAGGTCAGCGCTCATAGATCACGCAGTGGGAGTGAGGCAGTAAATGGGTCCGACAGTGACTGTGAATGGACTAATCAGTCAATGGTAATCAGTCAATGGTAAAGACGCAACAAGGAAGTGTCATCAGTCCAGGTTATCCAGCGGAGCCGTGTAATGCACACTTGTCCCCGAGGTCAACCCTAGTCAATGCTCAATCTGTCATGCACGTATTCATCAAGAGAGACTACAGATGAACCAAAAAGGTGCAGATTTAAAGGGTTAATAGTCAGATTTGATGATGCCCTGCACATACAGTTGATGTCTCCACTCTTCACACGGTGCTTCAATATTACCAACTAAACAAATGCACAAACAAACTCCAAACAGCAGGGTACAAGCAATGACAAATACATACAAAGTACGTACGCATGCACAAGTGATTGCCACAAGGTCAGAATGACAAATCAACAGTGTGTGTGTGTGTGTGTGTGTGTGTGTGTGTGTGTGTGTGTGTGTGTGTGTGTGCAAAGAGTGACACTCAGGAGCAGCTGTGCACGACACTCAAACCTGCAGACAAGTGCACAACAAATCAAGATGCAAAGCGTGACTCCGGCAAAGCACCGATGAGCAAATTCACACAGAATGAGACGTGCTTGTGATTAGACACGCATACACACACACACACACACACACACACACACACACTGATGTGCACGTTTCTTACCCGGCAGGCCGAGACAGAGCAGGACGCTGTAGTAGATGACAGGCAGCGGTCCGAGGGGGCATCCCTGGGCAAACTCAGAGGGATGCTGCCCCGGGCTCCAGGTGCTACCATTTGGGGAAAAAACAGGGAAGATGTGGCTGTGCTCCATGGCCTCTTCCTCGTCCTCTTCCTCAGCTGAGCTCAGTGTCAAGAAGCCTGGCCACACGAGCAAACCGCCTGGTCGCCGGTACGGGAGAGAGGGTGCTCTGTCCTTGGGTGCCAATCAGCATGAGTGTGTGTGCACGCGTGAGTTTGCACGAGGCGGCAAGGTTGAGAGTGTGAGAAGGAGGGAGAAATGGTGGTGATGGTGGTGATGGTGGTGGAAGTGGTGGTGGAGAGGGAGACAGCAGACAGGGAAATGCAAGAGATGATATGTGTTAGTAGGTGACGGAGAGGAAGGAAGCGAGAGGAGTGGAGAGGGAGGCGCGAAGAGGTGAGTGTGAAGGTAGAAGTGGAGAGGGGAGGATGCTGCCTGAGTGTGTGAGCGAGGGGGAATGAGAACGAGTCGAGAGCGCAGCGGGAGGAGGAGGAGGAGGAAAGAGGAGGAGGAGGAGGAGGAGAGAGGGAGGGAAAGACGGAAGGAGGGAGGAAGGTAGATGGAGACTGAGGGCATGCTAGAGAGCAGGGAAGTGAGGGAGGGAGACGGAGGCTGAGAGTGGAGGCAGCAGCGATGCTCAGGGAGAAAGAGGGGCTCCTGTTTGAGGGTCGGGAACACAAAGACACAATAAAACTGACGGGGATGTGACAGATGAGAAAAGATAAATGGAGGGTTAAGTCGACTGTGGAAAAGGATAGAGTGTGTTTGCCCTTGTCATACTGTCAGTGTGTCTCTTTATTGTACATCTCTTCACCCACAGTAACTTGACGATTGCTTTTGACCATTAATCTATAAATGAATGCACAAGCATGAACCCGCAAGCCTATTTGCATTTCATAAATGTTACATACAGTATAAATACATGTGATTGTGTGTGTGTGTGTGTGTGTGTGTGTGTGTGTGTGTGTGTGTGTGTTGGGGGATGGGGCTGGCTGCTCAATCTAATTTGCCATGCAGTGTGAACTGTCTGTATCTCCAGTTAAAATGTGCTAATGAGCAAAAGGCTGACACTGAACAACACAAGTTCTTTCTTGAGAAACACTCAGTTATCATAACAGTTATCGTCTCCACAGATGAATCCGTCATCCCTTAGCTGTTTAGTCTGAAAAATCTAATTTCTGATTCTACAAAGGAAATTCGCGGCGCATTGTGAACACAAGCATAACTGATGCAAGTCTATAAAAATCAAATTAATTAACTTTTCTCCAAAGTGATGTGTTTATTCCCCAAACATTTTCAGCTACAGTACATTGCTTTCACCGCCATAATGAAGGACGCTGAGAACGCTCAGAGAATACGCAGCACAATGCAGGAGAGGAGTTGTGGGACCTGTTCATTAATTTGCTCTTGATAGTCTACAGAATGAAAAATAATAATGACAGATTCCAAAGCAAAGTCATAAAATTGCTTGTTTAGTTTCTCCAGTGGTCAAAAAAACAAAACAAAACATGATTCAACTTCTATTTAATTGTTGATATAATATCCTACGAATTAGCTCCCCACAATCGACATTATGTCCTTTACGTAAAGTTACATAATTAATGTAAATCTGTGGAGGTTAGGTTAAGGCAAGTTACTGCGGTTAGGTTTAGGATGATGCGGATGTAACCTAAAATGACTCAAAAGCCCCATTTCCACCAAACACTTCATGGTATGGAACCAAAAGTAACCCTTCAGACATGGTACCTAGACCGTAGCGTTTCCACTGCAAACAATACTGTTAAATGTGGGTGGGGTTGTTGTCACTCACTGTATTTCCTCATTATCGGTGACACAGATGGAAGTCTGCACCTCCTTTATCATCCACAGAACGAGGCTGCACGCCAACATCTTCAGAACAAAATAAAACAGGCTGCAGTGAGAGTCTCTCTCCATGGGATACTTAAAAATAGCAGGTTTGTGCATTTAGTCCTTCTCAGGCAAGCTCAGCAGTTTAGTGTTGCCATAGCCCACAGGAACGACGCTCCGCAACAGATGAGAATATATGCCGTTCACATTACCCGGCCGAAATTAACATATATAAACGCTTGAAGATCCACTCATTACTAAAAGTGTATGTCATATATAAACTAAAGTTATGGTCAAAGTTGTCAGATGGAATGTTTAAGGTGTGTTGATTGACTGAGGTTGTTAGCTCATGCATGGAGTAACATTACACGTTAACGTTCCACCTTAAAAGTTGCCTGCAGTCAGCCCAGTGAATTACAGGCAGCAAAACATCCTTTCATTTTATAGTTAAAGTCTGCTAATAAAACTTGCCATGGCATGAACAAAAGCATACCGAACTGAACTGAACCGTACCATGGTGGTCGGTGGAAACGGGGCTTAAGTTTACATGATTCCCAGTCCAAACAAAAAACACCGTAACACTGAAGCAGAGATGTTTGAGCTACTAGGCACACCTGCAAGTTAAAACTCATAGCACTTGTCTGATACTGGTTATGACACATGGCTCAGAAAAAAAGAAAAAACAAACAATAAAAAAAAAGTACCATGTACCAAGCCTCCACAGTCTGTATGTGGAAGTGTTATACGCGAATAGCAAATTACGCCAAGAGAGAATTACTTATTACCTTATGATTTAGCTTATATATACATTATCAAACAAAGCTTACAATACGATACAGAGTATCATTTAATAAAAATCAGAAACACACACAATACTGTAAAAGTGGAATGTCGTCCAGAAAACGTAGAAATTGAGTTACCGCTCTAGCAAGAGATGCAGAAGGTAATGGCTCACCATATGCATCTAGATTCTCCTCCAGCAGCTCAGGGTGCAAACCACAGGAGAGCCTGGAGCAGCTTGGCTCCTCTTAATAAGTCATGAGCTCCCCTGAAAACATGATTTGTGGAATTTGGGGGGTGGTATCTAAAATACTGACAATATGCTATTCCTTGCCATGCATTTCTTTCTGTTCATCATCATGGATCATGTGAAAAATAAGTCTATTAGTGATGTATGGTTCATGCATGACGGTGATTCCTCACTAATTCACTTTAATACAGATACTGGCATGCATACTAATGCTGCCATTACACCACAGACTGTACACTCGAAGTGCATTGGTGCAATATCGTTAACTTCACTTACTGTAGCTCAAAGATCAGGAAAATGACATCTTTACATGTTTTAATGGTCGAGAAGTATTTTCCCTATACTCTATATTTATATATATCTATATCTCCCTATGCTATTTTTGAGAGTATATTCTTATATTTGTACATTCGTGCCTGTCAGTTCTAATACCCCTCCCAAAAAAAACCAGTGTGCTCTGACTGGTCTGCATTTCCAGGTCCTTGTATTTTGGGATCTGTGCGCCATCATTCTAACCGGGGAATGACTGTAACAGGAAACAGCGACACTCCTTACAATGACATCCCCAATAAATGCTTCTAAACACAAGTGGACATGTTTCAACAGGAGTATGGTCAACATCAGCGACCAAGATTCTATTTTTCCCTGATGTTAGCATTCATCCATCCATCTTCATCAACTTTTTCATGGCCAGGTTGCATCATAAGGCCAAGCAAAGCATCCCAGACGCCTCTCTCTCGAGCAACACTTGCCAGGTCCTCCTGAGGGATCCCAAGGAGTTCCCAGGCCAGATGAGATATGTAATCCCTCCAGTATGCTCTGGGTCTGCCCCAGAGAACACCTCTAACAGGAGGTGCCTGTGGCACCACCTTGTGACGTAAAGGAGCAGCGGCTCTACTCCGAGCTTTCTCCGGATATCTGAGTTCCTCACCCTATCTCCAAGGCTGAGCCCAGCCACCCCACGGATAAAACTCATTTTGGCCGCTTTTATCTGCGATCTCATTTTTTCTGTCACTACCCAGAGCTCATGACCATCGGTGAGGGTTAAGATGTAGCAGAGTTTTTTGTGGAGTTTGCATGTTCTCCACGTGTCAGTGTGGGTTTTCTCCAGGTACTCCAGCTTCCTCCCATAGTCCAAAGACAAGCAGGTTAATTAATGACTCTAAATTCCCCGTAGGTGTGAATGTGAGTGTGTGAATGATTGTGTGTCTCTATATATCAGCCCTGTGATAGTCAGGTGACCTGTCCAGGGTGAACCTCGCCTCTCGCCCAACGTCAGCTGGGATAGGCTCCAGCCCCCCACACAACCCCTAACAGGATAAGGGGTTGTGGAAAATGAATGAATGAACAACAATACTATTGTGGTTAACTTCTAGATACCATTGCTGTAGCTTCCAAACTACATCGTACCACCATCTCCACATCCAAACAACCTAGCTTGCTAGCATCCCACACAATTCTCTGAAGATCTCCCTCTCGCCAGATACCAACTTATTCAGGTTTCTGTAGTGAAATAAGGAAGTATCCTGTGGGTAAACCCTGTGACTCGGCCGATCCTCTTCCACTGCTGCACTTCCAACGCGAGCGACAGAATAAAAGTAGAGATGTCCCACAAAAGTTCATTGCGCTGTGTTGCTTACAGGCAGTTAGGACAGCCCATAAGACAACCATGCAATCAAAACAGGGACATGAGATGCAGCGGTTGGACACAGCCATGATCTGACAAACAAGCATTCAGGACAGAAAATACACTTGAATCCAAACTGTGTCCTGCTTTAGTTTGTCATATTGTAGTGATGTTTGGCTCTGATACCCATGTGGAGGTCTGACGTGGCCATTAGCTGATTATTATCAGATGTGTTGACACAAAGCAAGTAGGCGCACATGCTTGCAGCTCTGTTTGCAACAAGACTCACAATGTCAGTCCTCTCTTTGACTCACACAAACACTATCACCCCCTTTTAGGAGATGCTTTATGTGCAGAAAGTAGACATCAGTGCAGCTTTGGCATGACTACAGTGAAACATCACGTCCATTTAGGGAGCTGTCAGCTGCGTCTCTGCTCTCTCTCTGCCTCTTCAGCACAATCAAGGCCTACGCCACCTCTCCACAGGTCTGAGGAAACACAACCACACTCTGTTCTGCTCTGCTCTGCTGTCTAAGTGAGATACAGTGTATTATTTAAAAGGTACCGCATGCGGCTGCGACAAGGACCTGAGGGCAGACGAGATTAAAGAGTTTTACACAAAGAAAAGGAGACGAAAAGAGGTTTTTGTGGAAGAAAACTCATGAGTCACAACGCAGGAGATCACAGAAGAGGATCAGGATGGTCTTAAAACCTGCTTGGAGCTTCAATTATGACATCTTGAGCCTCCTCCACACTACAGATGGAGGGCACCATATGAAAGGAAGAATTAATTACAGAAACAGCCAAATAATGGCTGACCTGTTTCTGCCGAATGCCACTTGAATCAGATGAAGGGAAGTGAGGGAACAGCGTGAAGGAGTGAGGGTAGGTGAGAGCTGTCTGAAGGAGCAATCACGTGCCCTTAATTCTTTTCTCCTACATGTGAACAAATGAGCTGTGGGGGACGCAGGGAGGGCAGCGCCACGATTAAGTGTTAAATAAAATATGGCCAGCTGACATGAATTGATCACGGAGAAATGTGGGACAAGGGAAGGTGATTCTTCAAGAGTAGCTAGCGTAGCTGTGAAAGACCCCCACAGGGGTAGTGCCTGCCTGCTCGCCAGTACTTAATACAACATCATCATTGGTCCTTGTCACACAAACTCAATTACAGGCAATCTTCTGGCGCTTTGATATAGGCGTGATTGTGTTGTGTGTGTGGGTTGTTGTTCGCTTTTGGAGGACAACAGATACTGTACATGTGTGAGGGTATTTTTGATGTGCAACTATAATGTGGTCTTACAAACGAGGGCAGGTGGTGGTTGTTATGTACTGTTGGTTATGTAGTGTTGTTACACCTCCACCTGACACCCTTACCTCCTGCAGTAATGTGAAAGAGGTTACTGGTGGGAAAGGTCTGTGCAGGTCATTAGTACATCTGTGTGTGTATGAGTGGCTGTGTGTGTGTGTGTGTGTGTGTGTGTGTGTGTGTGTGTGTGTGTGTGTGTGTGTGTGTGTTATTAACCCATTACATCATCATTACACACATTGTCTGGGGACCTCACACTGTCACATCCTCACTGAGCTGTACAAGGTGCCATGTCATAATTTCGACATCCCATTATTCCGAAAATTACCCATTGTTCCGAAATTTCAATGTTGCAATGCAAAAAGTTGAAAAAGCAAGCAGCAAGGGAAAGCAGCAAGAGACCATGTTGTCGTGTTGTTTACTGCTGCCATGACGACAACGGTCACGCTGTTTTGAGGAAGTAGAAACGATGTTGAAAGTTATAATTTTAACCCAAATCATGATCTTTTCCTAACCTTAACCAAGTAGTTCTTGTGCCTAAACCTAACCAGACCTTAACCATGAAACAGTTATTTTGTAACAACGAAAAATGAGATTTCGGAACAACGGGACTTGGTAACAATGGGTTTAATATGGTTGGAACAATGAGATGTCGAAACATTCAGTAGGTTTAAATGCACAGCTTAATCAAGCTATACTCAAAATTCGGTCCTTGTCCCCGTTTACATGCAACAGAAAATCGAATTACTGACGGGAACGTGTCCTCCTCCTCAACACTAGGTGGCGATATGCGTCGCTTCAGCGGGTTAATACGGGCCCCTTTCCGGTTGACCTATTACGTCACTTAATAATAAACAACTGGAGCCAGGTGGCAGACCGGCATTTTTGAGAAACAGCAAGATGGATAATCGCACAGCTTTGTTCATCTTGTACGTAATGTACGCGTTACTGATTGTGCAGATAAGGTGCACGCTATCCCTCGTGGTCATGGTGATTTCGAGAGGCAGACAAGAACGCTTTATGCTGTTGGAGGGCTACAACAAGCATGTCTTGTCTGTTCCGGGGTCATACGCCAGTGCGGGGAGCGTGGAGCATGCACACATGCATTGTCTAGTTTAAATTAAGGCGAAAACATGCCGGAGAATTCCAATCGCATTATCTGGGTGTCTTAATCGGAGTGGGAGAGCTCCGATATTAGTCGGAGTAACGCGTTTACACGCACTTCAGTTGTCCAGTTATAGTCGGATTAAGGCAATAATTTGTTTTTTTCAAGTGTAAACGTACTGACAGATTTCAGAACAATGGGATGTCGGATGAGCGAACCCCCTGTACAATCATCATCCGACATTACAATGATGTCATTTTGTCACAAACTTAAATTTAATCGCATATACCAGCCACCACTACTCGTTAAAAAAAAAAAAATAAAAAAAAAAAACACAACTTTGGTTAAATGCGATAAAATGAAAGGACTGGGCGGAGGCGATCATCAAAAATATGTGTTGTCATGACTAACAGTGACTTACAGTCTTTAAAATTTGGGTCTAACACTCACACAGTCAATTAAACAGAGAAACCAAGAAATAAATCAACAATACAAATATATGCAACAATGACAATAACACAAACCAACAAACTGAAAAGAACCCCAAAACTCAACAACCTCAGCAAAAGAAAGACAAAGAAAGAAAACACAAACTGTTCGTATCCTCACAGGGAAACCAGTCACACTCCCAGGGTCATAATAGCCTGTTTCACCACTCTGCTAAAGCGTTGACAAAGCCACAGAGCAGAATCAGTGGCGGTAAAAAAACAAACAAAAACAATGAAAGTAAAACCACTCGATGTAAAAACAAGGACAGAAGCATAGAGTGTGGACACCGAGAGACCACATAAAGGTGTGGAGACACAGCAAGGAGGTGGAGGCCTGGAGTATGGAACAGGCCACCACCTTGCTGCACAGCCTGGCAAACAATTACCAGAAAGCAGAGACACAGCTTCTCTGCAACAGCAGGAGGGTGAGAGCCACCAGGCCGTGCCTCGCTCACTCCACAAACACCAAAACTGCATAAGCAAAGGCTTGTGGCAGACAGTATCACTCCGGATTTACTGTCGGAGGACGAGCTGGCTCTGCTTACAATCAGTTGGAACCCGAGCACAAAGAGACACGGCATCTGAACCAGCCACGCCAAACTGCAGACCACGCCACTGACCAAGGCTCTTAAATAAAGACAGTGTCCCATCGCTGAGGTACAACACATGCGCACTTAAATCTGGTCTGCACACAAAATAAAATCTGAGTTATAATTACAATACACGAAGGCACGGTGGTGCAGTGGTTAGCAATATCGCCTCACAGCAAGGGTTCCTGGTTTGAGTTGGGGGTGGGAGGTTTGTACCTCAGGGAGGGGAGCCCCTCTGTGAGGAGCTTGCATGTTCCCCGTGTCAGCGTGGGTTCTCTCCAGATACTCCGGCTTCCTCCCACCATCCAAAAACACGCAGGCTAGGTCAATTGGTGACTCCAAATTGCCCGTAGGTGTGAATGTGAGCATGAATGGTTGTCAGGGTGCACCTCACCTCTCGCCCAGTGTCAGATGGGATGGGCCCCAGACCCCCCGTGACCCCCAACAGTTTAAGCGGCTAAGGATAATGAATGAATGAATTACAATACTGCAATTGACCATGAACTAACGCTTTCTATATGAGAATGTTCTATTGGTACTGGCCACCATCCATTCGAGAGAACCTAAAGAGCACCTGAGCCGACACCATTAATTTCTAGCACTCCAACATCGCAGCTCCAGTTACACTGCGCATTTGTCATTACCGCATAGCTCCCATGGCATCATAGACTGTGTCCCAGTCTTCATTTAATAGCCCTGCCACTGACATGGAAGCCAGGTAGGAAATGCTCATTCAAGTAGTGGGCACCACCTGCCTGATACAGCACTCACCAGCGCCGCCCAGTAATTAAGGCTCCGGGGAATCACCCCATGCAGCCTGAGGATGATGGGCAGAAAAAAACAGAAGAGAGAGCCCACTGTGCTACACTAACATCTGCTAATTAGCAAAAACACAAAGTACATCTAAGGCTGATGTGATTAGTTTGGGTATCTGGTCATATATTTGACCTGACGGTGGCGCTGTATGAAAAGTCAGGGGATCAACAAAGTTAATACAATTCATTATCTGGGGATCATGAATGTCTGCACAAAATCTAATGGAAATTCCTCCTATAGTTGCTGAGATATTTCAGTAGAGAAAGAAGGGGTGAAAAGCAGAGGAGGTAATAAGATGCAAGGAGAATAATCAAGATTCCAACACGCAGGGAGTCCCGGGGATTTCGTCTCTAGCCTGTATCCATCAGAAAGTTGTCAAGAAGCAGGTGACATTAATTATAAATGGCCTCTGTGATGGCTGTTTGTTTAGCGCGCCTGTTAAATTGGACCCTGGATTTGAAGAGGAATGGGTCAGCGAGGTCACACGTGAGCGCAGCGCCGCTCTTTCTTTCCTGCTCCGGAGCTGGCACTCAAAGAATAATGAGAGGAGTGGGAAGACATAGGAGCAAGGGAGAGAGAGAGAAAGAGAGTGAGAGAGACAATACAAGAGGGGCATGCTGAATAAAACATAACGGAGAGAAAGAGATGGATGACTGGAGGAGATATGCACTCCAGTGTATGCAAACACGATGCATGCTCCCGTACTCTACACATATCGTTGCACATGTATTAACACGTGAGTCTGCTCAACAGCAACTTTTGGATTTCACCTCAGACCACGATCACCAGGGAAATTACCAACATCTTAATCATTTACACATCTAGCTGCAGCTCTGCATGTCAGGGCAGGCTCTCCTTCCACTCTCCGCACCCCTGGGTGAGTCTCCCTGGACTGGGCAGTCCAGCTCCTGCCCCTGTCCAGCACCAGGGACCAGCTGGTCTGAGCAGGCTCTTATAATACCTCTGTTATTAGACTTGGGAAATGGAGACATTTAACACGGCTGCAGCTGAGACTAAAGCCCCACGGCTCTGTCTGCAAATTACATTGCTCTCACAAACAATCCCATTGAAATAAGGCCACTGAGGAGGGACTTTGCGTTTGGAAAGCATAGCCCTGATGGCCTAGTTTCAGCAGCTCTTATCATTGTGTGTTTGATCATCGCCGTACAAGAATCGCACATCGCAAAGTTTGACATTAAAAATGCAACAGCTCTAAAGGCTCATAACTCCTCCTGAGCGAACTAAATGTTTTCATAAATCTTCTAGCTTTTATTTTTTCATTGTAGATACGTATCTGTAAGACTGTTCTTCAATGTGCCAAAAACTTCACAGCCTCTCTGCCCTCACTGTCTCAACAGTTTCCATCTAATCCTTCTGTCCTCTTTGATTTTCACTTGCCTGCTTTAGCTGATTTGTGTAGAGCCCCATTCGCTGGCTGTTTGCTGTTGTCTAGACTCGTGTGTTTGTTTGCAGTTAAGCCTCTCCTATTGATCACAGCAGATAGCATCCCATTTTGTTTGATCAAGTGTGCACATCGGAGGAGTCCCTGATTCTGATCACACTGCTGAGGAAAACAGCAGTGATAGCCCTGAACCTTTTTGTTTTTTAAATGCATGTGTGCATATGCCAAAGTGTATCATCTGTACATGCACAAAGTCACATAAACATGCTAAACCCAGGGTAAAGATTAAAAAGCAGCTCCCAAACTAATACTTTTTGCCCATTCTGTTGATAAAAGTCATGAGCAGTCCAACCAAAGAGTGTTTTTTCCTTCTCGGATTGTTTCATTAGACGGATTTATAAAGCCTGAAAATATCCAGGGAAAAAAAATAGGCCTCTGTATGTATATTTCAATTTACTATGTATTATTTTAGAGGTCCAGTGTGTAGGATTTAGTGGCGAGTTAGTTGGAAAAATGAAACTTCTCCCGTTTGTGAAGCATGTAGGAGAACTACAGTAGCTGACAAAAAAATCGAGAAACCCCAAACGGCCCTATCTAGAGCCAGAGTTTTTTGTCTGTTCTGGGCTCTTGTAGAACAAAATGGTAGACTCTGTGGCAGAGGACCCGCTCTGTATGTACATCAGGCCCCCAAGAAGTGCAAAAAGTCTCTTTCCCATTGAATTACTTTGGGAAAGAGACTTTTTGAGTGTCATATCCCCCACAAAAAGCTTGTTTTACTAACAGGATTTGATCCATTTTGTCTAATAACATTTGTAAAGTGTAGCAGACTTGCAAGATTAAATCTTTTTGTTAAAAACCATCGAAGTTAGCTAAGTGCTAAACTGGAAGTAACGGAAGTATCTTGTACACCTGCTCTATGGGCCCAGTGATGTGGAAGCAGTGCTAATCATCTGGGTAATTTCATACTGCGGAAACAGAGCTTTTTTGGCTTCATGCCAGGTCCCAAGGAAATGTGCCAGACTTTGGAGCCAATATCTATAGTGGCCAAACAGTGTAATTACAGCTTCCTGTTCTGTCACCTGATGCCCTGTGGCCCGAAAAGACTTTTTCCCATTAACTTACAAGGCAGAAGAGATGTCTGTAAATCAGTAGATACAGTACATTTTCCTTCCTCTATCAGGATTTGATCCAGTCTGTCCACTAAAATTTGGAAAGTCTACAAGAGCTGCCTGATTGAATTATTTCATCCCTATTATTAGTTATTCATCCATTCATTAATTTTGCGTAACCGCTTATCCTGTTGGGGTTGTGTGAGGGCTGGAGCCTATCCCAGCTGACATTGGGCACGAGGCAGGGTAAAACCTGGACAGATCACCAGACTATCACAGAGCTGACACATAGAGACAGACAACCATTCACACTCACATTCACACCTACGGGCAATTTAGAGTCACCAATTAACCTGCATGTCTTTGGACTGTGGGAGGAAGCTGGAGCACCCAGAGAAAACCCACGTTGACACAGAAAGAATATGGAAAGTCGGCACGGACGGGCTCCTCCACCCAGGTTCGAAACTCCTTTCTTGCTGTGAGGCGACAATGCTAACCACTGCAGCACCGTGACCAAAAGTAGTCGTCAGAAGATTCATACGTGGCAGCTGAATCATTTTGGCTTCATGCAGCACTGAGCAACTTTCATAGGAATGAACGCTGTGTCCATGTCTCTTTAGATATTAACTGCTGATTCTAAGGTAAAAAAAACCCAAACAAACAAAAAAGCCCATAATTTTTATATTCAGGTAAATAAATGAAAACATAGTTATGAATATGATGTATCATTTTTTTTCCCAGTGTAAGGCTCTTTAAACTCTGTCTTGAAGGCTCTTAGTATCAAAGTGAAAGTGTCCCAGTCTTGCACACAGGTCGTGCAGGGGAACCCACTGTACTGCACCATGACAGTCAGCTCTGTCTTACAGCTCCCTCCAGTGGCTCCTCTCTGTCATTACACTCACCATAGGCAGTAAACAGCGAGCAGGCTTCTCGGATGTGATCATCATCCGTTATTCGGGATCAATAGGCCCGATCCGTGCAGGAGGCTGCGGTGTGTTTCAGGACCAGCGAGCAGCGACAGGGACCAGACCGGGCCGGTACCGTGATCCAGTCCGGGACGGTAGGTACCGAGCATCACTGCTGTCACTGTTGCTGTTTGGCACCGTTACGCAGAAACATGTAGGACCCGCCCTGAAAGCAGACGGGTATGTCAAAATGTTATTCTTGCACATGTAATATTGCAGCAGCAGCTTGTAGAGAAGCAGAGTCCGGACTGTTTCTGCAAAACAGAATAAGTCTTACATTCAGTCTGGCTCCTGCTTTTGTTTTATAACATCACATGAGCTAAATGCTACCAGGCTGCTAAGAAGCTACGCACACACAAAGCGCAGGCTCTCAGATAAACACACTGTACCCTGCTGACTGTCAGAGCTGTAAACATGAATTATATGATTTAAGACGCATTCAGTGTTTGTTTTACAATGTGTAAACAGATAATAAGGCCGAACCAACATGGCAGCAGCACAACAATGACTCAGTCAGGATAAAACAGCATGAGGTCATTTACTGGAGCTTCATTAATTATTAAACAAACAAACAAACAAAACATGAGAATAAGACGGGTTTTACAACATTGTACAGTGTTAGATTTCTTCAGGAGAGGAAGGTTTGATTTGAGTTTACAAAAATGAGATACATTTGTTTCATTTAATTGATAATTACACCATCTTTTACTGCATGCAAAATCTCATGCTAAATGATCAAACTGAATTATTGATGTGCATAGTCATGTTACTTAAATCTAGGTATTAAGGTAAACGCACAAGCTCATTTTCAAATGAGATTATTACATGATCATTTAGCAACAGCTAAAACATAGCTGCATGCATCCTGAACTGACAATAACTTCATGAGACCCTGCCTTCTCATATGATGACATCAATCAGTCAATCAACATTTATTTCTGTAGCCCTTTACAAAACCCAAACAGTGTCAAATAACAATGAAAGTACATGAAGTACCAAAAAAAAAACAACAAACGATCAAACAATATAGTGCTGCAGGGCATTAAAAGCCTTTCAACATAGATAAATTAAATTAAAAAGCCATTCTAAAAAGGTAGGTCTTCAGCTTAGATTTAAAAAAGCAGAGATGGGTAGTGGTGCGAATGTCAGGGGGGAGCTTGTTCCACAATCTTGGAGCAGTAACAGCGAAAGAACGGTCACCCCATGATTTGTATCTGACCAGACGAATGCAGGGCCCTAAAATATCTGACAAGTAGAGAGGAGCCAGGCCATTAATGGCATTAAAACCAAACAACAGAAGTTTAATATCTATCCTAAAACAAACTGGAAGTGGAGTGAGGAAAGCACAGAGGTGATGTGTTCACGTCTGGGCATGTTTGTTAAAAATAAGGCCGCAGCATTCTGTACAAGTTGAAACGTGAAAGGGAAGACTGGCTGAGGCCGACATAAAGGGCATTACAGTAATCTAATGGTGAGCTAATGAATGCATGAATTGCCTTCTCAAGGTCCTGCTGACTGAGAAAAGGCTTCACTTTGGCCAACAAGAGACGGAGCTGGAAAAAGCTTGTTCTAACAACAGAACTAATCTGTGAATTGAATTTCAAACCGTTGTCAAATGTTACCCCAAGATTTTCTACAGTTTGTTGCAATAACATCCAGCATAGGTGAAGTGCCAAACAAAATGCATTCACATCATATTTTGGGTTTACTTGACCTTATACTTTATTCTGCTTTACTCAGACCTGTTGTCCTCGTTTGTGGACACGTTTTTTGTGCCATCTAGTGGTAGTACGAGTACAATACAGTAATCTATGTAAAAACAAGATGGCAGCCATCTCTGCAACTCAGTCTGCTGCCAATCCCGACACAAAAGTGGAAAAGATCCAAAACCTGATTACATTTTATTGTCGGAGTGTAATTTTTGATGAAAATTATTTGTAGTTTAATATGGCAACAAATTTGACCAATTTTAGCAACAGTAACAAGCTAAGACACTGTTAATTAGGAAGTACTCGTTTGAGGACATTGGGACTTTATTGATGTTGACAGTGTTTAGGTTTTTATACTTATCAGGTCCTACTGATCTCAAACAGCTAGGAGAAATTAAAAATGCAGACCAAACAAAAGTTCAAGTCTCAGGAGGATAATTAAAAGATTTCCTCCTTCAATCCATTATTAGTTTTGACTGATTCATTTGCCCCACTGTTTCTCCAGTATTATTGTCTTATCTGATAAACACAGTCATGTATCGTTTATTAATGACCAGAGCACATTTGTGAGCATTACTGTGGCGCTACAGATGCTGCCATCATCTTCCAGTAAAACATTAATGAACCCTGGGCGGTGCCAGTGCTACAGTGAGCTTCTACATCTCATTGCCTCTCTCTGATTTTCCTGTGCATCCTGTCTTTAATCTGCTCATCTTGTTTGCAGGAGAACACACTGTTCCCCACTGCACCAATAACTCAACTCAGCTCGGGCGTCGGCGTCACCATGAACTCCTGGACCACATCTGCTGCTCTGCTGTGTCTGCTGGCGTGGGCCGCGGCAGCCGTTCAGACCCCCGAGTCAGGTGAGAGCCAGATGGGTCTGTAGAGGTCGACGACGGTGTAGTCTGAGCTCTAGAGACACAAAAGAGGAATGAGGAAATAAAAGGAGGTCAAGCTGATTACATGACATGACAGAGTCTCTTTGCTGTTTTAAAGGCCTTCAGGGTGGTGGCGTTATCGAATAGGAGCTTTATTCTCAGCAGATGAGACGCTGCACATCTGGGTTAGTTTAGTTCTGTTTACTGGTTGCACATTTGTTTGTTTCTGCGCAGTTTAAAGACACAACCTGTTCTTACTGTAGCATCTTCCTGATGTTTATTTATAAGATTCTGTTAAAGTATGTCTGAAACCTTAGTATGAATCCAGTCGTATAAGACTTGTGCACTATTTCTAGTAACATATTATGGTATGCAAAAACTCGGAGCACTGTGCCTGCATACATGTCCCACAATGCAATGTGGCAGACAACAGCATTCATAACAGACAGCGACATAGACAGCCCAATAATTTCTATAACGCCATCACTTTCAGTGTAAATATAAGATTTCACTTTGCTAGGTGTAATGTATTTTTAAGTTGTTTGAAAACTGCAGACAGATTTGAGGTGGGCTCGGGTTACCATGGGTTACCATACCTCTCAGGAAGTGACGTGGTAATTACAGCTCAGTGCGTCTGAAAAAATACATGCAACTGTTTATTTACACAAAAGTATAAACAATATTTAATCTGCCTGATATTCTCTCGATTTATTGTTTGGTTTATGCAATGATTTAGTTTATAATGAAATAAAACGGAGAAAGCTTAAAGTAATCACATCTGAAAGCAGAAACTAAAATTCTTACTTGACAACGACCTGAAGTGTGAGTCAGCGATTCTGGAGAACGATTGTTGACAAAGTTCCCGAAGCTCAGCAAGTTAGCACGTGCCAGATTTACCTCTCCGTTCCCACTACCACTGTTTTTATACATCCAAGGCCTTTCCCCTGTCCTGTGCACGAGCACGAGCACGAACGCCTCTGTTGGTGTTGGAATAGTGTCGTGTAGCTTGGTTTGAGCCTTTGTTTGTTTCCCATTTACAGAACAAGAGCAGTGTATGAACATCAGAGTTTATTCAGCGCACACACAGAACAGACAGGGAGCTGTTTGTGAGGAGATATTAGCTAAATTTGACACAAAGTATTGTATCTGAACTGCTGACAGTGCCTTTAAAGGAGCAGTGTGTAGGATTTAGTGGCATCTAGTGGTGAGGATTGCACATTGCAACCAGCTGAAACCTCTCCCATGTGCCAGGTGTAAATTCAGGATTCCTTCAGTGTTCATCATTAGAGAGGTTTTAACCAGGATCCATTTTTTCCCGGGTCATTTTACACTTAAGAAAATATACACTTTACAGTTGATTATTTTTCATAATCAACTGTCATTAATAGCTACTATATGTCTCTATTTTAGAATCTCCAAAAAACTGGTATTGCTAATGACACAAGATCTGCACAGCTTCAAGTCTTGAACATGTAAAGGTCAGTCATGAGCCAGCTGAGACATTAACTGTTCCCCCAGTGTTCCTGGACAAGCAGCAGGCGAGCTCGGTGATCGCCCGTCAGAAGAGGAACGTTGGCGGCGGTAACCCTCCCAGCCTGGAGCAGGTTTGCATGGAGAAAGTGTGCAACTACGAAGAGGCTAGAAAGATCTTCCAGGACTCGTACCGCACGGTGAGTTACTCCCTCCTCTGCGCCTCTTTGCTTTGTCTTTATCTCAGCCTGCATATTGCGACTGCACTGTGTGAATGACCTCATGCAGCTTCAATTGTTCACTTATCATGCATATTTTCTCCCGCAGGATATCTTCTGGTCTGTCTACATTGGTAAGTGCTGCGTTAAAGTGCTTTTCCATCACTGCACAGTCATTAGCAGTACATTTGATCTTCTCACAGACTTGCTGTTTGTGTTTAGATGGAGACCAGTGTGCAGAGAAACCCTGCAAGAATGGAGCCATGTGTTCGGACAGCGTGGGAGGCTACGACTGTGTCTGCAAGTCGGGTTTCTCAGGGGTCCACTGTGAAAAAGGTGAGGAGGAGGCATCCGCAAGTTGTGCGTGATGGGCAACATTAATCCACTTGTTATTTGGCGTGTGAGTGCTGCGACCTTACCCCTGTGTGTCCACGGTGCAGATGAGACTCTGTGCACGCTGGAAAAGAACAAAGGCTGCTCCCAGTTCTGTAAACCAGGCTACACGTCCTACGAGTGCTCCTGCGCCCAGGGATGGAAGCTCAGCAACACGGACAGGGAAAAGTGTTTGCCTGCAGGTACGTCTGTTTCCAGTGTTTGAATCCAGCTGGAATTAAAATGCATTTCAAGTTATTCATTGTCATGAGCACAACAATCACAGAGAGGCAGTCATTAGAAATCTCAGGTTAAATATGCAAATATGCATAAACAGAAAATCAAGAAAAAATGAGACTCTAAGGCAGGAGATAAATGATAAGGTATATGAGATAAGATAAGATAAGATATTTGAGGTAGACAGGTGTACAGTAATTGCAAAATGAAATCAAGTCCTTGCACGTACATCAGCGCTGACTGTCTCGCCGAGCCAGACAGCAGCCTGCGACGCAACACAAAAGCCACAGAATTTGATCAACAACCCACATTAGCATTCCTGCTAAAATCTCCCTCTTCTCCAACTTAGAAACATGAAGTCCTGTATCTCAATTTAAAATGGATTTTTGCGCATCACTGCACCCTTGGCAGGTTGACACTGAGGTTAGTATCTAGATTAGGTTACAGTTAGGCGTAGCAGAGGTATCTGTCAAGTTAACCATCTCAGTAGACAGTGAGTTAAAGGGACAGTTCAACCCAAAATCAAAAACACATACCATTTCTCTTTCCTGTAGTGCTTTCTATCAGTCTAGATCGTTTTGGTGTGAGTTGCTGAGTGTTGGCGATATCAGCCATAGAGATGTCTGCCTTCTCTCAAATTTAATGGAAATCGATGGTACTCAGCTTGTGGTGCCTAAAGCGCCCCAAATAATACATTTAAAGACACTCAACAGCAATGGCCTGACCCTTTTTTTACTTTTTAATAATAAAAAACTTGTAACAGTACATTGCAAAAGAAGATGACTTAATGTGATTTCAGTAGGAGAAATAATGTTTTGAAAACCATCTACCTTTCTTCCCTCAGTCACGTACCCCTGTGGTAAGGTGCACACTCTGAGTCGGTGGAATGACAGACTGACAAGCAACGTTCGCAGCAACTTTGAAGGACTTACCTGTTCTTCTTTGGAGTGTCCCTGGCAGGTAGGAACACTCCAACTATGACAGATCACAGATCACAATTAACCAGAGTCTTACGGCTGCTCGCCATTGTGTTGTTCCCAGGCTCTTCTGAAGAGCACAGAGTCCGACGGTTACTGTAGCGGCGTCATTCTGAAGGAGAACCTGGTCCTGACTTCAGCTCAGTGTGCCAACAAATACAACTCCTTCCAGGTCACTGTCGGTAAGTAGACAAAACACATAACCATTCCGTCACCACTGTTACTGCTCGAAATATTCTATACTGCTAATAAATGAAGCAACATTTAATGCTGCAAAAGTTAAATACAAACAAAAAACAACTCCACCTACAATTAGGACATCGCACAGTATGAAATAACACCCATTATCCCCAAACAAATTTCACTTAAAAATGCCTATATCTTCAAAAAGGGCTGTACCCTACAAAATACATACAATGCCATTTTTTTAAATTGAGAAAAGTGTGTACAATGTGGAGATAATACATGTCAGAGTTCACCTCTTCTGTTTCTGAGCTCCGAAATATTTTGGACTGAGCTGCACTGAAACCAAATCACAGTAAACGTTTTAAAAACATAACTTAAATATTTGTATAATGAATTGTTTCAAAAAACACTGTTAATGCCTCAGAGACAAATGGTCACAGTTTATAAAAGATCCAGTAGAGCTGCATCTAACAATTATTTCCACCAATTAAGATGCTGATTATTTTCTCAAATGAATCCATTAATTGACATAAAATGTCAGAAAATAGTGAAAAATGCCTGTTGTAATTTGTTAGAGCTTAATTTGATGTCTTTAAAGGAGCAGTGTGTAAGATTTAGGGAGATTTAGGCCCAATCCCAATACCCCTCCTTGTCCACTACCTCCTAGCCATTGCCCACTACCCCTTGGCCCTCGAAATGAAGCAACGAGGTGTAGGGGTTGAAGTCTTTCCCTAGGAATTGGGACACCACTCAATACATCACCGCGTCGGTTACATTCACGCATACATAACTATTTTAAACAGGAAGCTGCGAGTCATCTACATTTCCAACTGGCATCTACAGTGGAGTCTCTGGTTGAGTTCATCCTACCTATCGCGTTTGCTGTATTCATCCTGCTTCGTTTGATGAACGACAGATGACAGGGGACTTCTGATAGCTAGCTAGCTAGCTAGCTAACCAGCTAACATTACGAGGCAGCATCGTTATACTAGCTGGCGTGTTATCGTAATGTGAAAAATCCGACAACTTTGCAGAACAGGACAGGTGACAGATGCCAGATAGTGCGAGCTAGCTAGCTAGCTAACAAGCAACCTGGCGACAGTAACGTTAGCTATGTATGAACTTTTTTCCCCATCTCTTGCTCGGTGGTAGCCATGGCGACGTCTACCCCTCGCTGGCAAGTCAGCATCTGAAATCCCTCGCTCCGAAGGGCTAATTTCGTACCCACTACCCCTCGTTATGCCCCCTACCCATACATGCAAAAGGGAATTGGGACACCACTACCCCTCGCGGGAACGCGCAAATGTAGTGGTAGGGCCAAGGGGTAGGGCTAAGGGGGGTATTGAGACAGACCTTAGTGGTGTCTAACGGTGAGGGTTGCAGATTTCAACCATCTGAAACTTCTCCAGATTATGGAACAGGTGATTCAAACCAGTAGAAGCACGTTACAAATAAGTGTTTCTTCTTCTGTTCGGCTGTACGTCTAGAGCCTGCTATGTGTGCTCACCCTTGTTCTCTTATATCTTAATATTTGCTCACCTTTTCAAACACTGAATTAAGCAGTGTCACATTACAAATCATTGTTTCTTTGATGCTGTTTGGCATGTCAGAGCCAGGCCGTTTGCCCAGCACCTGCTAATGTGCGCTCATCTTTTTTCTCTGATAACCTAAGATTCAAAGGTTTAGAGGGTTTTTACAGTGAGCCAAATTATCCACAGAGGTCTCTTCCTCTCCAAAACTAGTGGACCCCGTAATTTAAACTGGTTAAAGAACCCTAACCCTAACCACTGTGTCTAATCCTAACCAATTCAACCATGGACGGCAATGAGTACTAGCCAGTCGAAGGGAGTGAAGAGCGGGGCATTCCTTTGCTATCCTAGGATTCACAAATTTGCGTCGCAGAGGGGCTTCTAACGAAGGTGGCCAACACGTAAATGCGAAAAGCTGTCTAGAGCCAGTGTTTGGTTTGTCTGTTCTGGGCTACTACAGAAACTAGATCTCAATAAACAAGGGCCTGCTCCCTATGTAGATGTAAATGGCTCATTCTGAGGTAACAAAAAACAAACAAACAAAAAAAAACAATTCTTATTTTCAGGTGATTAGACACCAAATAAAACATACTCATTATATTTCACTTACGCCCATATATCCTCCTACACTGGACCTTTACATATCTTGTTTTGCCCAATCATTAGTCCAAAACCAGAGATTACTGAAATGATTACTCGACTATCAAAATAGTTGTCAGTTAACTTGTTGATCAACCAGTCATTGCAGCGCAACAAGTCAGCATGTGTGCATGAGCATGAGCAACGCCATCATCCCAAATGTCTTGTCTTACCTGCACCTCCTCAGGCAAGCGCACCATCAGCCACGACCCTGGAGAGCAGGTGCTGTATGTGAAACTAGTTCACCTCCACCCGCGCTACGTGCCAGGTAGCCCAGATAATGACCTGGCTGTGATTGAGCTCCGTGATCGCATCAGGTTTATGAAGGATGTGGTTGCTGCCTGTGTGCCAGAAAGAGACTTTGCGGAGAGCATCCTGATGAGCGGAGAGTTCCCGGCCATTGTCACCGGCTGGAAAGAATCAAATCTGGCAGCTGCTTTCCAGGGCCAGCTAAAGCTTAACCAGCTGGCGTACAACCGCCTGCCACAGTGTCTGGAGACTCACCCCAACCTGATGACCAATAAAATGGGCTGCACTACTCCCCGGACCAACGCCGACTGCACCATGAGCTCCGGCAGCCCCTTACTCACCCTGTACAGGGAGGTGTTCTTCCTTACTGGGGTAGTCAGCCAGCCTCCAGGGGCTGAGTGCAACAAAGGGTACATCTTCCAGAAAGTGTCTCGCCACCTCAGCTGGCTGCGGTCTCTCATGGGTTCACGTTAGGCAGGGCAGTTAGGGAGAACACTGAGGTTATTAGTAATGGAAAATATATTATAATGCAGGTGAATAAGTACTTAAAGCAGGGAATCAGAACATTTTCATCGAGCACCTCTAGCTCAACCTTTGTTTCGTCCTCTGTCTTTTAACAATATCCATCTCTTATAGGAACAACTATACCAACCATATATAGTCACAGTCAAGGATTCCTATCTGTCTCTGTGGACTTCCTTATTTATCCACAAGATGGCGCTCTGTTAACATAAACAGAGGAGCACTTCATGTACGAGTCTGCCAACCAGAGGGTCAGAGGCAGCAAGAAATACAATGAATTATTCAGCATGTGTTTTGTGATGTGGACATACCTTTTAATAACCTATATGTGATGATATTTAAGGCGACTACTGTACTGGCTGACATGCACCTTGTAACACTCCAGGTATTCACTGTTCTATGAATGTAATAAACCCTAACAACACACCTAATGTCTGCTCTGTCATTGAGAGTATATGTACTAGTTCTTAAAGACTGAACATTTGGAAATACTATTGGATATAATGAGCACATGTCACAGTAGATATACTGTAAGTAGAAGCCTCGTAGACGTTTTTTAAGGGGGTCATCAGACGCAAAAACATGGACACTAGTGGACGGGAACAACAATATACAATAAATAAACATCAACAAAACAATCTAAAACCATTGAAAACAATACTGGACTATAGATGTAATGCCTCGTAGTTGTATCCCTCTGCCAACCAGTGAAGTTACAGTTAATATCCTTGTCTGTCCAGACTCATATGTGGCCATGACAGTTGACAATACTTCAGATTTGGATGTTGCTAGAAAGAAGCCACATATTCTAAAGCATGGATGCCTAACACACATCTTCTCCCCAGCAGCCCAGAGGATCTGTGATATCTGCATGGCGTTGAAAAATGGCTAGAAAAGCGTTTTAGAGAACATTATGATGTCACAGTGAAGTTGACCTTTGACCTTTTGGATATAAAATGTTGTTTTGTCATAATTAGCATATGGATTCTTAAATTATGGCCAAAAGCATGTTTTGTGAGCAGGGTTGGGAAAATTATTCTTGACATGTAATAGGTAACTGATTACTAGCTCCACTGTTGCAACAGATCACATTCAGTAACTTTTCTGTGGGGTGTAAATCAAAAGTTTCATCAGGATACGATTTAATATCGATTCTTTGGACAGCGATACATTATTTGCTGATATCACAAAGTCTGCTACGATATGTTTTTGATTCGATTCAATTCAGGGGCCTGCGATCGATATGAGACATTATGATTTAAAACACTCATTGTCTTTTCCTTGGCTGCTTGCCATTATCTGCTGGGCACACTGTTTGATTGTTTTGGAAGGAGGTGTGCTTGGACGGAAATGGTGACACAGACATGCCACTGGGACTTCAAATGGGACAACATTCACTCAGTCACAGACTTAACTCCAGCTTTAAGTTATGTCCCTGCGTGACAGTGAAAGGCTACACAGCCAGAGGCCACTATCGGAAGCGAGTTCTGTCAATAACTGGTTAAGGCTGTAAAATGTCCTATTGATCAACTGGCCAAACGATAAATTAGTCGACCTCTAAACAAAACTGCTGGACAAGTGACAAAATGATGGATGGATGTGTGTACCACTTCTTATTACAGTCCATCTGATCATTGTTTGGACATTATGCTCAAAAACACAAATGTCAACCTGACTGTGGTGCCACAGAAGAAGTCAGAGGATCATCAAAGTCACATGGATTCATCTTCTGGGGAAGAAAATTTGTTGAAACCTGAGCTAATGGGCTTAATTTCTTTTAAAAACATGGGAGGAAGAAGGCAATGAGCAATGTAAGAAGAAATGACCCAAAAACTTAGCAAGAAATTAGTAAAAAGAGAAATTTAAACACAAGAAAATTAGTAAAAGAAAGATTTAAAAATTATAATAATTATGTAACATCATTTCAAAATGTAATAATAATAATAATAATGATAATAATTAGCATTATATTTATTTTTAATTTTATTAATTAAATTTTAATCACATTTTATTTTGAACTTATTTTATTCCCTAGCTTTTTTCATTTTCCCTGTTTTTTAAATAATTTTCTCATTATTTTTTCCCTTATTTGTGGGCCACTTCTTTTTTTTTTTTTTTTTTTTATATTTTTTTGGGCATTTTGCCTTGTAATGGACAGGAGAGGTAAGCGTGAGGGGGGGTGGGGTGGGGGGCATGCGGCAAAGGGCCACAGGCTGGATCTGAACCTGGGCCGCTGCGGCAACAGCCTTGTACATGGGGTGCCTGCTCTACCCACTCAGCCAAAGTTAAAGGGTTTAAATATTTGTGAAAGGAGTCTGAAAGCAGTACAAGAAAAGTGATGTCGCTCCAGTTTCAAAGGGTTAATAGCAATCCGCGCAGTAGTTGTGGAGATATTTCAGTCTGGACCAAAGTGGTGGACCAACTAACTACCTTTGCCGTGTCTAAGGCTGCTAGCAAAATTTGTCACAAAATTTTTCCATTCTGATGTTGCATTTGATTTAAAGGCTGTTTTATTTCTGTTTATACTTGTCATGCGTGCTCCAAGAGTAAAGCATCAAACCTGCAGCTCTTAGTGTCAAATGTAGCTCTGAAATCTCTCTGAACTAGTCGTACATTCCCTTTTTGTCCCAGACGATATTAGCTCGCCTTCACTGTCACATACCCCCGTGTTGTCTGGCAATATTTTCCCACAGACACTCGCCCTCTGCAGTCTTCTCACAGCCTCCCTGGTGAACAAGGCCAGGACCGTGTCATGCAGGGAGAGAAAAGGAGAGGCAGAAGAATGGCCAAGAGAGAGCGAGAGTAAGAGACGCCACATAACAAAAAAACCTGGCCTGCCACTTCTGATCGGGCGCTTGAAAAGGACAGCTCTGAAAGCTGGGGCCCACGTTGGCTGTTGCCATGGTGCTCACCTAGGAGATGGCTCCTTGCTCCCAAAAATGGCTCTGCTCCTTTACTGGGCCGTCCAGTGGAGATTAATTTGAGTGGAGCTCCTTCCTTCCTGAGTCTGGTCCTGCTCTCTGGTCCTGCCAGCTCCATTTATATGCTCAGCCTTACATATACACAGAGACGCACTTAAACACACACTGAGCAAGGTAGCAGCTACACTTCAACGTGCTCTGAGCTGCTGAATTCAGGCTGTTTTAAACTCCTCTTTAATGTAGCACTTAAATATCAAAGAGCAACTGTATTGGTTTGATTCTATTCCCTGAATCAAACCTAAAATCTGAGCAAATGGGGAGACGAGGACGTGACGTGAATGCTGAGGGGAAAAATAGCAGGAGAGGGGAACAAAAAGGGCAGAGTGAGAGATGTTTGACAGGCCGAGAAAGCAAAGAGATGAAGAGATGGAAAATGGCTTGTAGATGAGGAGCAAGGACAGACCAAGAGATCAGGGATTTGGGATGTTGACACAGAAAAGTGTGGACGGATTGATGGACCTACAGTTTATTAGACATGAATGAAAAGGCCCTGGAGAGAAACATTAGTGAGGCCATTACTGATGGAGGGAAGTGAAAGCACTCAATGCAAAACCTTTCGCTCTGAACATATCAGGCTGCAAATAGTAGAATTTTATGACAATGTGTCTCGCATGTGGGTACATCTGGCCAGTGTCCTACTAAATCAATAATCCTTCACTCTCCCCAAACCCTAAAAATAATGTGGGGGGACATCAAATGACAGACTTTGGGAAGGATTATCTGTCTGCGTGGTGTCTGATTCCATGCAGGGGGTTAGCAGTATGTCTGAGTGTGGAAGGCAGATTGACGGAGTTAGAGTCTCGTGCTATGTGTAATGAGCGCTCCACAATCTGTGAAGGCACGCCTATGATCTTGTCTAATAATCCCCCTTCCCCAAAATCCATGTCCCCAATCTCATCTCTCTTCAGGACTCCACAGACACAGGGGCTGTGCAGTCACCCCACCCCGTCTCAAACTGTGCCCCACGCCAGACAGAGCAGCTTCCACTCGGTTGGGTAATTGTGCAGGAGGGTGGAGGTAACGCAGGACCTCGAGAGGTTAGGGCCTGGACTGGATGAAGTGGCTGCAGGAGGAAGAGAGAGACAGGCTGTGGACTTTTATATAACTCAGCTGTAGTCAAGTTTCTACCTCATATTAGCTGTTAACAAGACATGATGCTTAACAGACAGTTTTGAAGGTTGCAAAACACAAGGCGCACCACCTGTTTTGTTGACGCCTGTCCCACTCAGCTGCACTTCTTGCAGTTTGCTGTCATTTTTTTTGTTGTTGCTAGGTAACCAGCAAAACACCTGTCTTTAGTTTAACCACTATCTTGTTGTGATGTAAACTCACAGATTTGTACCTTAAAATGTATATAAAAATGGAAGGCGGAGGGCACCCGGGGACTGGAGACAGGGAGATCTGTGTGGGTACATGAGACGCTCAGGAAGAAGCAGAAATGACAGGAAATCCCACCACCTGGTCCAGGAGCTTCGCTTGGATGATGGTCGCTTCAAGGCTTATTTTAGGATGAGTCGAGGACAGTTTGACAATCTGATATCAATCGTCTGGTTAAATGTTAGAAAGTAGTTGAGGCTGCAGTTTGTTCAGATACACTGTGCAGCTTCCCTAGGGTGAAGTTGAAAGTGAGCTAATGTTAACTTAACACTGTACGCTACCATCAAGCCCTCGGGAACAGCTCCAGGCTTTGAGGACAATTTTACATAGTGGCCAACATTGAGTTACAACTTCCATGTCAGTTATATGTTGCCATGGGGCCCAAAAAGACATTTTCTCATGGACTTACATGGCGAAAGAGACGCATGTAAATTAGAGGATACATTTTTTTCGTCTTGAACCATTCAGTCCGATAACATTTCGAAACTCTAGAGCAGCCACACGATTTAATCATCTTATCCTCATTCAAGTAGGTGAAAGGCTAACCAGAAGTTAGCTGCTTGGCCTGCTCTATGGGCCCCACATTGTGGAAGATCCAGGTAGCTTTTTTGGTTTCATGCACCACTGAACAACTTTTACAGGGATGAACGGAAACCTACCTCCAACGCTGTATCCAGGTCTCTTTATACATCCATGGGTACCATTTGTTGTCCTTCCTAAAACAGAGTCATCGTTAACAAAATCAATTCCCCCTGCATTTTTCCTACTATGATGAGTCAAAAGGTCCGCCATGAAAAAGGTCTATTAAAAAATAGACAGCAGGTTGTCATAGCACCCCAGAGTCATCCTAAGATATGTCTGGAAACGTCTACCATTGAGGCGAAGCTCCTGGACCCGCTGGTGGTATTTCCCCAAGATCCACCCTCTTTTTTAGGGTCTCATGTACCCACACAGATCTCAGTTTACCTGTGCCTGACAAACTATTTGCTGACCGCCTCTCACCTTCAACCAGAGCTACAGTAAGTACCCTCTGCCTCAACATTTTAGGAACTAGACACTAACTACTGTCAAATAACTAAAATAAATTAATAAATTAACGGTAGATTGATTACACAGGAACGTTAGCATAAGGAGGTGAGTTTGTAGTTGCTAAACATTTTCTGTGTGATCTGGATACAGGACCCCAAGATGGCAGTCCAATGACAAGTGCTGTCCTGGCACATACGCTAAAAGAGTTTCTAGCTTTCGGGATTACTTCTGGAGTATGTGGCCCACTGAATAAGTGCAGTAGTGTTTAACTCGCCTCGACACATGAACTTAACATTGTGATGACTTCATAGATTTGGAGATTGTGTTTTTTAAGCTCAGGGAAACTTTTACAAATATAAAACCTCCATGGATCAAAAAGTCATAATATAAAAAGTCATAGGCCTAATTGATGTTGTTTGTAATTTAAGGTGTCCCATCAATAATTTTTACAGACATTACTTTGGTGGTGGTCTATGGGGAAAATGCTTTTGGCCCACAAGGTTTTTTTTCTCATGCGGGAAAAACTGCAAGGCTAAGTGGTATTCCTGGAGGCCTGGGCATTACTTAGCTTAAGCTACATGCTAACATTAGCATGGTTACTATAGCCCCTTTTACACTGCCAGATTTTCCTGTTTTGCCGGCAAGCTGCGAGCTGCGAGCATTTAGACACACAGAGCTGGATTGGCAAGTTGGTCTGAGGCGGCCAATTTTCCACCTCGTAGGGTAGACATATTGGCGGAACCCTTTTAGTTTAAAAAGACCAAGGTGGCCTTCCACAACGGGAGGGGCTGTTGAAGACTTGTGGGAGGAGCTGTTGATGACGTCGTACATGCGACCCACGGGCGGTGGATAAACAGGAAACAGCCGATAGCAGGAATTAGCAAGCAGCTAGTAGCAAGAGGCAAACCTGACAGACACTGTAAAGATGAGCAACTGGGGAGACAAGAATTGCGCGCCCTCCTTGCCCTCGCAAACGAAGAGGCTATTAACCATTAGATGACGGGAACAGTGAAGGATGGGCCGACTTATGAGAGAATCGCGAAGGACTGACTAGCCGTGGCTTCCCTCCCATGTCACTGTTTACGTCACACGCTGAGCTACACATTTTGTTTCTTGCTCACGCCCCCATTGCCCCGAAAAAGGTGCATTCTGTATAAACAAAAGTAGGTAGGCTGCATTTTGCCGCACTCCCCAATTTTGTTTTTATACTGCCAATGCTGAAAAAAGACTGATTGGGCTTTCCTGCAAATTTGCACAGTTCCTGTCTCAAAAGGGTTAGAGACGATGCTAACGTGCCGATGTTTGGCTGTTATGAGGTCTTAGTTTAGCCTGTTAGCATGGTTACATTTGCTAATTAGAACAAATGACTTGATCATGTCATAACACTTAGAATAATCACAAGTAGGAAAAGGTGGAGCTAGAGGAAAAGTCAGAGGATCACCAAAAACAGTAGGATTCATTCTCTGGGGAACATGAATGTCTGCTCAAGGCAATCAATGTAATAGCTGTTGCGATATTTTAACAGTAGACTAAAGTGGTGGACCAACCCGTTATTATCATCCCCAGAGGCATAGCACTTAAATCACCCCTTAAATCATCTCCATGCTCACACTAAAGGTCATCTGAATGACGTAAAACAACCCATATGTAGATTTTCATGCTCTGTATCTGGAGGGCAGGACACATGCACAGAGGCACTCACACACAGCAGTCTTATCTAAGACCACCACATGGACCACAGTGTGTTTTCATTTGTCTGCATTTAGAGTAAGACGAATGTCCCTGTTGGTAAATAAAAGGCTCACTTCATCTGATCTTTGATGACCTCCCTGTATCCACCTTCATCTTTTTCCGTGTCAGGTGACATTTCTGCTCTGCTGATAAATAAAGTGCATCCTTCATCCACCTCGGTCCTTGAGACGGGTTTTAAAAACAATATGTCACTCGCAGCGTGCGGACACGGTGACTGGTTGTTGGAGGAGGAAGGTAAATCCAGGAGCTGCCTTTATTCCACTGACCTCACCCTGACCTTCTGGGGGTTAAATCCTGTTTAGAGCCATTGAGAAACCTGAGGAGCTGACAGAAAGGTCTCCAAGACTCACTGAATGAAAACAAGTGCGCTACGGTCGATGTGGTGGTCTTAGAAGTGGTTAGATAAGACCTGTGTGTGTATGTTTGAGTGCTTGTGTGCTTGTATCCTCCAGATACAGCATATATGCAAATTTATAGGTTGTTTTAAGTCATTCAGATGACCTTTAGTATCTATACCTCCTTCTGCGGGGCTATGCTACTTCAAAAGGTCATGGCCTCTGCAGGTTTTCAGTATTCTGAACAGCCAGTGACAGGCAGAGGGCTTAAGTCATTGTGATGAACAGATGAGGTCAGGATTATCCCACTAAACACAATACCTGCAATGCCTCAGTGACCAAGTCAGCATATTTCACTACACAGCACTAGCAGATCAAATTAAATGTTTAGCAAACTTGCACATTTACAGCCATGCTTATTCATCTGCACCATCCCTGTTAAATAAGCCAATATATAAATACATCCTGGTCCCCATTTCCCTATGTTTATGTGTCTAAGGGACCATGGGAGCAATTTTTGAAATTGATCCACTATTTGTGTTTGGTTTGGGTTTTATCTGACATCATTTTCGAAAGGATTCCTAAAGGGAATGACCTTTTTGTTGAAGAGTAGGATCCTTTTTGTTCAACCAGAAACAGGAAGCATATTATTCTTTAAAAAAGGGTCTATCTCAGTCTCTTAGAAAATCTTAGAATAATAATCTAAGCCTGTCAGTGGGGAAAAAGCACTACTGAAGTGCACATTGCCTTGAGTGGTTATATTGAAGCATGTTTCGCCATTGTCTGCTGCAGTGGTCTCCTAAATACTGGACTAGTTTCAAAGACTGTTGCTCCCTTTAGTCACTTAGTCACCAAAAATGGGAAAAAACGGATCCAGGTTGAAAATAAACACTGATGTTACACTTTAAAGGGCCACTCTATTGTTTAAGTAAGGAACTTCGAGGAGTCACAGGACATATGAAAGAACGGTCCAAATGCTTTTGAATGAAGCTCCAAAAACGGCATATTCCTTAAAATCCCTCTTCCCTTCAATGTCTTTCTAACTTCATGTTCCCAAACATTTTTAATCTTTTAATCTTAAGTGAGAACAGTTTTATTATGCAAGTCAACCGAAAGGGGCACTACAGTGTTGTTAAAACTGAGGCGAAAACAGGCTCTGCATGATTTCATCAATGTTTCAGCTTCAGCGGAAGAACATTTTCGCGGGGCTTCATGAATCTGATCCATAAACTTACAGAGACGAGAGGAAAGTAGAGAGAGACCGAAGGGAAATGGCAGAAAGATCAAAGAGTTTCTGGTGAGTTGTGAGATCAATCGGAGGCTGAGCTGTTTAACAAACACACACACACACACACACACACACACACACACACAAACCAACGTACTATATTCTCATATGATATCTTAGGAAATATAGATACAACGGTTCATATGATATCTAATGAATTAGCTCCCCTACCAGGTAGGTTAAGTTTAGGGAAAAGAATCATGGTTGGGTGTCATCACATAATATTCTTAACAAAAAGTTATGTACTTCACGTTAAGTTATGATGGTTAGGTTTGGGTAAAAAATTATGATTGGCCATGGTCATGTTACATACTTAAAGTAAAGTTACGTTTTTTAGGTTAAGAAAAGTTAAGTTACTCTGATTAGGTTAAGGAAAGTAAAGTAATGTAGGTTAGGTTACGTTGGTTAAGTTAAGGAAAGTAAAGTAATATCAGTAAGGTTAGGTTAAGAAAAGTAAAGTTACACAGGTCAGGTCAGGTTGGGGAAAGTAATGTTGGTTAGGTTAAGGAAAGTTAAGTTACATAAGTTAGGTTAGGTTAGGTTAAGTAAAATTACGCAGGTTAGGTTAAGTAAAGTTAAGTTACATAAGTTAGGTTAAGGAAAATTATGTAAGGAAAGTAAAGTTACGTAAGTTGAGCTAAGGAGAGCAAAGTTACAGTACGTAGGTTAGGGTTAGGAGAAGAATCATGGTTAGGTGTCATCTTATTACGTACTTAGAGCAAAGTTACGCACCTAACGTAATGTGACAACGTACTTTTATTGACTCATCTGTGACTGCAGCCTTCATCCTTACGTGAACTTTCAGTCTTTACACAACTTCTTACTCCCATCAGCGCATTAGTCATGTGATTGCAGCCATGCGTTATATACATATTCTGGTATATTACTTTTCATATATATGTATATACAGTGCATGAGATCAGCCTGCTCACACAAAGGGACACTGCACAGTCCAGTCCGATGTTCAGTAAATACCATAAGGCCTAAAAAATCTGCTTGACATAGAAGACACTGCAGCTATATTCACTGGATGTGGGTAGGTCTCCCAATGATGGATAAACTGATCTATATGTTTACACTGGGTAGAGTGCCCCTTTAAGTGTAGTGATAAATGTATATATCTGCATTTTATTTGGCATCTGTTTTCACGTATTACAAATGAATCTATAAATCAGACTTGATGGATGTCAGTATTGGTTGTACTGACACACAAAACACTTGCTCAGCTGACCTTTTCTCTATAATGCTTCACATCCCTCTACCTCTGAGATACATTGTAGTCAGTTTAAAAATGAGATGTGTGTCTGAAAACAAAGTGCTCTGCAAAATTAGACTCTCTTCCTGCTAATTTTGGACACCTGCATCCTGTCATAGTGAATACATCCTGCGAGGTCATAGACTTCCATCCTGATGCTCGTCACTGGAAACAGATGCAACATGCGGCCTGTGTGTCGGCCGCCCCGCCGTCACTTCTGTGGTTCATTGTGTTTGAGCCGAGCGAGGTCTTAACGAGGTGAGGCAACCTCCGGGCAGCACGGGGGGCGTGTAATGAGGGGAAGGATGAGAGAGAGGAAAGAAAGAACAAAAGGAGAGATAAAATGTGGAGGGAGGGGTTTGACACTTAAGGAAAGAGACAGAGACATAAAAAAATTACATACATTGCAACATATATGGGGCATAAACCAAAGGAAACAGACGGCACTGTGACACTGTTGTTCCTGTCCGGATGACACCTCACGAGCATGTGCTCTCCTCATTAAAGGACAATAACTCACCAGGCAGAGCCAAAGTTAGTCTGCTGCCTGTCTGTAAAGCTGTATGAGTCAGCGACTGAGCCCCACACATGATCATCACACTAATACAGAGGTACCTTGTCACCCTCTAAAAATATTGAAGCAGAAGCACTGGCTGCTTTCATCTGGTGACAGCACTATGCAAACACGACCACTGTACAGTACACACACGGCGGGACAATCTTTTACAACACTGCTGCTTCTCCACAGAGCTCTATGGATGTGAAGAATACTTACAAAAAAAGGAGGACTTCAGCGACCAAAACACGTTTTAGCTCGCAGGCTTTGTCGGGCAAGTTAGTCAGGCTTGATTTATTCAGGAAGTCACAAACATCACAAGACAATTCTCTCACACAAAACCTGCCATGACGCACACAGTCACACTAATTACGACAATCACAAATATCCTAGAGGAGCAAACAAAAACTCTGTGTGTTGCAGTTTATTCCAGTAACATGGTGAATAACACGGAGAATCTAATCTTCCCCATTTCAGAGTCAGGAGCTTATGCAAGCCTGTGATCTGGTGTCATGGTTGTTATTAGCTTTGAACTCAACTTAGAAAAATAAGATCTTTGTCAAAATATGCAAAACTGTGGTTACATGTATGTGAAGTATAAAGGGATAGTGCAACAGTTTGGGAAACACACTTTTTTGCTTTCTTGCCAGAGTTACATGAGGAGATCAAATGCACGCTCACATTTGTGTGTTAAAACAGCTACTCCAGCGTCCTGTTAGCTTAGCTTAGCTTAGCATAAAGACTGGAAACGGGGAAACAGCCAACTGATTAAGACATCACATAACACATTAGACATTGTATTGGTTACTGACAGCTAAACATTAAATGAACACTAAATTTATAAAGTAAGACGATAAGTACAGGGTAAAAACTGCAGCATATGAAAGCTGCATCAGCAAACTGAACGGTCGCCAAAATGGGCCGGTCTGGGCTGCGGAGGATTTCCTGGTTGCATCACCAGTTCACCCCAGTCCATTGGCGTTCCTGTTACCTGGCAACCAGCAGCGCTTGACAAAAGAAGGAGTAAGCAAGTACGACAAGATTCACCGCCGGACACGCCGCCCTTTGATACATTTCAGACCGGAGGACCGTTTTCAGGTAAACGTATTAAATTAAGATTGTCAACTTCATATATAATCATCACTGGCAAGCAGTGCATCTTGGGATAGGCTGGGCCATGAAGGATTCATCCATTGCATGCCCCACATTCTGGGAAAGAAGGCTGCATCTCTCGGCTGCATTTGAAGGACCCTTCGAAATGGGACAGCCGAAGACGCAGCTAATGACAAGATGAAACAGTGAGAAGTTACTAAGCATAAATAAATATATGGAGTGTCTCTTACAAATCAAAAACTAATGGCAGCAGCAGGTTGAAAGTGCACTGTAGATCAAATAATTGTACAGTATAAAGTGCTTGAGCTCAATCAGAGCTCAGCAGCTGTAGATCGATGTGTGTGAGTGCATGTGTTGTGGAGGAGGTGATGATGCAGGTTACAGCTCTGGGGAGGAAGCCGTTCCTCAGTCTGCTAGTCCGTGTCTTTATGGTCCTGTTTCTCCTTCCTGATGGGGGGTGGGCTGAGTCTTTACTGGTTCAAAGGTGACAAAATCCACTTACCAGCACATCTAATACTCAGTATTACAGGTATATCTGGGTTGTTTTACAGGGGTCTACAGTGGGTTATTTCTTGACTGGGACCTGTAACTTCCAGGAGTCTTTGTTAAGTTATTGTCCCCTTACACTGCAAATTGTTGTTTTTTACACTTTGTTTGTTTGTATGGATGAAACAACAGGGTTTTAACATGTTATTTAGAAAGGTTAAGAGGTGCTGGTCAATTTTATTACCTTTGAACTGAGCCCAGGTAGCTGTTATCGCATTTCTAGTCTTCAAGCTAAGCTAAGCTAAGATAAGGAGATTCTGGCCCGTGTTGAATATCGTACAGACATAAGAGAGGTATCAACCTACTAATCTAACTCTCAGCAAAAAAGCAAAAGAGCCTATTCCCCAAAAATGTCTAATTTATCCTCAAAGCACCGCATTTAGTAGCTGTATGTTAATACTCCTCTTTAAGGAGAAAAAAAAAAACACTTTATTTTCGTCATACTGCGCTCCATTTTAGCACCTGTCCCTGTAAGCTCCCTTTCCCGCGAAAGGCCAATCAGCTCTGACTGGTCAGTGTTTCCAGGTCTTCTGTATCTCTACATTTCTGCACAGTCATTGCAGTCTGGGGAATGATTGTAACAGGAGTATAGCCGGACTTTCTACAGTTAAAAATCACCAAGAAAAGCCTCTGGCCACACTCCAAGAGCGTGAGATACGCCGCTTGGGCAATGTCCCAACACCAATGTAGACGCATCTACATCATTACGAAATTCTCAGAGCAACGGTAGGTTAAAGAGCATGAAAGTCCGCTCACTGTGGATGAGTGGGGAGGTGGATAGGTCCAACAAATACTGGACATTGACCCAGGAGATGCAACATTTTTGTCACTCAAAGCCAGGCATTTTATAGAGACGTGCAATTTTCTCCTAACCACAACCAACCAGTTTTGTTGCCAAAGCCTAAGTGCGGAACCCTCTTACTGCCAAACTCTTCTGTGTCAAGATACAAAGCAAAAGGACTCTGACCCAAGAGATTGGAGTTTGTTACCAACAAACAGTTGCAGTGTTTATGCCACTAAAAGATGTTTTTTTTTAGCAACATCTGCATTTTTTCCTGATCCTAACCAAGTAGTTTTGGTGCCTTAACCTAACCGCTGAATGCCTCCTACCGCCACGCAAAAAGCTGCCCTCAGGTCATTTTAGCAACACCAGGGACCAGGACCAGTAGAGATGAGATCACATTGCAGCAGGAATATGAGCAGAAATTGGGAAGACATTAACACTGTTGACCAAAATCCAATGTTTCCTGGATGTTAGCATGAAGCTACATGTAGCAGTGTACTGTATGAGTTGATGTTAGCTTCTCTCAAAAGTAGAAAAAACATTGGAGCGTGATGTTTTTGCTCACATGGATTACTTTTACCCTGTTTAACTTTGATTAATGGCTGTCGAGAGATGAAAAAAAATCTAATTAATTACATGCTCTGTGATTAATTGAACTAAATTAATCACATCAGTTTTTATTGTGAAAGTATTTTAGCAGTGTTGTAATAAAGCTGCTGGATTTTGGACACAGCTGCCCCCATGTCCTCTACCACCCAAACTGGTCTGCAGTCCATTGCAATCCATTTTGCAAGGGAGTTAGTTGATCACAGGTAGACTTACTGCGTCTGAACGCCTGGTCGAGTGTGGCTTAACGAGGCTGATTGCTAGCGTTAGCATCAGAGGCTGTGCTAGCTCGGACCTCCAGGTTCGCTGCTAAATGCTTTACGTTAAGGTGATATTTCAGGCTTTAAGTGGTCTGATGGTACGAAATTTCCTTACTGCTGATATTGCCGAGCACAGTGCTCCTATCAACAGTTTCATCTGGTCATTTTATAAATGTAAATGGTCTTTTAATGCAGCCAAGCAACATTGTCTCATCCGCCTCCATCATGTGACAAAGCCACTGTGGCCTTAAATGACACACCAGGTCAAAGGGCACCACGGAACAAGATTAATCAGCACTAATGTTTTTTAGCACATTATTTTTTTCTGTGATTAATTAACGTGTTATTTTGACAGCCCTACCTTTAATAATTAAAAACCTGGCCATGGTAAATATGAATGTCTGATATGGCAACATTATATGACAGAATAGTAAAGAATCATAGGTCCCCTTTAAATGCACTATCACCCTACACCATGGATGGGCCTACGTGGCACAAGCGCCCAAAGTGTCAGGGGCCCTCCAGGTCACCTGCGAAATGTCACTGAACGTGTACCAACCTAAAGGAGACACAAAGGATATACACCAAAGAGACACAGATTGACCTTTACAGAGACTAGAACGACACAGAAAGGCACAAATATACCTATACATGGGCCCTTTGTGTTTCTTTGCTTGTGAGCCTATTGTCTCATTATCCACCCAGTGAAATCCATTTATTGTGAGGACTTTTGTGTGATAGTTTAATGATCACCTTTTCGGTACACAATCTCTCACAAAGCTGATGAGAATAAGGATGGTATTGATGATGTATTGCCTGAGCCCGTCTGCTGATAAAATGAGAGAGCCATTAATCTCCTTAGTCGTCCTGTTTTCGAGTAGTGACCCCTCCTCCTCCTCCTCCTCCTCCCTTCCACCCCCCTCTTCCCATGCTGTCACTCTCTCAGCCTGCACCTGTCAGATTAGTCTCACATCCTCAGCTGCCAGTCCATATGATACGCCTCCTTACTGCCCAGAGCCCGCATGTCATCTCACTTTGCATGTATTTATGCGTGTGAAAGGGAAAGTGGGGGGAAAAGACGCAACGAGAGGGCAAATCCCATGCAGGATGTGAGTGTGACTGGTTGTTGGTTCCCAGTGTTCCCCTTGTATTGCAGCGGGATTTGGTTTTCTTTATATAATTAACGTGTAGATTATAAAGTGTAGATTAACATCCCCCAAATCACCGGATCACTCGCAATCCCATAAAATGAGATCTTACAGTGAGTGGATGGAGAGGCGAGGTTTGCTTCTCCAGACCACCAGCAGCATTGTGATTACCTGGTCAGAGGTGTCATGGCTGCCATGCTCTGCTCCTGCTTGTCCATGCCTGCAGTTTGGGGACCCAGTGCAAATTGTGACAACATTGCCACAAATGACTTCCACTGGCTCACATCATGCAGCAGCATAAAGGCAGGGGCGTGGGGGGTGGACACAGTGGGGGTAGTGGGGGGCTCCACCATTGAAAGCCTCCCATGTAGATGGACTGGAGCAGCTGAGGCAACAAGCATGTGACAAGGGGGGAGAAATAATAAGCACCATAGCAGGTTGTAGCTGTGTGAAAGAGCCAGAATTAACCAGAGGGAACCCGGAAAAGAGGCTGGACTGCTTTCAAAATAAGAGTGTCTCTACTCTACATTCATGTAACCTGTAGAGAAAGGGTGCAGGGATTTGACTTTATTTAAACAGATAGTGGCCTAAATATGAACAACAGGGCAACATGTGTGTATGGAATACTCACTCAATGGGTGCTGCTGTGGATCGCAGGTTTTTCGGATAAATCCTTGGCTCCTTCTGACTTCTGTCCACGTGTTGGAACATCCTTGAGAAAAAAAGAATCCTAATTTACCTTTGATTGTTAGGACACTACCTTGCATGACAGCTTTTTGCCACCACTGTGTCTGCAAATTATTTTGGATGACTATATAAATGCAGTCCATTTACTATTATGGGGGGAAGCTGATTGTATTATAGCAAAATACTCACAATCAAACGTTTTGATTTCTATTTTAAAACGTAGACTAATGTGAAACTAGCCTATGGACTTTATTCTGAAAGATACACCAGGAAACTGACATTTTACAGTTTAACTTGACATGTATTGGCATATTTTCTATGACTTAGCGCAGTAACAGGCAAAAACAGCACCGTAATTTGGAGCTGTGCTGGAGTAGAGAGTCCAAACTGTGCGTAAAACCCGTGACAGTGACATTGAGTAATATTTAGGAGGTGTGTGTGTGAGAGAGAGTGTGTGTAAGAGAGAGGGACCCGCTGTGCGTCCAGAAAGGATGCATTAAAGTGGTCCCCCTGTCAGACACCAATTAATTTATCGGAGAG
This sequence comes from Epinephelus cyanopodus, assembly GCA_026686955.1. Classification (NCBI taxonomy): domain Eukaryota; kingdom Metazoa; phylum Chordata; class Actinopteri; order Perciformes; family Serranidae; genus Epinephelus; species Epinephelus cyanopodus. Next base: position 16,078,981 of record CM048929.1, read on the forward strand.
TAAACCAGTTAAAGGGAGGGAGGACAGAGAGGAGTCCGCGGCGGCTCTGGAGAGCTGTCACTTTGTCTGTGTGTAGGCTGCGTGTGTGCGTGTGTGTGTGTGTGTGTGTGTGTGTGCGGGAGGGATTACCAGTACGCGCGTTATGCGGAGCGCAGTTTTGGTGATGCATTCAGTCGGGAGATGTGCAGCGGGGAGCAGTGAGCGTCAGCCCGGGCATTCAGCGCAGTAGCAGGAGAAGAAGAAGAAGAAGAAGAAGAAGAAGAAGGGGGGATCCGGCAGGTTTTTTTTATTTTAAGAAGGGGACCCATCTTTGCGCATCACAGGATTTCGACTCATTGTGTGTTTTATGAATTTTTGATGATTGCTCCTTCATTGGTGCAGAGTGAAAGTCAAAGATGCGCACCGCTGAACAAAGGATTTAGGGGGAAACGATCAAGAACCTCATTTTAATCCTGACACCCCGGTGCGTTTCCGTCCGTGCCCATTCTGCCTGTGAGGACAACGGACACGGGCTGAATCACCGGGTCCCTCTGGTTTCACAGCCGGAGCAGGAGGAATCATCTGGGCTGATCGCGTACGAGTCCATGTGGATGAGACAGAATACGCAAACACTGCGAGCGGAGCTCATTCCGAAATGTGACATTATTACTCTCGCAGTCTCCCATCCAACCTGACAACTGTGCATCTGCCTTCGTCCTCGATCGGATTTGTTTACATCGATTAAGGTACGTGCTGCCGACCATGTAGCCCATGGGGTATTGATTAACAGAATGAGGGTAGGGGGAGTGTGATTGTGGAGATGCGTGAGCGTTATATATGTATACAGTGACTACTCAGCACAGGGGATCTCGGTGTATTTGAATGCATCTCTCGGGTTGTGTTGTAATAAAGCTGTTTTGGGGCTCATTACCACTGAGGTGGAAGTTACATCACTGACAGCCCGGGGAGAGAGGCGATGTCGATGCACCAAATGCATAGGTGTGTAAAGCAGAAAGGGCACGCAGCGGTGTACACGTTCATGTACATTTACACACAGGGCTCGGCACACACGGCCTTGACCTCTAAGGGCATTTGATTAAATCATGTTAAGCTTAACTAAAGACATGGAGGACTTTGACCCGTGTGAAATTTAAGGACTGATTGGATGTGGCACACATTTTTTTTCTCACGAGGATGAGGACGTTGGTGTCTTTTAGTAGCTCTGCCTCCATTTTCACCCCACAATGCATTTGGATGTTTTAGGAGTGTCAATCACTGCTTCATTCTTTGGTTAGAGGTTAGATGTCATTCCTTATGTGTGGATCACACACACACACACAAAAACACACACACACACACAAGTAACAATGGTCTTCTCAAACAAACACACTCTTCTGGAACCCCCCAGGGACCCTCCCATGTGGCCATTGTTAAAAGAGGGGGTGAGCTGGGAAAGAGAAGAGAAAAAAGAGCATTCTCCAACCGTGTGTTTGCATTAAACTGCTTCTTAGGTCAGCTAAAAACCAAGGGTGTCCCCTTTAGGAGACGCGTCCCTCCCACGCTGGCCTCATAAACAAAAGGCTTGTTGTCTAACTCTGGGAAGAAATTGCACTTAAATGGCCACTTGAGTCCAATTAGACTGAGGAAGTTTGCATGGAAATGGAAGTCAATGCATGGATTGACTTTTTGTTGGTCAATAGATAGACGATACGTGAGCCTCGAGCCTCCGTCAGTGCAGTATTTGTGTACTCAGAAAGCTCCCGGGCCTATTTTGGAGTGTTCTGTTTTCCATCATTAATCAATATGCAGCAGAGTGGAGCTGTTTATTCTCAGGCTGTGCTTTCATGAGTTAGTTAGCTGCCTCATGGGAAAAGAGGATGCTACAGTATCTCCTCGGGGCTGATGCCATATGTACCTTGTTTGGATGATTGTGTGTGTGTGTGTGTGTGTGTGCGGCCTCTTTATGTACACACGGAACAGCTGAGTGTATGAGCTGGATTTTCACATACATGGGAACTTCTCAGCTTCTCCTTTCATATGTGCATTTGTGTTCATGCGTCCACCCCTCCTACTCTCTCTCAAACACACACACACGCTCCAGGCACAAGGCTTGCTCCAATTCCTCCTTCGCACATTCGCCAGTTCCCTGTTTCTCCTGCTCCTCTGATCACTATCACACTCTCTAACCACATCTGATCTCATTGGGCTCCTGTGAGCAACGCCCCCATTCATCCCATCACTGCATCTGTAACAGAAGATGCTTATTGACATCACAGAGAAGCGGAACACATGACACCGGAGGTCTGTGGCCATTTTTAGGTTTGGGATGCCTTCACATCTGACCGCATCGGAGGAGGAAGAGGAAGAAGGGAAGGGGAGCAGAGGGAGGGGCTTAAGGCACTGGTGCTGTTAATTGTTAAGTCAATTAGCATATGGTCTTGCTGCGAGCCCAGTCACATGGTAATGAGGCCTAATTAGGGTGGCTGGGGAAAATACTTCCACTGTCAGTTTCTTCATGGTGACACCCAAGAGGCCTGTGCAGTGAATGGACGACCACTTTTTTCAGTCTCGCCATTCAATCTGCCTTTTCTCTCAAGCCCTCCTCCTCCTCCTGTCATCTGCGAGTCTATTTTTTACTCAAACTTGTCCTCGCTAACTCCTTTTCAATATTTTAGCACACCCGTACGTCATACCTTGACGTCCACCGCATCGCTCCTCTTCTTTCTTCATCCTAATCCCCTTATTATTCCCATCCTTTTATTCGCCAAATAGGGGATTGGTGACGTCACTGTGGAGGGTTAGAGACGTAGAGAGATTGGAGACAAAGTCAGATGGATCAGATCATGCAGTGTAATTCATGGTTATTGTGCATTTTATTTGAAGTAGGACATTGGATGAGTTTCAAGCGGGAGCCAAAAGCATTCCTTTACTCAGAAACAATTACTGTAAATGTGTTTCCAAGTATCTATGCACAGGAAACTTGTATTAAAGGTTCACCGTGCATGCAGCTATGGAGCTTTGATGCTGGGTCTGTTTATTTCAGCAAACTTGCAACAGAGATGTCTTTCTCAAAACGCAGAACTTGACGAAACACTGGCCGTGTTTTGACAGTCTTCTGCGTAGGAGGTCTCTGACTGAATGTACGATTGGTAAGGAAGGCCATCTCTGCAAAGTTCAGGGATTATAGCGACCATGTGTCCTGTCACAGTGTCCTTCAGTGAGAAAGGGAGAGTCTATCTGTTGTGGATGAGGATGCAAGCAAAGGCCACATCCACACTATTACATTTTAATTTAAAAACAGTGTTTTTTAAAAAAATAAAAAAAAAAAAAAAAAAAGATTTGCGTATAGCTCCATTTCAGAAAAAATCTACAACATAATAAAGCATTGAAAACACATGTCACTGCCACTATAAACAGGAAGAAGATTGTCTTCTCTGTGGTTGGTTGCTTAGTTACATAAAATACTACGGAGATGGTGAAAAATAAGACCAGAGATTTATTTGCTTGGACTGATGACGAGGTGAAACTGTTACTGTTCCACACAAATTAGCACGTGTATGCAGGTTTTTTCAAAGGTGGGAAAATCCATTAAAAATAGGCTGCTCTCCTATTCAGACCAGAGCAATGTACATGACTCATCAGACAAGTATGCCTTTCTGTTTTGTGGACAGAAATTTCCGGAGTGCCACGTTCAACATCGCGGACAGGATGAAAACCAAGTTAGTAAACGTCAAAAAGCCGGCATGGAGTCCATTGAAAATGTTACGGTGGTTAGTTCTTTTTATACATCCAACATATTTAGTCTCTCTTTCAAGGTCCGACTGTTCTGAACTATGTTCGAGTGTTGCTAGACCCAAGACAGACCGTCTTTTGAGACCGATCCTGCTGCAAAGGGGGTAAAATTAGCACGTTCACCCACCCAGGTGTCGTCTTTCCATCACTACCGATCAGAGCCAGAGCCAATAAATAATCATGAATACTGCAGAGTCATTTGACCTGGGAGTGAATGTCGATTGTAATCTTACCCATTAAATGCAAAAGCCAAGTGGAAGTTGGTGGTTTTTTGTCCAGTGGGGAAGAGGCTTGAAAGTATCATGAGTGTAAGGCAGCCAAGGCAATGGAAAATGATCAGGAGTAGCTACAGAGCTAATACGGCAAAATATTAGAGTGGTGCCAGCTGGAATCTTTATCCGTCACCAGAGGAAGCCATGGCAATAGCAAAGGGGTACACATACAAGAAGGTTAAAATCACAGAAGGTATGTAGACCAAGTGATGATGTTTTGGTTTGACCTGTTGTGAGTGATAAGACCCATGGGAAGGGAACGTTGGTGTATGCGTCATCAAGTCTCCATTGCCACCTGTCCATTTATGCTCAACATTACATACGTATATGACACAGACGAAGCCTTCTGTCCTTTCTTTCCGTTTGCTTCATCCGAATTTGTGCATGTTTTCTGAGAGCATGCAAATACAAATGAAATGGAGTGGTACCACTGAAAATTTTGGAGGCAGAGTGGTGAAGTTCAAGTAATTCACAATCATAGGACACAACAAAGACATTTCAAAAATGGCAGAAAGGAAAGAATCAAGAACATAGTGAAAGGAATTAAATACATTTAATGGCCTCACAGACACCACAGTCTACAACACTGCCTGTGCTGAAAGAATTTCCACGACCTCCTCCAACCATCACCTCATTTGTTGTTGTTAGAAACTTCTGCCATCTAGTGGTTGTACCTATGCCAACATACAAGACGTGACCTCTCTTGGCCACCACAGACACCTAAGGCTAGTAATACAAAGAGTAATACAACGCAGACAAATACTACTTACCCATTTGTAGTGCTAAATATTAATTCTCCAAGCGTTGGAATAATCACTGGTGCGCAAATCTGTCCAACCTGGGCTTTGGGTCCAAACTCACTTCTTCTTTGGGGTTTACTGGAGATTTGCAAACACGGTGCACTACCGCCACCAACTGTAGAGGTGTGGTTTGTTTGTGGGACAGCAGCGGGCGTTACGTGACGTGTCTGTTCGGTTTTGGTGTGAATACACGTGTGCTGCCGCTACTGTTGTGGACCGCTTTGCAACCGCTTCGCGAATGCATCGCTGTTCACACTATGAGCAACACAGCAACAGCATGACCAGCTACATTATTACCTAGTTGCTACCAACTAGCGTCAAACGCTTTTTGATGTAGTTACGCCATGACGGGATTGTGTGTGTCTGCTACTTGCCACAGAGCAACTTGACCGAGCGCCATCTAAAGTTTGTATTTGGCCAAAAAATATCCACACTTTTGATCATTGTCTGAGCCCTATTTTTTTTACATCACATTTCATCACTTTGCAATAATGTTTTTAAAGCTAGCTGACTGCTAGTTCAGCTCAACTTTGATTTGTAGCGCGTCATTCCTGTCCACAGCCACAACTGTTGGGCGTCAGTTTGTAGCTTCATGTCAGCGGCTTCCATTGAAAATGACTTGTAGTCTGTTGCTCATAGTTTGACCACAGCATAAGAGTATGTCCAGATTAAGCTCTTTTTTTTTAGCTGTTTTCCAAACAAGATAAATATTAAAATGCCAGCTTGGTGACGTAAGCAACATAAAGGAAGCAAGAAATAGGTTTTCCAGCCAACCAGCTGGTCAGAGACACATAAATCAGAGAAGAAGCATGACAAATGTGTGACATATCTAAGACCTCAGGTAAGACAGGTCCTTTACAGTGCTCATTACTTCTTTGTCTTCTTTCTGGACGATGCTTCAGGTCTGAATCCAACTACAGGAGCAACTTCAAGGCAATTTTTCTCACTCAAGACACCAGAGACGGTCAAGAGAGCTTAAGACAGAAGTAGCAGCTGATAAAAGAGCAGTCTGAGATGCCTCTGATGACAAACCTCTAGAAAGTAGAGCACTCAAGCTTATGTAGAAGTGCAGATGTGTTGTTAATCTTTAGTACACGTCACACAGTGAGACTGGACTTCCAGACAGCCTGGGCTAATTTAAAATGACTGATATCTAAAGGCCTTATGTAATCCCAGCCACTGATGTAAGATGTAAATTTATGCGCTGTCAGAAAAGGAAAGGTCTATTAGTGCTAGAGAAGACAGTGGATGAGGCTGCGCAGCCTTGAATGGCGTCACCAGCAAGCAGATGCCAGCTCAGGTCTTGCAAATGACCTGCTCACCTCAACAGCTGGATCACAGTGTTCCCAGCTACACACCTACACACTCTCTCACACACATTTACTCCATCAGTAGTCTGAGTAAAACAAAAGTAGGAGGGAAAAAAAAAAAAGAATTGAAGCGAGTTGTCAAAATGCAATAATCCTCCCAATTATCACCACGGTAATTAGACAGCATCTGGTTGTGTGCTATGTCTGATAATTATAGGAGGAGGTAATTGTACAGGACATCCCTGCCTATCCTGCCTGGAGCAGATTTGAAGGACTGCAGTGCTGCACATTCGCACTCTCGCGCCTGTTTTCCTGTTGTGTGTGTGTGTAAGGAATGCACGCTGCATACTTGTCACATTCAGCTTTGTGCGAGAATGTGGTGCCTTCACACTCAGATGCATAATACATGTCACCACGCAGAATGTTATATTTACATGCAAATAGAGCCAGCACACATGGGCATTATGCCAGGCTGTGTGTCTGAGTGACACGTGCAGCATGAATGCATGTAACCCCGCGACGTGCAGAATACAAAACTAAGATGGACCTCTAAGTGCCAGCAGGCTGCTTGGCACTGAGGAAGATGATGCCTGAGAAACAGCAGCCATGCAGCAGAACTGGCAGGAGCTGGATCCTTCCCCAGTTACGTAAGATACACAAGAATAAAGGCAAGGGGGGGGAGGGAGGGAGGAGGAAGGGGCACAAGGAGGGAAGAAGGAGAAGCCAAAATGGAAGGAAAGAGGGTGTGTGTTTGGGATTAGATGGTGGGGGGGTTAACAGAGGGAGGAAATGTGGGGAGAGGAGGTGTGTGAGGCGCGTCTCTCACAGCATATCTTCAAATGTAGCAGAGAGATGAGACCGCTCCGGCTGCTCTGGAGGAGAGGTGGCATTGAAATCCGACAGAATAGGGGATTTTAAATGGAGGGGAGGACAGAAATGGCTGCATGGAGCGGGAGTGACAGAGAAAGAAACATGTCTAGAAAGATGGGAGGGAGGGGAGGATGAGACGGCGGCAGCATCCTCTGCGCCGCACAAAGCGGAAGGCCAGGGGCTCTCTTTCTCTCTCTCTCTCTTCGCACATGACTCATATTAGAGAGAAGCAGGGGGGACTCAAGTGTGTGGCATGCGCGTAGGTGTGTGTTATGTGCTGTGTGTCGTGCATGTTTGCAGGAGCATTGGTGATTTTGCACATGTGTGGCCCTCTGTGTGCATCCGTCAGCCCTCAGCTGTGCCAAGTCCCACTCAAAAAGCAGCCAGAGCAACCATCTGTCACTCGAGAGAGAGTGACTGGGTGAGAGGGTGAGGGAATGAGAAAGTGGTCACTCACCAGTGTGCACAAGCTCCAGTCTCGGTGTCTCTTGTCTGCACTGTGTGGTTTCACAGGCTCTGTCATTACAAAGTGTGACAAAGAAGACAAAAAAAGAAAAGAACAAAAAAAAAAAGACAGAGGAGGAGCAGTCTGCTCAGCTTGTTGAGGATGAGTGAGCCTTTCTCTCTTTGTCTCCTCTCCCTTTTGTTTTACTCCTGTCATTTAGAGATGGGGCGTAACCATGGTTATCACTGGCAAAACAACATCACGCTAACAGAAAGCACGAGTTTATCAGGAGTGTGTGTGTGTGTTTTTGTGCCAGTACTGCAGGTAACTGTACAGTGTTTGTGTGTGTGCACTGAGGTTTTGTGAGTGTGTGTTTTGGTGACTCATCCCTCTATAAGCACTGATTGATGTTAATGTAGACCAATAATAACCAGCGGCAGTGGGCTGCTGCAACAAGGCGACAGGAAGCGACAGGCTGAAATAACGGCAGGAAACGAGGCAGCGAAGAATTTTGGTAATGAGGAGGCGTGAGGAGGAGTTTGGAGGGTGTAAATCTCTGGAGGATACATGAAAGAGCTCCAAACAAATGAATATGCACAAACACACCCATATGCTCACATGCATCTTTCACTATTACGCCCTCAGGGGTCTCGCAGAAATAAATAATGATGGTTCAGGAGTTGTAAACAATTTCTGCCTTAAAAATATACGGACACATCAAACGGCTGTAAATTAATGGATGGACCAGCTATGCAGGAAATATCTGCTCGTACATGTTTGTGTTTTGTGTGTACGTGGAAGTTTGGGGAAGAACTGGCGTTTTGATAGAAAATAGCAGTAGCCAATCTCTGAACATAAAATACACTCTTAACAAAAATGATGCTAAACAGTACCCAAATGTGGTTCTTTGGCTTGGGATCATAGGTACACCTGTTTTGGTGCTGCATCTTTTAAATCGGCTACTCAGGTCTTTTGTCAAATAGTTTTCACATTTTCGAGACTATGGGGCCATAAATGATGCAAGATAATACAATACAAGACTTTACATGCTTCTACATGACACTTAAACTATCAATAAATATTAATCATTTATTACGAAAAGTTGGCTTGAAGATTCAAAATTGTGTAATAAATGCTTACTGGGAAAAACAATACGTTACCTTTTCAAACATCAAATATTTCCATGTTTGTGCAAAAATTGTAGTGTTTTTATTCTTCCCTGATTAAACAAAACAAAATGAAACTATAAGGTAACCAATAGAGGACCTCCAAAGAACAATCCAGGGGCTTTACTGTAAATTTTGGTTATTCATCCCAGTTTAGTTTACTGGAGAGTGATTACTATTTACTGTTGTAGCTGGAGCCATTTATAAACTATTTCACACATTGCAGGAGCTAATGATTATTTTCATTATTGTTTAATATGATTATTTTCTTGACTGACTGATTGTTTGGTTTGTACTTCAATAAATAATGAACAGTGCCCATCAAAATTACCAAAGAAGGAGTAGGTTTTATTCCAGCACTGGAAGGGGGCCCATATGACACAGGGTGGTTCCTCTGCCAGAAATTTTTGAGCATCAAACACTTAATTTCCTGCATTCTGGCGCTTGTTTTTTTGTCCTTTATCATCATTTTTGGTGTAAGTATATTTATAATTTTTATTGAGGGGGAATTTTTCCCTGTGTCCCCCCTTTTACATCGCTGATGGCACCATATGACACCGTGAAATTGCTTGTTTTGTCACCGCAGGAGTTAAAGGAGCAGCCAGTGTGTAAGATTTAGGGGAGGATTTAGTGGCTTCTGGCAGTGAGGGTTGCAGATTACAACCAGCTGAAAGTTCCCCTGGTTAGAACTCCTTGAGTGTTTATTGTTCAGGAGGTTTTTACAAGGAGCCAAATTTTTCACAGAGGTCTCTTCCTCTCCAGAACAAACAAACCACGGGCCAGATGCACAAAACTCTTTGTAGATTCATGACCAAAACTGTGTGTATGCACTAAGACAGAAATATGCATGCTTGTCATCTGATTCATAAAGTCGTGCTCATTTCCACATCCACAGTTCGCCATAGATGTAGAAATGCTCTTAAACGTTTGTTTGCATGTCGACACTTGTGCCCCTCCACCATGCATTAGACCTTTCAACGAGCTAAAGAAAATGCAGTTTCACCTACTGTCGCATCGGCGAAGTTCTCTAACGGTCCCAGAGCAGCCGTTATTATTACACATCCGTACCACTAATTTATCACTTCACCACAAACCATCCTTGTGGTCAAATTTCAATCATCTTTATATGTCAGAAGGATGATCAATGATTCATTCATGGCGCTCAGGTGGAAACTGACTTTCCAAAACTGCGTTAACTTGGTGGCATAGATTCAACAAGGTGCTGGAAACGTTCCTCAGAGATTTTGGTCCATATTGACATGATAGCATCACACAGTTGCCGCAGATTTGTCGGCTGCACATCCAAGATGTGAATCTCCCGTTACACCACATCCCAAAGGTGCTCTATTGGACTGAGATCTGGTGACTGTGGAGGCTACTGGAGTACAGTGAACTCATTGTCATGTTCAAGAAACCAGTTTGAAATGATTTGAGCTTTGTGACATGGTGCGTTACCCTGCTGGAAGTAGCCATCAGAAGATGGTACACTGTGGTCATAAAGGGATGGACACGGTCAGCAACAATACTCAGGTAGGCTGTGGTGTTTAAACCATGCTCAGTTGGTACTAAGGGGCCCAAAGTGTGCCAAGAAAATCTCCCCCACACAATTACACCACCACCAGCAGCCTGAACCGTTGATACAAGGCAGGATGGATCCATGCTTTCATGTTGTTGACACCAAATTCTGACCCTACCATCTAAATGTGGCAGCAGAAATCCAGACTCATCAGAGCAGGCAATGTTTTTCCAGTCTTCTACTGTCCAATGCAGTGAGCCCATTTGAACTGTAGCCTCAGTTTCCTGTTGTTAGCTGACAGCAGTGGCACCTGGTGTGGTCTTCTGCTGCTGTAGCCCATCTGCTTCAAGGCTGGACGTGTTGTTGGTTCAGAGATGGTCTTCTGCAGACCTTGGTTGTAACCAGTGGTTATTTGAGTTACTGTTGCCTTTCTATCATCTTGAACCAGTCTGGCCATTCTCCACATCAACAAGGCATTTTCACCCAGAGAACCGCCGCTCACTGGATATTTTCTCTGTTTCAGACCATCCTCTGTAAACCCTAGAGATGTAAACCAGCCCATCTGGCACCAACACGCTCAAAGTTACTTAAATCACCTTTCTTCCTCATTCTGATGCTCAGTTTGAACTTCAGCAGGTTGTCTTGACCATGTCTTCATGCTTTAATGCATTGAGTTGCTGCCATGTGATTGGCTGATTAACTATTTGTGTATTGAAGCAGTTGAACAGGTGTACCTAATAAAGTGGCCAATGGATGTATTTTACATGTTCTTACAATATGTTGTTTGTCTTCTTAATTTGTAAAGTAACTATTGCTGTCAAATAAACGTTATGGTGTACAATATCTTCCTCCTACACGTAGTTGAGTAGAATTATAGCGCAGCATGAAATGAAAAAACGCAAGTCAAGCGCAAGATTTGTGCAGTTCCTGAGTAAATGCACTGACATCAGATGCATTAAAGTGACAAATCACACTATTAAAAGCAGGTCTAGTCTGAGTATATTTGCTGCAGATGCACCAGACTTCCTCACACTTCTGTCCCTGTTTCCTAGTATCGAGGGGTCTGTCTCTTTCTCGCTGTCTGCCCCATTTAATAAGCTCCATGCTGGAAGGACTGTGTGTGACCTGTAGCCCTGGCCGGTGTGTATTTAAGTCTACCACTCTCCCCTGACAGCTCGGCCATGTAACTGTAACTCTCCCCGACTTACTGGCACGGAGAGAGAATATGAAGCTGGGGATATCCAGTGTCCTTTATGTGGTATGTAAATATTGTGGTACAGTCTATTTGTGAACCCCGGGAGATATTTTATGTCAAAACTACAGCTGAAATAAACAATCCAAAGTGTAGCTTCAAGCGTGGAGCGGCGAGAAAAGTGTGTGTGTTCTTTGTAAGAACAGATTGTTTGACACACTAATGTATGAGCCAGCTTGGAAAGAATTTCTGAAAGCTTAGCAATGTAGTGGAGAGACAGTTGACAGTATCCTGGCAGAATGATGTGTTGTGTGTGCGTGTGTGTGTGTGTGTGTGTGCGGCTTCGTGGTGGCTTTAAATACAGATCAACCTCTCAAAAAACACACAGCTTGTCAGGTGAAGCGACAGTACTGATCATCCCAGCAAAGACCTCAATGGAACGAAAGACCGTGTATTTGTGTGCGAGTGTGTGTGTGTGTGTGCGGCTGTCTGACAGTTGTGATGAATAAAGGAATAAGTAGACTGAGACAGCATTGATTTTGCTCACCAAGTGCTACTGTGTTTTTTGTTTTTTCTTCACCGGGACACAAAAGTACTCAAGTGTTTGTACTTGTGCTCGAGGCGCTGTGCATTTGCGTGCTGTGTATTATGCATTGTCTCACGCCTTGCCAGATGCCCTTAGATGCCTGATAGTGAGTAGAACTGCTTGTACGCACTACTTCCCTGCTCTGTATCTCGTTTTTTTTTTTTTTTTTCTTCCATAAAAATATGCATGATGCTGCAGCTTTCCTGTCAGCGCCCTGGCAGCCGGTTCACTGGACAAGGCTGGACAAATCATAAACCCGAAACTCTCCTCAGAAGCACTTTAGGAGCTCCGACTCTGACCTCAGTTTTTTGTGAATGCACTTAAGGCAGCTTATCTGGGTTTGTAGGTATTTTCCTGCCATGTGTATGCTGTTTTTTGCCACTAAATGAAACCTGAAAGACCTTAAAGGGGCAGTGTGTAAGATTTAAAGGAATTTCGTGGCGGTCCAGTGTTTGGTTTGTCCGTTCTGGGCTACTGCAGAGACATGGCGGACTCTATAGACGAGGACCTGCTTCCTAAGTCGGTATAAACGGCTCATTCTAAAGCAACGAAAACACAGTTATTTTCAGGTGATTATACACTAAACATACTTATTATTATATTCGATTCCTGCCAGTATGTCCCTACACACCAGAGCTTTGAAAGAGGGCAGGGCTATAGGCTACTATTGGTGAAACAGGATGTGTGTGTGTGTGTGTGTGTGTGTGTGTGTGTGTGTGTGTGTGTGTGTGTGTGTGTGTTTTTGTGTGTTTGGAAAGGCTTCAGTCATTCACCCTGCATGAACTGCTGTCCTTTGTTTCCTCTCTAAAACACAGCAGTGGCTGATTGTCTGCATTGTCACTCACAGACGGATGATTACTGTGGGAATGACTGACTGCTCGACTCTGTCGCATTTATGACCAGAATGACTCACTTTGTTTCTCGTTCTGTCTCTCCATTCCTTTGACTTTCTCCATTCTCCTTCTTTGCTCCTTCGTCGCTCTCTGTCCTCTGGTCTGTTGATCTCTCAGAGATGGCGTTCCTCCCGGTCCTCCTCCTGCTGCTGCTGACTGTTGCTCATCGTGTCACCGGTCAAGACTCCGAGGACTCTGAGGCTCTCCCAAGAGGCTGCGGCTGGGGTCTTGTCGTCCCTACACCCTCCTCTGTGACCTGGACTCCATATGGGGTGTGGCTGTTGAGTCAGTGGCCGCCGGCGGGGTGCTGACTGCCATCCTGCTAGCCCTAGTCCTGCTGTGCCGCTTACACCACATCAGTGAGGCTGAGAAGCGCAGCGGCGTGGGACCCATCCTCCTGCTGCTCCTCGGCATCCTCGGCTTGTTCGGCCTGAGCTTTGCTTACCTGATCGAACAGGATGAGTCTTTATGTTTGCTCCGCAGGGCCCTGTGGGGTCTCCTGTTTGCCGTCTGTTTCTCCTGCTTGCTGGTGCAGGGCGTTCGCCTGCGCAGGATTGGCCGTGAGCGCCGGAGCCCTGGTGGCTGCGCCCTAACAGGCCTTGCGCTGGGTTTGAGTGCCGTGCAGGGCATCATCGCCGCTGAGTGGCTACTTCTGACCGTGCTGAGGGAGGGACGAGCTGCCTGTCAGTACCTGCCACTGGACTTCTCCCTAGCCTGCAGCTACGTGCTAGCCCTCCTACTAGCCGCGCTGACTGCCGCCTCCCTGGCCCTGTGTGGGAAGACACGTCAGTGGCGCTGCAATGCCATCTGGCTGCTGGTGACCTGCCTGCTGTCGCTGCTGCTTTGGGTGGCCTGGGTGGGCTTCTATCTGTACGGCAACGCCTGGCTGGGGAGGGCCCCGGACTGGGATGACCCAGCGTTGGCCATTGCTTTAGTGGCTCAGGGCTGGCTGCTGCTGATCTTCCATGCCATTCCTGAATCCCACATCTGCCTGAGACCCCCTCCACAGCCCACTGCCCCAGATTACTTTGACACCTCTCAGAACTCGACACGGATGAGGGAGACCAGCTTCGACGAAGACATCCCCCTCTCTCACAGGCAGTTTGTGGAGAACCAGGGCTATGGATACAGCGATGAGAACACTGCAGGTACAGTACAATCCAATATTTTAGAGCAGACAGGCGTAATATGTGTGGACAGGCTGTAGGTGGAATGTAGGCCAAAGTGAGTAATAGAACACCAGGAAATATTTGCATGCGTGGCTAGAAATAAGAACAGGAGGAAATTTCTGTGGTGCAGGGTTACACAGCAAATGTTTCATCAAGATGGACAGTGATGTGGTGAGTCACCGTTAGTAATCTCCATTCGCCTCTGTCTATTCCACGCCAGGCCTGAGAAGCGGTGGTGGTGCCGGGCAACATAACAGCAACACAGGCGCCAGACCCAGCGCTCCTTTCCGCAGCAACGTCTACCAACCCACCGAGATGACCATGATCCTGAACGGGGGAGCGGTGAGTACATCCTCCCAGTCACAGGTACACGCCGCTTACACGCCGCTCTCTCATTCGACCACGCCGACAAGACTGCATGCACATTTGTGCGTTCCAGACCGTACGTCATTGCACAACAATGAGGGAGAGGTTTGAGTATGTGTGTGTGTGTGTGTGTGTGTGTGTGCATTATCAGTTTGTTGGATGCATGGTCACGTGGCCTGTGTGTGTTGTATTTGTGCATGGATGGTTTTGTCACAAATGGTCACCTGTCTTACACTGAGTTTGTGTATGGGTGAGTGTGAGAGAGCTTCCATGTGCTCCTGTGCGTATAAATAAGCCGCGATGCTATCTGTCCACTGAGTGAACTACTGTCTGCCGGACTGTCACGCCCTTCGTTACGCAGGATGAATGGGCACTCTGGCTGGCACAGGTTAACTTATTTCCAGCCACTGTGTTATGAATTTAGCACAAGAGCACGACGCACCACCTCGCACACTGCTGGAGGCTAAAAAGCTGAACACTCTCTACTGACTAAAAGGTTATTTGTAGTCACGATTTCTAGAGATTGCAGCTGTGCTGATTCAACAAGGGAACGCAGAGACATCTCTTTAAAGGGACAGATCAGCCCAAAATCAAAAATACATACTGTCCTCTCACCTGTTGTGCTGTTTATCAGTCTAGATTGTTTAGGTGTGAGTTACTGAGTATTGGAGATATCGGCCGTGAAGATGTCTGCCTTCTCTCTAACATAATGGAACTACATGGCACTTGGCTTGTGGTGTACGATGCACCAAAAGAATACATTTATGGCTCAGTTACTTAAGATAATCCACAGACCTTGCTGTGGGTGGTTTCCTTTCCTCCGAGCGACACCCGACAACCGTAGCACTGCGCAGAATAAAGTGCGCATCTACGGATGGATGAGGGGCTCATGCACGACCCCAGGAAGTGTGCTGAGCTTTGACGACATTTTTTCCATAGACTTACACTGGGAAAGAAACATATGTAAATCAGTGGATATATATATATATATATTTGAGTGTTACAACCAATCGGAATTTGATCCAGTTGATCTGATAACATTTGAAAAGCCTGGCATACATGGCAGTTAAACAATTCTGAGCAACTTTAACAGGAATGAACATGGTCCTGTCTCCAATGCTGTATCTAGGTCTCTTTATACACCCATGAGCTCAAGCTTGAGACAGTGCGAGATGTAAACATTTATGGCGGCCTCCTCAGCTGAGCTGCAACATTAGCTGGCTCCGTGAAACTCTTATAATCCTCTTTCCTTCAGTGGATGGATGTGGTAGACCAGCACGCTGATACGGCTGGCAGGCGCACTTCCGTAGAAAGTAAATAGTTCCTACATGAAACTGCTCACAACAAGGTCTGTGGGTTATCATGAGGAACCAGGTCATGTTTTCTAGAAAGAGACATTGCTGTTGAGTTTTTCAAATGAATTTTTGTTGGCGCTTCGTACACCACAAGCCGAGTGCCATCTAGCTCCATTATATTAGAGAGAAGGCAGATACCTCTATTACCGATGTCTCCAACACTCTGCAGCTCACACCAAAACAATCTAGACTGATAAACAGCATTACAGGTAAGAGTGAAAAATATGCATTTTTGATTTAGGGCTGAACTGTCACTTTAATCTGCGCTGCTTAAAGTATCATTAGTGTTTCTGTGCATTCATTGTAAAGACAGCTGATTTATAAGCTTTATACTCAAAATTCAGCTTTTAACAGGGTAATTTAAAAGGATAAAAGACATTTAAAAGATGAAAGGAATTAAGCAGAAGACTGATAACACTCGCTTGCCTTTACAGTAAATATGAAGCAGCAGTTAGCTTAGCATACAGACTGGACATAAGGGCTAACAGCTACAAAGGTGACAATAAACACCTACTACACACAGTTTTGCACTTCAGATCTTGTGTGGATTAAACAAACGAGGTTTAAAGTTAGTGAGCTTTACAGGTGCTGGTTTGACAGAGCCAGGCTAGCTGCTACTTTAAGTCATGGAGAGCATAAAGGGTTTGGGTTTAAAGATAGTCAGAGCTGAGTCAGGTCTTACACCTGTTGGAGGTTTATTTCAGCTTTGCAGAGCGTAACAAGTAAATGCTGCGTTTCTGTGGTTTGCGTTAAACTCTGGGATGGAAACCGTGGAAACCGACAGATGATAGACAGCATGCAGGATATCATTTTAGTGGACAAGAGCAGGACGATAAAATTAAGTGGTACTGGCAGAGAATACTGGAAAATGGCAAATGCCATTAGGTACAACATTTTAACTTTTTGCCATCCTCCACGACGGAATTTACCGCCAATGTTGACGTAGCGACGTAGCTCTACACGGGGTAAAAACATGAGCCATTATTAGAGTACTTATATAAAATAATAGACACAAAATAATTTATTTGACATAACATGACCATCGCAACATATCGCCATGCATGTTTCGTACTGCCAAAGTGTCTGTCTGCTGTCTACCATCTGCCTGACTCCACATGAACGCAGCATGAGACAGCTACCACATGACATGAGAGGGTCTGTGTTGAAGTAGAAGACAGGCAGAGATGTATTTTGTCCTAAACCATGAAGACAGTTTGTAGACAAGCTTGAATAAACAGTGTATATGTGGCCTGTGCAGTTACTGTATGCATGTGTGACTATATGACGGTATCTGTGACGGTCACTTATAAATTACATTTTTCCTTCTACAGGTGCCCTCCGCCCCTCCAACCTACACTGGGAGGCAGCTGTGGTGAGCGAGAGGATTGGAAAGATGATGTGTGGTAGAAAATGAAGAAGAGGATGGAGAGGGTGAGGAGGGAGGGGTCTGGGACGAGGGGCCCGCCTGGTTGGACTTAAAACATGGATGCCAACAGGGCCCTTTCACTCTGTGTACAGACTTAAACACTGACTGTGTGCCAATCAACTATCGTATGAGTGTGTGTGAGACTGAGAGGCAGCAAGGTATGGAGGACAGAGCTAAAGCTCTTCTAGCACACAAATCTCCATAGAAGGGTTCGAAAACTCAAAGTGTGACCAGCAAGTAGCAAAAACAAGACACGCGCTGACTCAGATCTGAAAATATCAACATGCAGTATTGTTCTTCTTTTTTGTTTGATTTGCTCCCCTGAGACTATACAGCACTGTAAGCATCCTTGGAAAACTGTGAAATCTATCGCTTTTTCTTGCTCTGTCTCTCCCCCTGTCAGTCAGACTGTCTTTTCATGCTGCTGGCGCTCACGTGGAAACATTTGGCTCTGTCCTCCATCCATCCACAGTGTAGGTGAAGACAGCACACGGGCAAACTGTACAGCTCGAGCACCGCCCGCTTTAAAATAACCCAGCCTCTGTGGGTGTGTATGTAGAGTGTGTGAGAGGAAAAAAAAAAAAAAAAAGAGTGTGTGTATTCCCTACATCTCAACTCTGCCACTCTGATACACCTTCCCCCTCCAGACTGTTACCCCTAGGTGAACGCTTCTTCTTCCTCCTCCCTCTCTATTTCTGGTTTCACTGCACCGTCTGTGAATATTACACATAACTCTTCTCACCTTGCCTCATCCTCCCACCTGCATGGACACTTTGCAAAATGTGAAACAAACTGTGAATCTGCGGTCGGAAAAGAAGCTCCCAGTGACCGCACACGAAGCAAAAGCAGCCCGGAGCACCTGAACAGAGGGATCGCAAGCTGCTAATGAACTGCTGTTATATATATACTGTATATACGGCGCATTAGAGTGGATTCTGATTGGACGAGGAGGGTGTCAGTCGTCTGCGGGGAGGCACCGCTTCCATGAATCTAGGTCAGACTGCTGTGTGCTGCTCTCCCACATCTCCGGTGGCCACTGGCATTTTGAACCAGCCAGGAGAAACTGTCACTTTATATCAGCAGGAAACGAGGCGAGAAAACTGAAACGGTTCTTAGCTCTGAACTCTTTCTGTGTTTACGTGTGCGTACGTGTGATTTTATGAGTGTCGGGAGTTGACGTGGAGGGAGGGGGGGGGGACATTTCAAAAGTCAAGGTTGCTTTCTGGTGCTAAATATCCCTCTGACACAACTTCCTAGTGCGGCACAGAACTACAGGAACAACTGATGCAGATACAGCAGTCAAATCTGTGAGTGACAGGCTATAGATAGAGCTGTGGCTGGTGTGCGGAGATATCCTAGAGCCTTAGAAAGATCAGATTTACAGTGTGATGTGGAAAGAGGGAGATCAAATATAAGGAAGAAGGGGGATGGGAGCCAGGAGATAGCGAGCGGCGGTCCGAGGGGAGTCTATGCGACAGTGCGAGATCTGTGTGAGAAAATGGCTCCCTGGTCTGTCTGTGTGTGTTTGTGCGTGATGTGTGCGGGCGGCCGCACTGCTCTGCTCTATGTGGTTGTCTTCTTTATCTGGTGAAGTGTCTCTCCCTCCTCCTCCTCCTCCTCCTCCCCTCCTGTCTCCCTGTGGTCGGCTATAGCTCAAGTGTAGCCCCGTGCCAAGAAGGACTCCTGTTTCACTGGAGTCTCCGTTTCACGCCCTCTCCCTTCATCACGACACCAGCTCTCTCTCTCTCCCTTCGCCCGAGAAGCTGTGTACATAGTAGTGCTGTAAAGCTTTGCTTGCTTCTTTTACTTTTTTCTCTGTTTCTTTTTTAACTGTAGCCTGAGTTTAGACACCAGTGTCATATGACCCACTGGAGGAATGACTACTGCAAACTGTTTTTATCTTTATCTATTTTTTTTTAACTGGTTTGCTTTGTTGTTCATACATTCGCTTGTTGTTACATTAAGCTTTTATTTCTCTATTGCTGGTGTCTTTTATTTTTTTTTAAATTAGCATTTTGGAAATGTTTTGCCAACACTAGATATGCTTTTTTTCTGTTTGATTAATGTTCAAGGAAATGATATGAGTTGTCATTTATAGGTCAGTCGTACCTCCTGCGCAGTTTTCTCAGTCAAGACCGAGGTCCACTCTTTGCTGTAATAGTTACGGGGATAAAAACATACTTATTTTTATTATTTCCAGAAAAAAATGACAATGCCTGTGAATATTTTTTGGCACTTCATGCAGTAAACAATGACTTACTCTCATATACTTTAGGGATAATTATAAAACATGGAGCAGGGAGGGCTGTACAACTAACTTCAAGCCCCCAACAGTCATACTGGTGACCCCTGGTTTTACAGCAACCCCTAACTAAGAAAAGACTAAGGGTCAGCCCTTGACTGCTGCTGTATGTTTATGTCTTAACCACTGGCTATTCTAAAATAGGACTGGTACCAGCAGGCCAGCTCCATGCCCAAAGAGAGCGTGTCCCGCCACGTCAGGCTCTGTTTGGGCCGACCGTGGTCAGAAACAGGCTACGCGCCACAGAAACATGCGTCGTAGCCCCATGAAGAAGAACTGTCCTCAGGGTTTTGGATGGTCAGCAGTAACGAGACAAAACTCAACACTCGGAGGGGGGAGGTTTCAGTTCTTGCTATGTTTTCACTCAGTGTGGAGTACAAAAAAAACAACAAAACAAAACAAAAAAACAATAATAACATGTGACTTTGTAGATTTTGCACTTGTCGACTACCTATCTGTGCATGCTTATCACCATTTCTACATGTAAGACCTTTCTCAGACGTACTTTTGAATACTAACTCTATTTATGTAAAGGTCATGTGACAGCAATCATAATTTCAGTGTATATCAGATGACACACTTAATGTCTGTGCTTTCTTAAACACAAAAAGAGAGCTGGCTCTTGAGAAGCAAAGAGATTAAAGTCAGGGGGAAATGGTCCAAAACACGTATGATTCCCCAAAAAGGAACAAATTGCCATCATCACTGGACCTAATGAGAACTATCTGTGTTAGTTTGAAGACTCGAGGGGGAAAAAAAAGAGAATCTTCTGACTGGTATCGTCTCTGTGTTTAAAATCAAATAGACTGTGGTGAAATTTGCACAAAACTTCTATATGTTAAGTTTGTCATCCCTGGGCAGCCCTCTGAACACCCATCCTCCCTGGGTTTGACATGTCCTTGCCTGTCCTCTCCTGATTTGTCTTGCCTTCAGACTGTTCCAGCGGGGCAGCTGACAGGGGTGATATTGGTTTTCACAGCTGTGACTGTGCAGTGACGCAGCATGCCTATGTATAGAACTTGATTCCCCTGATTAGAAAAATAATAATTAAAAAAAACAACAACAACAGTTAACTCTCTTGTTTCTGTAACTGAATCAGGAAAAAAATAAGTTCAATAAAAGTGTCATGTTTGTAGTTAACTTTAAACTGGATGTGGTGTTTTTTTCCAGATAGTGATGCAGTGACAGACAGGATTATTCTAATGAGTGTCAAAATTAGAGCCCAGATTTAAAGATATTTCACAGTTTAAAATTCTGATAACGATATATTGTCTGATGGCTTTAAACAGACACACCAATGTAAATTTAGTATCCCGGTAATTAGGTTATTTAGGACCTAAGAACTGTGCTGAGTGGGACATGATGCATTTGAACAATAAACTTGTCAGTGCTCTATGTTGGCTCAACTATGTCATGGAAACACTGTGTCAATTTATCGGTTTTGTTTCAGTCGAAATCTCCATGAATGTCAAGAAATCTAAACAAAATCCTCTTCAGATTTAAATGTCACTGTGACAACTTTGACCATTACTTTACTTTATATGTGATAAACACTTTTAGTAATGAGGGGATCTTCAAGCATTTATATATATATTAATTTCAAACAGGTTATGTGAGCTACATATATTCTAATCCTCACTCAGAGAAAAAAAAAGCGTCATGGAGTGTAGTTCCTGTGGGCTCCGACAACACTAAACCCCTGAGCTTGCCTGAGAAGGACCAAAAACACAAACCTGCTATTTTCAAATATGCCATGGAGAGAGACTCTCACTGCAGCCTGTTCTATTGTGTTCAGAACATGTGAGCGTGCAGCCTCGTCCTGTGGACGATAAACTAGGCTGAGACCTCCCTCGTGTCACCGGTAATGAGGAGATACAGTGAGTGCTGGATGGAGCAGTGAGTGACAACAACCCCGCCCATATTTAGGAGTACTGTTTGTGGTAGAAACACCAGGGTCCAGGTACCATGTCTGAGGGGTTACTTTGGTTCCATAAGGTACCATACTGAAAGTGTTTGGTGGAAACGGGGCTCAGGCTCACCAGGTGCTTGCGGTAGCTTTGTATTTACCATACAGAAATAAGAGTGGTGTCAATCTTCTCGTCTGACTCTCAGTAAGAAAGCTAATAAGCAAATTTCTCAAAATGTCAAACCTTTTTTTTTTTAAACTACAATTAATATTGTTATAATCACAATATAAACAAATTACAATGTGATACTGTGAAAGTTCTCTTATAGTGATGAACCTGCTGAGAATCATCGCCTGAATCTGCAGCTCTGCGACTTTACATAATTTTGGAGCAAGTTTTAGCTTATTGTTTAGCTGTCCGGCCACAACTTGAGTATTTGGTTCACTGTCATCGCTCTCATAGCCTCGTTTTCTGCCACAAGAGGCAGCTGTTTTCAATGCATAAGCTCTAAAAATCAGCCCTAGGATGAGTACCAGGCTTTGAAGCCAATTATTAAAGTGGACAAACAGAGGAATTACATCCGTCACATGATGCCATGTGGCCCAAAAATACTTGTTCCCAGAGAAAACAGAGAATCTGTAACTCAGTGGGTACATTTATTTTGAGTGTCACAACCCCTGTGAAATGATCAGAGTTTGATCCATTCAGTCTGATAACATTTAGAAAATCTAGAATAGCTTTGAGATTGAATTATTGTTTTCCAATTCAAGTGAGCGGAGCACTAAACCAGAGGTACCTGGCTCAGCTGGATAAAGTCTCTAGTGTGCCTGCTCTATGGACCACACACGAAAGTGGTACGGGTATTTTTCTAAGTGGCAGTTGAACCTTTTTTGGCTTCACGCACCAGTGAGCAACTTTTATAGGAATGAAAGGCATGCTTAGCAGACACAGTAGCAACTAGCTGGCGAACAAAGTGGAGCATTTAACAGCTAGAGAGACAGATAGTTCCCTCAGCAGTTGGTAGAGACCAAAAACGGAGATAAAAGAGGGTGAAATGTGAACTTAAACTTGCCAGGTGGACACAAACAAGACTCATAACTACTGGATGTGTGTGAAAACAATTTTGTCATATCCTC
Source organism: Epinephelus cyanopodus (assembly GCA_026686955.1). NCBI lineage: Eukaryota > Metazoa > Chordata > Actinopteri > Perciformes > Serranidae > Epinephelus > Epinephelus cyanopodus. Next base: position 16,101,463 of record CM048929.1, read on the forward strand.
CTGACAGGTCTGAGTGTTCTTTTCCGATAGAAAATGCAGGATTCAGGTAGAAATCCAACTGTGTGTTCTCTTTTTAATCCTGGAGGTCATGTTGCAATTCTGCTGGGTTTTATTTTTAGATCAAAGTCAGTAGCTCCGATACATTTTCGCACCTTAATAATATAATCAACTGCCTTTAATTGAGGCACATAACATCCCACATGTTCTAGAGGTTTGAACAATGTTTAGCTTAATGTTTACATCTAAGAACATCACTCACTGTCACTCAGTGTATTTGTAGCCCACACAGGGATACACTCCCTACAATCAAGCTCTCTGAATGTAAACACAGTTGTATTTTACACTTCCACCTTCGGCCGGGAATCGCAGCCCAGAACCAGTTGTTTTCTGGCTTTGCTCTGACAGCATGGTGCCCACTCCCTCCTGCTGCTGTGTGATCCAGTTTCAGTCGGGCCCAGTGCTGCCAGACTGTGTGGAGCTGGCCGCACTATCAGATGTCCCCAGAACGAAATGGGCTGCTTTATCACCTCACCCAGTGGCAGCTGTCTCCCAGGCATCCACATACCTGCAAAGGGAGATACATGACCCTCCTCATGCCTCGCTGTGAAGTGGTGTGCATCAGTGACTGGGATGGTCAGGAAAGCCGTCCATCACCAGACCGCCGCCTCGCCGCTCTGCAGAGACACTGAAGGGGAAACCAGAAGTATCCTCTCAGGTAAGTGATGGAGATATGCCAGGAGTGCACTTTATTTGCTCAGTTTAATTGACACACAGTCAGGAGAGTACGCTTATAACCTGCACAGTCTTTTAAGTTGGCATGAAAAAGAATAAAGAACTGCAGTTGAGCAGCGTGCAGTCTTTTCATCCTGAATATTTTTGCTTATCGAATTTCGTGAACTTTCCATAGCTGATGCGTGACATTTAAAATGAACGCTGGCATGCGCAAAAAAAAAAAAAAAAAAAAAAAGACAGCTGAAAGTAATGGAGTCATCAGTGGCAGAACACAAAATGTCTAACCTTTAGCTACGTCTAGCAAAAGACCAAAACCACATACTGTATGGGAAGTAAAAATATTCCAACTGCTGTAGTGTGAGAATATGCAGAAATAAAATACAGCATGAACAAAACATACAAATTCACAGACGATGGGTACACAGTGTGCTTACTTGCATAGTGTGCAAATTTTGACAGCAGCATTGCCTCAAATCAACAACTTACAACTGTCACTCGCCAGAATACATGCATGCTACACCATCACTTAATTTCTTCTGAATCTATGAATTTCCGCAGCCGACACAAGTTGACTATCACCAGCTGATCTACTGAGTTATTATGGCTGCTGAAAACACAGCAATAAACCATCTGATGGCTTATATCCGACAACAGTCTAATGGTAGTTTAAAATACACATGTATATTTGTACAATGCTACTTGCATTCTGCTATACTTCTCATTGTGAACACAATCATGCACTCAAAATAGCAAGTATAAGTACACAGGTATCCGATTTGAGACAGCAGATTACTTTGGTTACCAAAAGTCCACATGGTGTAAATGTTTATTGGTAAAAACTAAATACATTATTTGTATCCTATTTGATTTAAAGCTGCTTTTCTAGGATATATACATGAAATTATGTTAAAAATATTTACTGTTAAATAGGGTATACTTCCTGAAGCTAACATCAAATCCACATTGTGTCTGGGAACATGTAACAGGGATTTTTATTGCTTGTAAATTAGTTAGACGTAAACAGCATACAGGATATTCCTGGCTGCTGCTCTGTCAAATAGCTGTCAATCACTCACCGGTGATCTCAGTAATGTTTTTACACATTTTTGTCTCCCTGACAGGGTCATTTTCTTTCCTGATAAACAGGATAGAAAGTGCTGCTCTGCATGCTGACTCACCTTTCACTCTGGCCTCAATTCCTGGCTTGAATGGAAACGCTATAACCTCTTTTGTGGAGTGATATGTATTGCTAAGGAAAGAGGAAATGACAAGGCAGGGAAATACGATTTGGTTATCTTCCAGTGAGCTATCAGTGAGAGGTGCTGCGAGGAAATATGGAGTCTGTTATGGGAGGCTTCACTCCCGACAGTAATAACAAGTGAACCGTACTATATGGTGTTCATTTGTTGGGTGAGACTCGTGAAGGGAGGTGATCCATCAAAAAGGCAATGAAAGCAATCAACTAATTAGACGCAAATCTCGAACCATAAATCCCAGTTGGTTACAGGCGCTTTAACGGCGTGTTTGACTGATCGCTTTGGTCAGTTTGACATCAACCTAACAGCGTCTAATAGCCTTTAAACACCAGAAAAACCTTGTTCACACATCGAATGATTTCTGCGAACAGCACCACCAGTCTAGCTCAGGTTTTCAGGTCAGAGTAAAGAAGGAGACGCTGCAGTCAGGGCTTTGTGACCGTGTACAGATACAGCGAGTACATCAGTTGCTGATGGTGTGGAGGCCATTTTCTCCATGCTGCACAGGCTGGGGGTCAGCAACTCAACGCCCTCAGGGGTCGTCTGGGGGGTGGGGGTGTGGACCACAGTGCTCTGGGGGGTGGGGGAAACCACCTGGATGGACACATTGGAGTCGCCAGGCTGCGGGCTTCCTGGAAGATCCGTCATGGCAGAGCCCACTGGAGACAAACAGGAACTGCGTCTTTAGTATGAACGAGTTTAGACCAGGATTAATGTTTGTTACCGCAACCCACTGAGGCAACAGCTACCGTAAAAAGTGCCATCAAAATCCAGAAATAAAATTCAAAGACTCACAGAATTGTCACACATAAATGTTTTACCAAAATATGCCCACAAGGCTTTTTTTTTTTGCCCTGTCAGATTCTATCGACTCTATTTTTGAGCAACTTTCTGTTTCTAGCACAAATGCTGCAACCTTGGAAAAGAATCATTTGTAGCCCCCATTTTTATCTTCACAGCATATTGTCCTATTGAAGGAACAGTGTGTAGGATTTAGGGGGATATATTGGCAAAAATGGAGTGTAATATAATAAGTATGCTTTCTGACTGAGCACTGAGTTTGCCATGTTGTAATGTAATGAAGGTCCTTGGGATTTTCACACTGGCCAGTGTAGGTAGCAGCCCCTCCACGATGAGTGGTGTTGGATTTTTTAAAGTGACACTACTTTGGTCAGTGTTTAAACCAGTTTAAATCACCAGGTACATTTATTTTGGAGGGGAGGAGACCTCTGCGGATAATTCAGTTCATGGTAAAAACCTCATGAATGTCTGGATCAGAAATAAGGTGAGCACACATTAGCAGTTGCTGAGCTAGCAGTACGTCTGCGACTATTCGAACAGGGTGGGAGAAACACTGATTTGTAAGATGAAACTACTTTATCAAGGGTTTTGGCTGGTTTTAAACAACTGGTCCATTTGTTTTGGAGAGGAAGAGACCTCTGCGGATCATTCAGCTCCCGTTAAAAACCTCCTAAACAAGAACACTGAAGGAATTCTAACCAGGAGAAGTTTCAGCTGGTTGCAATCTGCAATCCTTGGAGCTTGACCCCACTAATTCCCTCTAAATCCTACACACTTAAACTTTATATACTGTTAGCCTGCTGTTCTTGGTAAGTACATTATACTGGTGTTTAAAGTCATAACCGACAGTTTCTGAAAATTAAATTTCTGTTGTTGCAGTGGCATTCAACATTCAACAAAACATAAAAAAAAATCTAACATAAGGGAGTGTATGTGGAGAGCATTAGAGTGATAGAAAATGAAAAGGCAAAGAAGAGATTAATAAGGCCTGGGTAGAAACCTGCTTAACAAACAATGACACAGCCAGTTACTGACACTTTCTCACTGTGACAGCTGCAAGGCTATTGTGGTGGCCTTTTGTTATCTGCCAGTAAAAGGCAATGGCTTTGACATTATGGAAGTGAAGCTATGATGAATAGACTGCTATATTTGGCCATTTATACCACAACAAGAGCCGCAGGCAGATTGTAAACGATGGCAGTGAAAGTTGGTTTGCTTTATTTACACGCTAATGACTGTAACTGTGGTTTTTTTTAAGTGTGGTCATGAAAACTCTTTGAGGTGAATCGACACCATCTGTAGCGTCAACAATCTGCACCAATGCAGCTCTAATGTACTTTTTTTTTTTACCATCTAAGAATAAATGTCTCTGTTTTAGATACTATGAGTCATACCTTTAATAACGTGCCACTTATAATGGTGTGGAGGCTCTTTATAATAAATGACGGTATTAAAAATGCAGAGTGTAACTTGTGCCAGACCTCAGTACAATTACCTGAAACTGACACATTATATAACTTTAACTCTAACAGGCTGTACTACTGACAACAACATGAATTGTTATGTTGATACAAAAGGTATTACTGTTATTACTATAAAGAGGAAGGGAGTTTTCTGTTTCAGCAGCAGTTGGACTGATGGTAAACATGTCAGGCCACTGTCAAGGACAGTCATGTGGTGATTCATGAGCTGTTGAGAGCTGCACCTGCCCGATGAGCCGTGACCTCTTAACCTTGAAGTATCATCGTGTGTGTGCTCTTTGGGTTACTCTGCTCTCTCCCCTTTTGTTTTCCTCTCCGTCTCTGACTAATTCTGATCTCAGACTGTGAAACCTGGAATGGCAGAAGAAGTATCGCATGCTGGTCTCCTCGGGTCAAATGAGACGAGCGCAGCTGTTGCTGGGTCGATTTAAAGAGCATGTATACAGTAGGGAGGGGGCTTCCCTAAATAATTTCTCTCCCTCACTCACCCTCTCTGTACCACAGTCTCTATCCCAAACACGGGTCATTTATCCGTCAGTGCCGGGGGGCACGGCTTGCTTCGTTACATCCAAAACAACAACGGGCACACCCAGCAAACAAACTGCAACTTCAGCACCAATCTCATCCGCTCCCTGCCTGCCTCGAGCTCACACATTTCTAGTTCTCTCTCTGTCTCATCCATTTCAGATTCTGTTGAAGAGGGCAGAAAATGGCTTCCATTCAGGACAGTCTGGGCAGACCCACACAATCTCTTACAAACACACACACACACAGACACACACACACATCCCCAGGCCCCCTGCTAAAATGTCAGGTCAGCAGTAGTGGTGCAGCAGCAGTAGCCGCAGTTAGCGGCAGCAGCACAGCGTGGCTGTGGCACCCCAGTGGAAGAATGTTCGTCAGCCGGCGGCAGCTGCAGTGGGCGCCTTTGTTGTGTGGAATGTGTCAGTATGGAAGAAACCTGTGTTTATGGGGGCATCATTGTTTGTGGGTGACAAAAACAGAGATGCTACGATGCCCAGCTTTAGCGTGGAAGTTAGAGTGTGTGTGCTCGTCATCATCTATGTGCACAATTATTTCAAATGGCTGTGGTATAAATATTTTTTGGATGAATGAATCACGTGACTATTTGAATGTAAAAGGGGAATTATCACCTGATTCTGCAGGTCTACTCAGATCCTAGAGTTTTATAGTATCTTTTAGCTGCTTTGTTATATTTTGCCCATAACTTTGCTGCTATGGTTCACTCTCTCAGCTCTCATATGAGCCTGTTTACCCACGAGTCTTGGGTGATCCGATCACAAGTGCACAGCTCTGTCCATCTGTTCTCTCGGTAAGTAACACAGAAACACGTACACACACACTACGTAAAAGATGTCAGCTGAGTAGGCGGCCCTTCAGTGTAGCCCAGAACATATTAGTGTACTCACTGCTGACAAAACGTGACCCTGCAGCCTAGACCACCTCTAAATGTGGTCGGAGCAATTTCAAGACGCATTGAGGACACATACATTTATAACATGGAGTATGTGTGTCCCAGATTTTCATTATAAAAGTCCAGGAATTATATATCATAATAGGAAAAGATGATTTTTCTTCCAGGTATAAACAGTAGAGTTATTCTTAACGTCTACTTGCTAACTACTTTTCATGCAATCTCAGGCCCTATCTACATGAATAAAGATTTTTATAAACTGATATTTTCCTCCATGTTTAGGCCTGTCGTCCACACACAAACAGAGGTTTAGGTCACTGAAACGATTCATTATTCAAAACACCTTCTATGGTGCAGATTTTTTAAAACTCCGATTAGTGTTAATTTGTGTAAACATGTAAAAAAAAACAACAAAAAAAAACGAGCGTTTGAGAAATGATTATGTAATTATTTGCTTTGTATAATGAGCATACGCTAGACACAATAACAACAATGGCGAACCACTGATTTGCTAATGTTGTTTTAGCACCCCTCGGTCTAATGATTACTTCACACTAAAAGTAAGCATTGCGGCACCACTTCACTGACAAATGGAGGCATGTGCTGCACCCAGTGTTGTCTGGTCCACCTCAGCGTCCACAGTTTAAAGTCTGCCAGAAACTTTTCCTTGGATTAGACCTGGTTGAACCAGCAGATGGTGGGACTTTGTTTTGGTAACACTTTACTTGAAGGTATCTACGCAAGAGTGACACGACACTGTCATAACTATGACATGACACAGTCAAGAACCTGTCATGAACATTATTATGACTGCTGTCATTAAGTGTCATTTGATTTTTGTAATGACAAGTTGACATTGTTTCGGTTGTCCTGATTATGACAAGTTGACATTAATCAAAGTGACATTACCAGAAGATGTCTTTGTCATACCAACTTGACATAAACAAGAAATGCACCTCTTTTTGTATTTATGACAAGTTGACATAATATTGTTATAACAATAATAATCATTATGTCAACTTGTCATTCTTGTTAATGTCAAGTTGTTATGACAAACATATCTTCTGGTAATGTCATCCTGGTTAATGTCAAGTTGTCATCATTGTCATGCTTCAGTCAGCATCAAACTATTTTGTAATTCTATTTGTGCGTCTATTTTACTTCCCTAATTCTATTTGTGTGTCTATTTTACTTCCCTTTTTAAAATAAAAATAATATATATATATACTTGTACAGTGCACCACTGTGTGTGTGTGTGTGTGTGTGTGTGTGTGTGCATGTGTGTGCGTTTGTGCTCATGTGTGTGTGTGCGCGTGTGTGTGTTCAAGGTCAAAATTTTGTCAGTCACATTGAGCTCTAATGCCAGTCAGTCACACTGGACATGGGCCTGCATTCTCAGCTGCTCTGCTAAGTCCTTCATGTGTGTATACAACACACACACACACACACACACACACTTTATCACGTTATACTTCTGTCTTCATCTCCCTCCGTCTTCGCTCTGTATCTCTTCTCTTTCTTCACATGTATTCCCAGCCTCTGTCCCCTGCTCTATCTCTCTGTCACTCAAACACACCCTGAGCCCTGCAGACATTTTCTTTCTCTCCTTCACTTTCAATCTTCTCTGTCTTTCTCCGACTCACTCCCCTCCTCCCCCGTCTCCCTCTCTGTCTCTGCCCTCATTCTCTCTCTGTGTCACTGCTCTCCTCGTCTCTGTGCTTTAACTTCAAAGCCTTGTTGGAGTGAATACTGTATCTCTGCAGTTCATACGTGTGTAATTGTGTGAGTCTGCACTGTATCTGCGTGTACAACGGAGTGTGTAGTGTTGTGTGGGTAGATATCTATGCATTGTAGCTGGTTTTTGTGAATGCTAACGTGAGCTGGCATCCTGCCTGCTTATCAGCAGCTGTTGTCGGCCACAGGAGAAAATTCAAGATCAATGGTATTGTGTTGCCAGCGAGCCTGCGGCCTGGCATTCAGTGATACCATGGGAGTGTGTGTATGCGTGCGTGTGTGTGTGCGTGTGTGTGTGTGCCCTCACCTCGGCTCTCATGGACCCAGAAGTGCTCTACAGTTTTGGCAATGTCACAGTTCTCTCTCAGTTCTTTCTGCCACTGGCGCAGCTCCTGCACATCTGGGCGTGCCCTGATCTATAACGCACACACAACACAGCTCAAACTTGAACGCAGCACATGCAAAAATTCACAAAAGCAAACATCATCAATGACTTAATTAGGCTGCAAGCTAATAAGTGCTAGGTAGCTGCCATGGTTTTTATAAAGCGGCCCATTTAGAGTTTGGTGCCCATTTGGTGTTTTACTGGTATGGTGGTTAAACAGTGAAAGCGGCTCATTTACTGGAGACACAGTGACCTCAATACTTCATACTCTGCTTTTGTCAGGTCACATTTTTCTAGCTGACAATGCTCTCGCTCTATATTTGTGCTCATGTGACGTGATAAATGAACAATATCTTTACTGCGTGCTAATGTAATTGTCGGTCATTCTGTCGACTTTGGACTTGCCTGTATCTGTTTAATCTCTTCTCTATACTTTAATTTCCTTGACTTTATATAACTATAAAATGTTTTATTTAGATTTTCCATGGAAGGCACCTTGTAACTTGGAAGTATTTCAATGCTGGAAAGATGATCTTCTCATAAAACTGGGCTGTCTGTGCAGCAAAAAGACACAAATACTTGTACTCTGTGTCGACGTAGAGCCGACACTGCACTCTAAGCCATAGCCTGCACCTCCCCAGAAATGTAACTACGTGTTGCGGCGACACAGACCTCCTGTCTATTTTGGAACGCTGAAACCATTTCCCTCAGTGGAAACAACGCTTTTATTTATTTGAATTTCACAGATAGGAAACAAATTGTGAAGACAATAAAGCCTCCACAAAATAGCATTTTAAGTCTTGTGTGTGATTTATCCTGGCTTCATATGAATAGAGGAAAAGTCCGCTAGCCACTAGGCTAATTTATACAATGTAAAATGCCATAGGCTTGTGCTAAAAACATTAGCACGTTGTATTTGTGGGGACAATGGGTCCAGATAAAGACAAGTGTTTTGTCTGTGGATGCTGCGAGTTATAATGAAGCAGATTTGTGTACTTGTGTTTGAAATTTTGCTAATAATCCATGTTTAATGTGTGTTTGGGTGTAGTTTGAATCAACTAAACTTTACAGCGCTTCACAGAAACCCTGTCACTGCAGAGTGACACAGACACACCACTGCACAAGTATAAATGCTCACAACAGCGAGATCTAGGAAAAGACAACACATGACATTAAGTTTTCCAAAATCTAAGATGATATCCAGTGTCATATCACAATACTGATATAATATAGATATATTACCAAGCCCTTTCTATATAGGTGGATAATTGGGTCAAATTCTGCTCCAGATTTATGTCACTAAGCTGTCTCTGACTCCTCTCTGTCTCATCTGTAGTTAGCAGTTACACTTTTGTTCTCTGAGGAATCCTCTGTAGTTGTTGTGTGTGTGCTGCTTGCTTTTTTGAGGGATTACTACACAGACTTGCTGTTTTAGATGAATAGAAAATGTCCCTGAGGAGCTCACTCTCCTTTCCTTTCTTTATCTCCTCCTCCTACTATTCTCCCACTAACTCGCCTCCTTCTCCTTCCACATCTTCCCTTTCTTCTCCTTCAGTACCCAGGTGTGCCTCTCCCTCTCCTTACACTCAACTTCAGACACTATCTCTCATATCAATGCCTGATTCTCTCCTCATTCTCCTGCACACTGACGTTTCATCTCTCTCCTCACTACTCTGTATTCTCTCCCACCTCTTCTCTCTCCAATCTTGTTTTCCTCTTACTCCTCCCACTCCCTTCCACTGCTTGAATGGTGACAATAGTGTTGCTATTAGCAGTGGGTATGAAAGTGGGCCTGTTATATAAGCCTGGTGATGGGCTGAGGAATGGGTAAAACTAGCAGGCTCCAACAGTTAATTCACAGGGTGTCACAGTGCTGCAACAGCCCCTCTGCTGATGGGAGCAAACCATACAAATGGAAATGAGGGGTGAGGGTCAGGAGGGGTAGGGGGGGTTGGAGTCTGTCGTGTTTGCTCACCGTCGCTTGTGTGTGCCTATATTTGTGTCTGTGTGGCCATTACTATTCTGTCACTTTCCATTGGTGTACTGCAGAAACGTTATACCTCCAGTTCTTCTTCTGCTGCTGACAGCTCCTGCTAAACGATGGAATAGATGTTTCACAGCCACGGGACCCCTGAGACAATGTTTTACAATGTGTCACACACAAAGACAAAGTCTCAGGTCTTGGAAAGCTAGCTTTTTTCAATATGTGAACAAAAATTTAAGCGCAACACAGGATTAAGTTAAAGATCTAAGACTGTTTTATGAACTCAGTTGATACATTTCTCTACAAGTTTAGTTGCAAATCTGTTAAAATCTGTGTTAATGAGCACTTTTCTTTTTCCAAGGCAATCCATACATCCAACATAATGCCAAGGAGGTCGGATATTTTGAGGGAGGGAGCAGTGCTGTTGTCTGTGAACGTGAGCCCTGTTTCCACCAAACACTTTTGGTATGGAACCTTTGGAACCAAAATAACCCTTCAGACATGGTACCTAGACCCTAGTGTTTCCACTGCAAACAGTACTCTTAGATATGGGTGGGGTTGTTGTCACTCACTGCTCCATCCAGCACTCACTGTATTTCCTCATTATCGGTGACACAGATGGAAGTCTGCACCTCGTTTAACGTCCACAGAACGAGGCTGCGCACTGACATTTTCAGAACAAAATAAAACAGGCTGCAGTGAGTCTCTCTCCATGGGATATTTAAATATAGCTGGTTTGTGCATTTAGTCCTTATAAGGCAAGCTCTGGGATTTAGTGCTGCCGGAGCCCACAGGAACAACGATCCACAACACTTTTTTAAAAAAAAAACAAAACAAAACATATAAACGCTTGAAGATCTACTCATTACTAAAAGTATATGTTATATAAAAACTTCACATCACCAGCTCATTTCAGGTTAACATTCCACCTTAAAAGTCTCCGGCAGTCGGCCCAGTGAATTAAGTTATTTTTTTCTCCGACTCCAGCTACTGCAAGAGGCAGCAAAACATCCTTTAATTTTATAGTTACAGTAATAAAACTCTCCACAGTATGAACAGTGGTTACATGAGCCTCAAAACCAGCCACAACTCAGCCCTGAGCAGAGTGACCGTCCTCTATTGACCAATCAACAGACTGCAGTGTTCACAGCTCCACCTTTTAGTACCAGATCTGTGTGCTAGGTACCCCAACAGAGGGGGGACCAAACATGGGGACGGTACAGAACAGTTCCATTGGTACCATCCACAACTTCTCACAGTGGAAACTAAAAACAACATACCAAACTGAACTGTACCATACTGCTTGGTGGAAACAGGGCTTTTACATTTATTCCACTACAATAAGCCATCTCCAATGTCATTTAACTGAATTTGGCAGTACATCCAATTGTCCCTACAACCACAGAAGTTGGCTACGATGACAAACTGCTGTCAGTTCATGACCCTGGTGAGAACGGTGAGCATGCAGATAAAGTTCCCTGAGAGTTTCTGATGGTTTGTGCAGAAATTCTTCAGCTGTGCAAAACAAATTATTGCATCAGCTGTTCAGGTGGCTGGTGTCAGACGGTTGGATGTACTGTCAAATTCAGAGAAACGACACTGGAGATGGCTTATGGTAGTGGAATGAGGATTCAGTTCACAGGCAACAGCACTGGTGGAAGTTCCTGCAGTTTACATGACTATGGCACTCTCCCTAAAAACTTGTGACATATGTGGCATTGTGTTGTGTGATAAAACCCCACATTTTACATTTTAATAGCCTTTTACTGTGACCATCCCAAGGCACACCCGTGTAGTAATGATGCAATTTAATCAGCATCTAGATATGCCACACCTGTCTGGTGGATGGATTATCTTGGAAAAGGAGAAGTGCTCACTAACACAAATTTTAACAGATTTGTGACCAAAGTTTAAAAGTGTTTAAAAAAAGTTTTAGATCTTGAACCTAAGCCTGTGAAAAATGGGAACAAAAACAAAGTATTACGTTTCAATTTTTCCTGAGTACACATGCTTTCTACAGGAGGCTGCCAGTTTGTCTGTCATAGCAGGAGACAAAGAGCTGAGTTGAGTGTGTGTGTGTGTGTGTGTGTGTGCGCGAGGGTTTTGAAGCCTGTCTGTGTGCATCAACACAGCTGATTAGCAGGGGTTAGGTATTGTTTAGACCATATGCATCAAGGTGTTTCTCTGTATGTTGTGTGTGAGCGTACATACATTTGAATATGATTTTGAAACACCAAATTCTGTTTTCTCATCAATTCCTTCTGGTATAAATGAACATCTCATAAAGAGCATCGTGTTGCTATGATTGTCCATGTGACTGCAAATGTGTCTCATACCGTGTGTGTGTGTGTGTGTGTGTGTGCGCATGAAGGCTGGAATTAGAGCATTAGATAAAGTAATAAGGCTGCATGCATTCACGCACATTATTTGACACGCAAAAGCACAACCTCAAGGAAACAGCCTCACATATTGAAAATTGCACAACATACTAAAAAAGAGGGACTCCATCCTCCTCCATCTCTCAAAGCCAGCAGCACAAGCAGAACCCCCCACGCTCACCACGCACCCACAAAAACGCGTACAACCACACAATGACACAAACAGTGCCCTCTTTCTCACACACAATTCAATCCCCCTGCACAGCCTTTCAAGCTGCCTTCCCTTTTTCTGCGCAAAGCTGCCTGTGAGACCGAGCTCCTCTCCCAGTCTCACATTCTGCAGCAGCACAATGGCTTCTGTTTGGGCGAACTGGCTGCAGTCACATCACCAGCCGCACTGACAGGCTGCATAAAGACACGGCCGCCACAGCCTCCTCTGTCGACGTTTCACACCCCATCCACCCAAAGATCCATCATCTTTTTTTGTTGGCCGATGCTTCCAGCAAGGCTTAACCAGCTGAGAAACCTGTGATCTGATTCATGTCTTTGTGGACTCAGGCACAGGAAGTGGTTGCACTGTTACCCTGCTGTTCTCTGTAAGAACACAAAATACTCTCTATTATTATTACACATGATAGTGGATGTTACAAAACTACCCGCGTAGGCCTTTCATGCTATGACCAGTGCATCTCATTCTGGGACAGCATGCCCCTACAGCCCTTCTAGAGGAGGGGGGAAGTGAGGACGAAGCAGAGCCACCGGCTACTGGACGTCCTGAGTGCCTGTGACATATTTTCTGCATGAGTGTCACTGCACGTGGCCCGTCACTGACTTAACACACTGGACATCCATTCAAACCATTCAACTGTCTCTGCCCTCGGATCATTCAGCTGGAATCACAGACCTAGTTCTGCTGTTGACTCTACAGCTCCCTGGGTGTAAGTGTGTGTGTTTGTGTGTGTGAGAGAGAGGGAGTCTTTCAAACAGCTCTATTAGTTTATGTCATGTGGAATACACTCAGTACTCACAGTGTCCTACTTTTGGACAATAACTGGGTCTGGTAGTAGGAGTGTTAAGAAAATATTGATACACTTGGATATTGTGGTATTATGTTTTATGATACTGTACCGATTCTCAAAAACATATATTTAATTAAGGGTGCTTCTTTTGGTCCGAATCGGCAACTAATTTTGTTATAAAGTTGTATAACTGCCTAGAGTTGGTTCGTGTTCTCACGCCAGCATTTACAAGCGGACTAGATAAAATGCCTTGTGCGAAAAAGCTGCTCTTGATTGGTCAGAATTTCCATGTGGGAAAAATCCAGGAAGTAAACAAATCGTTGAAGAAGAGTACACTTGCAAGATAAATGTGACACTTTCTAATGTCACAATGGAGAGACAACTACGCAGGTTGATTTTAGCGCTGCTCATCGTGGACTATATTGCTGTCATTGTTCATTTTAGTCAAACCATACAGTTTGAAAACGAGGCGCGGCTCCAACTAGAAAGCAATGTTTTGATGCACTGGATGTGCTGAATGTGCATATTAAGGCAGTACAGGAGGAGGTGCACATTAATAATCCTCCAGTATGATTGAACCTAATCAAACAGGGAAGGTGTGAAAGCACCCGAATAGTTTACATGCAAACTATCTTCAGCCATTTGAGTCTTCTACTCCAATTTAACAACATATTGCAAAAGTAAACACAAAAAACACAGGCCTATGAAACAGGCAGAGTCATGGCAGGCATATTACTAGCATCGACAGTTTTCCTGAAAATAGATTACTGAAATATTGCAATGTTACTTTGGCAGATTCTTACTAATACACAGCTCTACCTGCTAGCGCAAGAAGACGTTCCTCAGCCATTTTATTGCGCGTGCCCATGGACACCCCAAACATACAGGCAGAGGGCAGAATCTCTGCAGATATATACCACGCCACACATTTCTAGTAAGTCATACATGACAACTAAGATAATTCGGTATGAGTCTATACATCGCCTTTTAGGAAAATTCAGCATATTATATCTATAAACAATGTAAATGGCAATGTACTTACAATGTATGAGCAGTTTTGCCACAGAGATGACCATGTACACAAAAACAACTTGAGATTTTAGAGCTGTAGTTAAACATTTTGGGAAATATGCTTACTGACTTTTTTGTGGAGAGTAAGATGAGAAAATCGATACTACTCTAATGTCAGCACAGTAAAGTGAATTGTCTGTTTTACACTCATTTTTTGTGCAGAGCCAGGCAAGATGGTCCTCTCTGTTTCCAGCCTTTATGCTAAGTTTACTTAAGTTAATTGTAGCTTTGTATTTAACTGGCAAATATATGAATATACAAAGCTATTGTCAGCAGCTAGCTAACTACGCTACGCAAGAGCAAAATTCACCTACCAACATTTTAACATTCTTTTAACATGTTAAAATCTCACAAGGTAACAAACTCTTGCTTGTTTAACCCTTCAAAACCGAAGCAAACTGGCTTGATTCCATTTAAATACATGGGAAGAGGGCAATGAGTAATAAAAGAAGACATAACCTCAAAAAATTAGCAAGAAATTAGCAAAAGAGAAAATGAAAAACAAGAACATTAGTAAAGAAAGAACGAACGTTAAAAAGAAATAAGCTGGAGTGTGCTTAAACATTAAAACTTCTGTGAAATAATTTTAAAATATAGTAATAATAATCATAAATATACCGTAGTTTTTCCTATATTTTTTCTTTTTTCCCCATTTTTTTAATATTATATTTTCCTTTTTTTTTTTTTTTTGCAATTTGTGGGACATTTTTCACCAAGTTGCTCATTGCCTTTTTCTCCATGTTCTTGAGATAAATCATATCAATTTGCTCAGGGTTTAAAGGTTTAAATACTTCCGAAATGCATCTGAAAGCAGTACAAGAAAAGTGATGTCGCTCCAGGTTTCAAAAGGTTAATTTGTATGAAAACCAAAAAGTATAAACATCCATTCACTGTATGAGAGGTTCTGCGCAGGACTACTTCTTTTATCTTGTCATTTTCAAAGTTATTTGTATGGATTAAATAAACCAAGAGATAGAGATGTTAATTTGTCAGCTTTAGAAGTTGCTAGAAGGTGGATTTTGTTACGTTTCAGCTGAGCTAAGCTAGGTGTCCTTGTTTCCAGTCTTTGTGCTAAGCTAAATGAGCAGGCTGCTGACGTTAGCTTCATATTTAGCATAGTGACACATATTTGGAGAGTGGTGTCGATCTTCTCATCCAGTTCTCATCTGAAGTGAACAAGCGTATTTCTCAAAATGTGGAACTATTCCTTTAAATTTTCTAAAACAAACAAGAGAAAACCAATCACAAACATCTCGCCTGCACCAGACTTTAGACAGATATAGTATGCTGGGTGAGGTTAAACGGGGTGACGCAGCTCAGGACAGTGCGGTGCTATGGCTGGGAAAAGGCCAAACACAGTGTGTGCACACTTAATAGATGAGTGGAAATGATTATGATAAAAGCCTGCTCCTCTTCCTCACCACACAGCCTTTATACTGACAGCCTAATTGTAATGCCTATTTATTACGCAGCAGCCACATTACTCCAACTCAGCTGACCAGACCTGAGAGAGCCTGAGAAGCCTTAGTGATCAGCAGAGTGTGTGCGTGTACATATGTGTGCATTACAGTAACAGCCATGGATGAATGGATTAGAGTTGGGCTAAGGCACACAGTGTAAAGAAGATTATGTAATATGTTTAGACCGAGCAGCTCTTCATAGTTGTACAGGAGAGAAACAACAGACAATCACAATGTCTGGGTCATAAATGTGAGTTTGTACGTGTGTGTGTGTGTGTGTGCGTGTGCGTGTCCTATCTCTATCGCTGCTCTTCTCCAGTCCTCAATATGTTTTGATGAAAGAGAAAGAGATTAATAATGGAGGGATAAAATTCCAGGCTACAAAAAGACTCCCTTCCCTGCTTCCTGCCCCTCAGTCTGTCTGTCTGTCTTTCTTATGAACACACGCACGCACACAAGCACACACGCACACACACACACACCCTCTGCAGTCAGCGCTGCGTCAGGCAGGTTATATAACAGCAGAGAGTGTAAGAGTGAGGGGGAAACAGAGAGGGTGTGTGGAGGGGGGTGAAGAGAACAGAGTATATTGATGAAGGTAGAGGTGTGCAGTCTGGATAAAGCTCTTATTATTAGAGCATTAGACATCTATATATTATTATATTTTATGAAGTATTCAAAAACAAAACAGAAAACTTATGTTCGTCATGAGGCGAATTTGTTTTGGTGTGTTTTTCTACAGCAAAATCTCATAATCCTATTATACTCCTATTATAAATCCTCAAAGATATTCTCAAGGATTTAACAGTTAGGACAGATTATGGTGAAATATACTGTCCACTTATATGTTAAAGGAGCACTATGTAAGGTCTAGGTGGACTTAGTAGCATCTAGTGGCGAGGAATGCAGACTGCAATCAGCTGAAACTTTACCCAATCAGATTTTCTTAAGCCTTCATTGTTCAGGGTTTTTTTTTTACCTGGAGCTGAATTATCAACAGAGGTCTCGTCCTCTCTAAAACAAACTGGTAACAACACTGAATAAAGTGGTTTTACATTACAAATCTGTGTTTCTTCGCTGCTGTTTGGCTTGTCACAGACATTTACAGTGGGAGATAATACTGAATTATCAGACCCACTGTGAAAAACACATACAGTGCATACGCATTCTCACGCCAGCAGACACAAACACACAGAAACTAAAAGTTTTGCAGTGCATCAGTGCTTCACAGATGACTCTGTTTGTGCTGATGTCCTCTTCTCTGCTCCGCTGCCCGCTGAGCTGTTAACTGTTGTTTTTTCTCGAGTCAAGGTAACAGCAGCCATGACACACCACAACGCCTGTCAGGACTTTGCCTCAGTGCCTACCCAAAATATCTCCACCCTGTGTACCTTTAATAAGTCATGATCTTAAGACGCACGCCCTCAACTTTGGACCCTGATGAGCTGCATTCACAGCCTCTCTGGGCGTCTCAGAGGCTGCATCTCACTCCCTAAGACACTGCAACACAATCTTGCCTCTCTCCTCCCTTCTGTCATTCACCCAGCCATCTGAAAATGTTCCTAACATAGCCTGAGCTTCATCCTCCCATTCTCTCACTACTGTCTCTTTGTGGCTGCGTCTCTCTTCCTCTAAATCCCTCAGGGGCGCTGGGCTGCAGTGCTATCAGCGGCCCTGCTGAACCTCTCTTAGTTCAGGGTAAACAAAGTGAGGAGTGACAGGCAGCCAGCTCACTGCTGCCACCTCATGTGAGCTGATTTTTTTGTTGTTGTTACAGACAAAAAATAAGAAAAAGAAAGAGGAAGTGTTGCCCCCTGCTGGTGCAAAAGTAGCCTGAACATGGATGCAAGCACACACACATTGAACGCCTATTTTCGTGCACACCGACAAATTCAACTACATGCACAAATGTTCAGATCATTCAAACAGAACATAATTGTACATGACAGCACAGCTGGCATCTTTTTCTCTCAATGGTTTGTGCAGCCACACTGAAGCTGAATCCCCCCAAAAGCATCGAGGGTAAGAAACAGAAAAAAATAAGCACTTCTGTTGAGACAAACAAAAACACAACCCCTGCTTAAATCCCTGCAGCATACGAGACTGGGCATATCTGTGTGTGAGTGTGGAGAAATTGCTGCTGTTTGCCTCTGGTAGTGTCTGTTTATGTCTATTTATATCACAGCACAGAGTACTTCAGACCATAACGCCCACACAGGAAGGAATTAAATCCGCCATCACTGATGACATAATCAAGCTGCTGAATGAAATTGCAGTCCCCTGTGGAAGAGGGGCTTTTCAGCGGGATGGGATTATACAACAAGATCACACTGTGGGCCAATGCACACGCAGGAGGGCGCCTATTGTTTGTAAGGATAACAGACCCACACACACAGACGCAGGAAGGCTCACTGTGGTGTGTGGGGTAATTGCATGGTTGCTTCAAGCTTTCTATCTTCAAAATTTCAAAAAAACTATTATTTTCTTAGACTTTAGATGTTTATTTTCCATATTTTTAAAGGCTAGTCCCGGTCCTTTAATATCCCGCGCACCTTGTATCCTCTCCAGAAAGCCTGGATGAGCAGGGCAGCCTGATCCTCGCTCAGCTGCAGAAACAGAGGGATGGGAGGCCTGGGACTGAAGAATAGGAGGGACAGAAGACAAAACAGGAGGGGTGTCACATCATCTGTATAAAAAAAACACAGGATACATCTGTGACTTGTGAGTTATCGTAACTCAGATCTAGTTTTGCATGTTTGCTTTCCTTGAATTTAATCTTTGTTTTGTACTGTGAGTGAACAGGAACCTGGTGACCACGGAGTCCCAAAAGACTGCAGACGAATTTGTATTTTTTGACAAACAGTGAATTTATAGGTAACAGCTGTAGTGCGTGCATGTGTGTGTGTGTGTGTGTGTGTGTGTGTGTGTGTGTGTGTGTGTGTGTGTGTCAGGTGAGAGGCTGAGACACTCACTGCATGCTGAGCCAGTCCTTGACAAAAGGGATGTCATGGAAGTTCACTGGGACCTGTTCTCGCCTGCAGGGGTTATGGCTGAGGAAAGAGGAAGAGTGAAGGAGGACCAAAAAAAATAAATAAATAAAATTGACACACAAACATTTTTTTTTTTTTTTGCAAAATATGACATATGAGAACTCTGTGTGTGTGTGTGTGTGTGTGTGTGTGTGTGTGTGTGTGGCTCTTACTTGTAGAGCCACTCCGACAGGAAGTCACAAGGGTTAAATGCTGTTCTTTTCCTCTGCAACACAAAAGCAAATAATCCATGTCATGCATCATGCAGACATATTCAGCAGACAGTAACAGTACAACAATATATAATACTCTGTTACAGGTAAAAGTTACAGTATCACAGTGAAGATGTGGTGAAGTAAAAATTGCACCACCTCCATCCGATTTGTTGTGGATAGTTTAAAGACCAAAGTAGGAAATGAAAACACTCAAGTAAATTACAAGTACTTAATCACTGTTCTTGAGTAACTCATATATATTCATCCTGACAGCAGCAACCAAGCACATAAACTCCTTTAATTTTTGAGTTTAAAATTTATCTGTGGTTATTTCTGACAACATCAGCTGACTGTAGTTAGCTTGTTAGTTAGATGTTTATCAGAAGAAATTCAAACCTCGAAACAGCCGTGTTTCTGTGCTTCTTTCAGTAGAGCCTCCAGTCCTGGCAACAACGCTGGAAACACTCTCCTCTCCAAAAAACACGTGACAGGACCTGAAACAAACAGACATTTATACTCTATGGCAAGGTAGATATTAGCATATATTTGGAAGGGACAACCTCCCCAGACAGATCGATAGATAGACAGAAGCAGGGGTCTGCCAGACCAGACAGGACCCCAGGTGCAGGCTGTGCAAAGATGCTCCTGAGACGCTTCAGCACATAATAGCAGGGTGTAAGATGCAGGAAGGAACAAGTGTCTGGCATCGTGTACAGGAACATCTGTACTGAGTATGCGCTGGAAGTCCCAGGGTCACCTCCTGAGGTGGTTGAGAATGACCGAGCAAAGATCCCATGGGACTTCCAGATCCAGACTGACAAATTGGCGATGATTAAAAGTCACAAATAAACACGTTTCAACAATAAAACATGATCAGGTTTCGGATCTTGTCTACTTTTATATGGGGATCAGCTGCAGACTGACTTGGCAAAAATGGCTGCCATCTTGTTTTTACATTGATCAGTGTATTGTGCGCTTATTTAATGCAACTTATTTTATACAACAGTTCAACAACAGCTTAAACAGCAATGCTGGGTGAGGAAATGTTAACAAAAGGTGATGAAATAAATGATTTAAGTGTGTTATGTAGCTCCGCGAAAACAAACAAACAAACACACTGATGATGTTTCTGGGCTGAAACGTTATTTTTAAAGGATTTATTTATTTACATGAAATGGTTTCCTTTTCTTAAACTTCTAAACTTGCCCTGAGCCAGACAACACTCTTGGCCCAGACGAAAATTCACAACTGAGACTGAGACCTTACGTTCATGTTGCTGAGGAGGAGGAGGTGCAGTTTCAGGTGTTGATGGGCGCCTCTGACTGAAAGGACCAGCTTTTCCCAGCACAGCGTTGGCAGCGAGAGAGTCAGTGTCCGCCCTTACAGCACT